>JALMQS010000681.1:7682394-7791115 GCA_024734495.1 Forficula auricularia | reverse complement strand
AATTTATTGAGACTAGTGTATTCTCTAATATTAACGTCTTTTGGGACTTTATTAACGACAGGAGAAGTAACAAAGGTTATCCATCTAATATGTACTTAAATGACAGAACGGGTGGAAATAATGAACAGATTGCCAATCTATTCGCGGACTTTTTTGAAAGTATTTACGGAGGAAATGCGAATAATTTGCAATTTGATTCTGATGTTGTCTTGGGTTTCTGTAACAATGTCTCCCATGGGGAAGCTGAGGGGATATCTGAAGCTATATCGGTGGATGAAATAAGTTCTGTCTTAAAAGAACTCAAACCAACTCTATCTTTGGGTGCTGATGGTATCCCAGCGTTTCTTGTTAAAGGTTGTTCTACCCAGCTCCTCAAACCCCTTTTCATTCTATTTAACCACTCCCTTAGGGAGGGTATTTTACCTGAAATATGGAAAACAACCTTCATAACTCCCATATTAAAAAGTGGTGCTCGTAATAATATAAGCAATTACAGACCTATAGCCATAATAAGTGCTATCCCTAAATTGCTAGATAAAATCATGTATAACAAAATGTTAAAGGCCGTACTGGAAGCTATTTCAATGAAGCAACACGGTTTTGTACCTGGTCGTTCCACAGTTACGAACCTGACATTGTATACAAATTCAATATTTTCCAGCTTAAACAGAAACAAACAGCTTGATACAATCTACTTAGATTTTAAGAAAGCTTTCGATCTGATAAACCACAAAATACTATTATTAAAGCTAAGGAAATATAATTTATCTTCTTCTATAATTAGATGGCTTGGCGATTATCTATTCGAGAGAAACTCTTATGTACAAATTAAAGGTACAAAATCACACAACTTTATTGCTCCATCTGGTGTCCCCCAAGGCAGTCATCTTGGTCCGTTACTATTTTTATTATTTATTAACGATTTAGCAAACATATCGGAATTTTGTAATGTATTATTATTCGCGGATGATATAAAGCTATTTTTGGAGATTTCTACTGAACAAGATTGCCTAAGAATGCAATCTGACTTGAATAAAATAATAAATTGGTGTGATGCGAACCTGCTTTTCCTAAACTTTGATAAATGTTTTACTATTAGTTTTTCTAAAGAACCAAACCACTTTAAATTCAATTATATACTCGAAAATGGCACTACCTGTACTAGAGTTAACTCTATTAAAGATCTTGGAGTTATTTTCGACTCCAAACTCACCTTTAAAGAACACATCACGTATGTGGTGGGTAGAGCTAATCAGAGTTGGGGTTTTATTTCTCGTAGCACTAAGTCATTCAAAAGTCCTGATGTGATTAAATATTTATATTCAACTCTAACTAAATCCATACTTATGTATGCATCTGCTATTTGGAGACCGAATTTGAGGGGTGACATTGATAGGATTGAGAGAGTTCAGCACAAAGTTCTAAGAAAATTAGCATCACTTACTGATAATCCAATGTCAAGATTTAATCATAACTACACTCTTGCTGCTGAGTCCTTCTGCCTAGCTTCTGTAAATTCCTGTATGATAGCCTCTGATTGCATATTTATATATAAAATTATGTCAGGTCAGGTAAAATGTACAGAGCTCTCTGCTCTATTTCCCCTACATAGCCCCAATTATGCATTAAGAAGAACAATGCCATTCTATCCAGAGATGCCTACTGGTAGACATCCTGAAAGAAATCCAGTCTTCAGACTCTGTCATTGTTACAATGAGCTGGCACCAAAATTGGTTAACCCTCAGGAATTTTCCTTGGAAATCAATAAGGTAGCGGCTTTGTTCAAGAAGCTCACGCTTGTTTATGAATAATGAATGAAATGTTAATATATAATTATGTAATGTATTGATGTATGTAATTAATATTATTGATGTATGTAATGAGTATTGTTATTTCTTATAATTTTGTAAATTGAGGCTTTTTAGCCGTTGAAATAAATAAACAAACAAACAAACAAACAAATATTATTAAATTGCGATATCAGAGGGGATTCATCCCTCCAGGAGTCTTAGAATCTGTCCTAAAAATTAAATTCTTTCCTTGAAAAATTTAATATTTTACAAATATTACGACTAGACAATTCGATATTTCGAATATTTTTTTTAAATTATTCATCGTTAAATCTACCCTACACATGGACAGATTTATAAACTTTTATCTGACAAACACGTTCATTAAATATTTATGCAAACAATTCAATACCCACCAAGCTTAAAATTAACAGATTTTCAAATTTATGAAAAAAATTTAAAAATGATAGAGTAACAGAATATTCACCTTGAATCATTTCAGCGCACCATGCATAAGGCATGGAAGCCAGCTCACTGCCCCCGTAGACGGTTGTCTCTATAAACATCTAGAAAACAAATTAGCATCCCCTCTGTTGGCATGGCGTATCCCCCCACCCTTCTACACCTATTGCTAATTATAACCCACTTATTTAAGTTTATAATAAATCTTAAAATTAAATTCATGCATGGTTTTGTAGAGAATCCCACGGTGGGCGAGGCGATGAAACTGAAATAAAAAGCCCTAACGACATATTTAATATTCGAAAATCTTAAACCCAATGAAAACTACCGATTCTACAGGGTGTCTTACTTTGTGAAGATATATCCGCCCTTGATGATCCATCCACTTATTATCCTTGTCGGATGGTCCATCCGACAATATTGATGAAGAGATTCTGAAAATCCTATCTAAATTTAATTTAATTTTTAATTTTAAATAATTCAATTATTTTAAAAATGAATTGAATTGTATATAAATAAAATAAAAAATTAATTTATCATTGATAAATGCACTGAAAGTAAAAATTAAATGACTTTACTAAGATAATATATATTATCAAATGAAAATGATTTTGTAATAATTTACAAATATGAAATGCAATTCTAATTTGAAAAGTTAAATTCAATTTTACTTATTTATTTATAAAATTTAGGGAACTCCTTGTGAAACACCACCAACTCCAACCTAATTTAATTTTATTTATTTATTTTTGAAATCTCTATCTTGTAGGGAATGCTGAAAGAAAAAACATTCTATTTCAAAAATTCCTAATATTTTAAACTAAATAATCCCTAGATTTAACGCCATGCTTGTAAAAAAGATTTAGTACTCATAGTGAATGCGAAGCTGTGAAGTTCAGATTCAAGTGACGAGTAGAAAAAAGTCAATATGAGAAGAAGAAGAAGAAGAAGAAGAAGACACGCCGAAGAGATGGACGAAACACCATGGAAAAGAAAAAAAGAAAAAAAAATATTAAAAATTTGAAAATTATGTACATACCATTTTAAAACTAGATGAATATTTAATAAATATAGGGCTTTTTTCTAAGAAAGTAAACAATACAAAATTAACTATTATTATTTTTTTTTGTTTTTAATCTAACCAAAGATTGAAAAATAATAAAATAAAATAAGCGACGTTTTGAACGAAAAAGTAAAAACTTTTTCTATACACTGTATCACGCTTTCTGCCAATTTTGTGGATGGTTCTGAGGGTAGTGAACTTAATATAGAATTAGAGCCACCCTAGTAATATATTCAAATTAGATAAATTGATTTTAAACATTAGTTTTATTGAGTGGATATTGATGAGGAAGTCCAAAAAGTAGATAATTTATACTATCTTTTTATTTTTATTCAAAAACCGACGTTTCGAGGCTACTCCTCCTTCTTCAGGGTTTTAAAGAAGGAGGGAATAGCCTCCGAAACGTCGGTTTTTGAATAAAAATAAAAAGATAGTATAAATTATCTTCTTTTTTTGGACTTCCTCATCAATATCCACGCAACTTCACTTATCAGTCTGTTTCCAAAAATTACTCCAATCTTATTAGTTTTATCTTTACGAACATTAATTTAGGTCATTTATCAAAGATTTGAATAGATATGTTTATATTGCATGTAGGAGGGTCTTGTCCCCTCGGGAGTCGAACCCAAACACTAGTAAGCTTTCCGAGCAACTAGACTAGCTAGTGCTTGGGTTTGACTCCTGAGGGGACAAGACCCTCCTAAACGCAATATAAACATATCTATTAAAATCTCTGATAAATGACCTAAATTCATGTTCGTAAAATTAATTGATTATATATCACAAGTTGATTTTGAGAAAAATTCTTTCTTTCTCAAATAGATACTCATTTTTTTATAAAAAATTAGTTTTATCATTTATTTAGGCAATTGAAACCGTGAAAGTTAAATAATTTATTTTAATAATTTTTTACCGCTAATTCTGCAGATCTAGAAAATTATTTATTATTTTTTGAAAAGGAAAAATTGATAAAATATATTCAAATATTAATAAGGTATTTGAAATTTGTTTTTTGAATTATTTATCTACGTAATTAATTCTATGACTATTTATTCATGACTTATCGTGGGTATCAGTATTGAGACACACATACATACAGACAGATAGATATAAAATATAATGATTGAAAATCATTTATCTCTATATTTCAGACATGTTTATACACAATGAGTAAAAAATACTAAATTAAATAAATTGAGTGTAGTCTATACATAGGCTTTGCCTTCTTTCCGGTCGAAAGTACCGAATAATAAAATACTATACCCACACTTGTTTAGAACTTTATGTTTTAATAGATAGGATAATAATAATATTTTTTATAATTAAGTAATGGAGAGGGATTCAGCCAATGGGTAGCCTCTGCTGAATAAAAAACTCCCAATTATGGAAAACGTTTCGGCTTTAATTAAATAATGCCATCATCAGTTCCTAAGAGCTGAAAAAAGCGATAGAGCACACATGTAAAATTACAATAAAAATTTTTACAAAAAATCCAAACTTGTTAATTACAAAATTATATCTTACAGTATTAGAGACACAATTAATTTTATAAATAAATTGCCCGCAGGCAGAGTTGTTGTGGATTTTATCATAATATACAAAATTATATGAATTATAAAATGGTACATAAATATTGGTGTGCTCTCGATATGCGCAACGTCTCAAGTACATATATAGCAAATTTTCATTTCATTCAATCTATATAATAAAAATGAATTTCTGTTTCTTTGTAAGCGCAGATCTCTCAAATGCTTGGACCGATTTGGCTATTTTTTTTTTAAATGTTCGTAATAGTCCAATTCAGGTTAATACGTAAAAAAAAATGGAAAAGTTGCCCGGAAAATTGGAAAATTCACAAAAAACTAGAAAAAATTCAGGTTAGCCAACATAGCTTGCCAAACAATAAAAGAACTAAACTAGCAAAAAAAACAAGTGTTATATTGTTTTGAAATCTAGGAAATTTCAGCCTATTGTAATTATTAAAAACCTATTTTGAGCCTAATTAAACCAAAATTTTCTATAATCTAATAATAAACTTTAAAAGTTTATTATTTTTAATTTTTTAATTGGATAATTCTCCCAAATGACGATTTTTACCTTATTTATTGAATTTTTACAAGACAAAAACTTTATTTTAATTTAAGTTGAAAGGTTCTTTTTGCCGAATAATTGAGTAGCAGAAGGGGACAATAAAATATTGTCTTCTGCTGGAAAAATAAATTTTTTAAATTCATTCATAAAGAAGAGATATACTTTGTCCTCTTCATCAATCTATTATAATTAATTCACAAGAGTTGATATATGAAAGTGTTCTTTACACCTGTATAAAACATCCACGTGGGGGTCCAGGGGGCGAAGCCCCCTAGCTAGCAAAAAGGCCCGCCTTTGGCGGGCCTTGAAGCTAGTTAATAATAATAATAATATGAAATGATGAAATGAAAATTTGCTATATTTGTACTTGAGACGTTGCGCATATCGAGAGCACACCAAGATTTATGTACCATTTTATAATTCATATAATTTTGTATACTATGATAAAATCCACAACAACTGTGCCTGCGGGCAATTTATTTATAAAATTAATTGTGTCTCTAATACTGTAAGATATAATTTTGTAATTAACAAGTTTGGATTTTTTTGTAAAAATTTTTATTGTAATTTTACATGTGTGCTCTATCGCTTTTTTCAGCTCTTAGGAACTGATGATGGCATTATTTAATTAAAGCCGAAACGTTTTCCATAATTGGGAGTTTTTTATTCAGCAGAGGCTATCCATTGGCTGAATCCCTCCATTACTTAATTATATACATATACAGCTATCAAAATTGTATCAATAATATTTTTTGTTTAATAAATAGACCCCCTAGGTGATAATATTATTGTAAATAATCGTCTTTAGTTATATATAGGTTATCGGGAAAAGGAAAATGTTTAATAAAAAATAAAAATTTAAATCCCAATTAAAAAATTCAATTATTATTTTAAGATTTGCTTACCTCGTGGGTCGAATTAAAGCGCCCCTCGCAGCTGACTACGATGGGAAAAACAAATCCAGCACTGGGGTCGACATTTTACTGGAAATAAAATTAACACAATCATTAAACAAATAAATATAAGTAAAAAGGTACATATAGGTATGGTATGTATTTATTAGTGTACAATATTCTAAAAAAATTATAATTACTTTAAAGGGAGTAAAGAAAATTTTGAAACTTTAAAAGATTTAAAATACTATGTAGGTTGGTTTCACAAAAATATTTTTTAATATTTTAATTTTATTAAAGAATATTTCTACTAAAATTCGAGAATTTGTCCTAAAAAATTAAATTCTTTCTATTTAAAAAATAATACTTTAATTATTCTTTTTAAAATTTTTCTTATATAACTATGTAAGCTCGAAACAACCACACACGAAGACGAGTGGAGGGGGAAGACAAGGACAAGCAAGCGACATAATAGATTGAGACATCAAGCAGTAGAGAGTCAATTTAAAACGCTCAATTCAAACACATTGTTAATATACAATATTTAATAACCAGATATTATATAAATTCACTTATATTAAACACCATTGTTAAAACTAAATAAAGGACCTGAAATTTCGAGTTTTACATTTCAGGTAAATAATATAAAACTCATTGTAAATATCTGTATATATTAATAAACATTTCACATTTCAGTGGAACACGATTTTTATCTACCTCGCACCCATCCCACTTATAACTATATATAACCAAATTTCTTGAGGATACAAATTCTCATTTAAATAGGTGTTGGTTTTATTATTTTTTGACAAAAAACACATTTTTATCATTTATTTTTCTTAATTTTATTTTATTATTACAGGAACGTTTCGACATATTTCAAAATGTCGAAACGTTCCTGGTAACAATAAAATAAAATTAAGAAAAATAAATGATAAAAATGTGTTTTTTTGTCAAAAAAGAATAAAACCAACACCTATTTAAATGAGAATTTGTATCCTCAAGAAGTTTGGTTATATATAGTTATATAAGAAAAAATATTCTTTTGAAATTATAGACGATCTGAGGGCGAAAGAATTTCAGGCCAAATAATATTCGATTATACTAGAATAAAGTCCACGGTGGTTGTAAAAAATAAAACTATAATGGTTTTATTATTTTACATTTATTTGTTAAACCGACGTTTCGGAGATTTATTCTCTCCTTCTTCAGGGTAACAAAAAGTCAATGAAAGTAGTTCAAATCATGACTGCCTTCATCAACATCCAATTACATATTTATACCAGTCCGTCTCCTAAAGAAAAACGCTATCAATTAATTTTAATTTCTTTATATATTTTTATTCAAATATATTATTAAATGAGTTGTGATTCGAATAAATCGAATAAATAATTTGATATTTTGCAGGATATTAAGAAAATATCAGTGTGTTTGTGAGTGTAGGAAAATTAAAGAGCAATCACTTGATATTCATTGAAATATTGATTATTTTATATTTAAAGTAAAAAGCGCACCTAGAATAATTATTTACTCCGAAAATATTTTCATTCCGATAGAGATAAAAAATATCAAATTCTTAAGAAATTGACATTAAAAGAAAAATAGATAATTGCAAAAATATCATTTTATCAAATACATATTATCAACTCTTATATAAAAACAGAAAATAATTTTACGCCGAAAAACGATAATTTGAAAACATTTTAAATTTACCTGGAATGCATAATAAAAAAATATTAATTCATATTAACTATAAAATGATATGAATCAAGTATGTTGAAAAATTACTCGAATGAAATAAATATAAACCTTGTACCTATAATATGTTAAAGAAAACGAATTCACTTTGTCAAACCTATAATATATACCTAATAGATCAACTTGGCATTACAAGAATCGAAAGATTACTTATAAATTCTTTTGTTTTAAGGCTCACAGAGCATTAGTTAAGAAGAAAGAGACCTTTAAAGATTGAAGATAAAAAATTTGGTTGGAAATTTTATAAAAATACTATAAATTCGTTTGTTTTAAGACTTTCAGAGCGTTATTTAAGGAGATAGAGCCGTTTAAAGATATTAAAGGCAAAAAAAAAATTGGTGGGAACTTTTATAAAAATATTATAAATTCGTTTGTTTTAAGGCTCTCAGAGAAAATTCTAGCCCTTTCTACCAAACTCAACCAAATTTTGTATACATATTCTGTGGATCACCAGAGGGCCAGAAATACAAAAACTAACCACCCAAAATGGGGGAGGGTCAAAAATAAAAAATTCTAGGCCTTTGGACCAAACTATGTATACAAAATTTGGTTAGATTTTGCATTTCTTGCCTTCTGGGGATCCATAGAATATGTATACAAAATTTGGTTAGGCTAGAATTTACATTTTTGACACTCCCCCCAATTTGGGCTTATTTTTTTTGCATTTCTAGCCTTTTAGCCCACAGAATATGTAAAAAATTTGGTTGAGTTTGGTCGAAAGGGCTAGAATTTTCATTTTTTGACCCCCCCCCCCCCGCCCCATTTTTCACTTTATTTTTGCCTGGTAATGTTTAAAACACAAATTTCATAAATATATTCAGTTTATTTCTAGTTAAACTTTTTCATTTTTTTTTTACCACTTCAAAATGTGGTAGATCTTTATATCCCACCCTGTATAATAATATTTAATAAAACTAGAATTTAATACAAACTTTTGTCTTTTTTCTTAAATAAATCTGAATCTATATTTCTAGCGAGTCAAGTGATTTTATTTATATTGTTATAATCAAAGGAAAAATTGTATGAACTTACCACTTGTAGAGAGAATGTAAACCACCCCTAGGAATCAATTCACGATTCAAGTAATTCCAGTTGCAAGTTCCTTTCATCTGGAAATCCAAAAAAATACACTTTAATAAATATAATAAATTATTTTAATGAATTGCCTAAAGCGCAATTTATGGGAAAAAAGTTGAAATAAAAGCTAACTTTAATACTTTAAATTGAAAGTTTTTGTGCTAAGAGTAGCAGAATTTTTAAATATTAAAGGAGAAAATAAAAGAGTGTGTCTTCTGCTGGAATTTTAAATTTTATTTATTTATAACGAGACTATAGTTTCAAGGGCTTTGCTCTCTTCATCAGTCTATTACAATTGATTCACAGGACTAGACTGATGGAGAGGGCAACGCCCTCGAAACTATAGTCTCGTTATAAATAAATAAAATTTATAATTCCAGCAGAAGACACACTCCTTTATTGTCTCCTTTAACACTTTATTTTGGGCAGACATAAAATCTTAAAATTCATCTTGTGCTGGGTGGGATGGCCAATCAGATGACAGGCACTTTTATCTGATTGGTCATCCCACCCAGCACAAGGTGAATTTTAACGTTTTACCCTTTGCCAACGTTTAAAAAGAATTTACCAACCGGCATACAACTGTCCCTAAGTCACAAGATTCAATTTCTGACTCCTACCCTCATTCACACAAAGCAGTATCCGTTTGGGGTAAAGGTCCCAAAATATATTTTTTAAAAATCTAACGTTAAATTTAAAAAATAACCAAAATGATACCATATATTCGATAAAATTTGCAAAAAAAAAAGGGAAAATTAAAATAAAATTTCAAAAAATGAACAGTACTTTTTTGGACAGTATCCCCTGGTTGAAAAGTCACCAACTTCCACTGTCCGATATACTTATATATTTAAATATTAAAAAATACAAATCTTTAAATAACAATTAAAAAACACCCCTATTCAAAACCGAGTGGAGAATCGCGATTGGAATTAGGTGTACACCGTCTTTGGAATTATTTAGAATTACTTTGGAATTCATAAGATAATCTATTGTCATCTATTGTCTTCTAATTGGAAACGAAAGTGGAAGTAGGTGTATACAATTTTAGGTCGCGGTTCACCTTTCGTTCGAAAGCAAACGTCTATGAGAGAAATTCTCCGTTTTTCAATCGTAATTTTTTGCAAAAAAGAAAAAAGAAAAAAAAGTTGCTACACTAAGATATTAAATATTTTTATAAAGACAATTGTAAATATTCAAATAAAATTTTTACAATTGTCTTTATAAAAATATAATATATCTTAGTGTTGCTTTCTAAATTTCAGAGGAATTTTCTTTTTTCTTTTTTGTAAAAAATTTACCATTGAAAAAGGGAGAAATTCCTTGCCTGTTAGGTATATCTTCCAGTTCAAGCATGTCAAAGACAAGTCCAGACAAGTTTACTCGAATAAAAGTTAAAATAGTAATAATACAAAAAAAGAATAAATAAATATGATTCGGGAATTCTTAGACTAATCCATTTCTAAATATTCTCAATATATAAGATCGGAAATAACTAAGAGAGTTATAAACAAGTCATAGCTTGTTTATAACAATTGAATTAGAAGAAATTTAAGATTTTCTTATAAGACAGGAATGATTTATTGTGCAAGATGGTCGATTTCCATCTCAGGGACTGTGGAGTATAAGGGCCAGTTGTATGTCGGTTGGTAAACTATTTTTAAAAGTTGACAAAGGGTAAAATCTTAAAATTAACCTTGTGCCGGGTGGGATGGATAATCAGATGACAGGCACTTTTTCAGATTGCCCATCCCACCTAGCACAAGGTGAATTTTAAGGTTTTACCCTTTGCCAACGTTTAAAAAGAATTTACCAACCGGCATACAACTGGCCCTAAGTCACAAGATTTAATTTCTGACTCCTACCCTCACTCACACAAAGCAGCATCCGTTTGGGGTAAAGGCCCCAAAATATATTTTTAAAAAATCTAACGTTAAATTTAAAAAATAACCAAAATGATGCCATATATTCGATAAAATTTGCAAAAAAAGGGAAAATTAAAATAAAATTTCAAAAAATGAACAGTACTTTTTTGGACAGTATCCACTGGTTGAAAAGTCACCAACCGTCACTGTCCGATATACTTATATATTTAAATATTAAAAAATACAAATCTTTAAAAAACAATCAAAAAACACCTTTATTCGAAACCGAGTGTTGAACCGCGATTGGAATTAGGTGTACACCGATTTGGAATTACTTTGGAATTCATAAGATAATCTATTGTCATCTACTTGGAAACGAAAGTGGAAGTGGAAGTAGGTGTACACAATTTTAGGTCGCGGTTCACCCCTCGTTCAAAAACAAACGTCTAGGGAGAAATTCTCCGTTTTTCAATGGTAATTTTTTTGCAAAAAAGAAAAAAGAAAAAAAGTTGCTTCCTTTAAAATTTAGAAAGCAACACTAAGATATTAAATATTTTTATTATTAACACTAAGATTATTTTTAACACTAAGATATTAAATATTTTTATAAATATTGAAATAAATTTTTTACAATTGTCTTTATAAAAATATTTAATATCTTAGTGTTGCTTTCTAAATTTCAGAGGAATTTTCGTTTTTCTTTTTTTGTAAAAAATTTACCATTGATAAAGGGAGAAATTCTCCCGAAACGTTTGGTTTCGAATAAATGTGTTTTTTGATTGTTTTTTAACGATTTGTATTTTTTAATATTTATTATACAATCAATAATTATTTTTTTCTTTTATATTTAAATACATTTTCTTTTCTATTTGTGAAACACACCTTGCATTTAACTAATAAATTAAAACATAAATTATAAAAATTATCGTACAATTGAAAAAATATATATATTTCTATTTGCTTTAATGGTATGTGAGCGTTTTGAAAATTAAAACTGTTAAATCTCGAGGATAAAATATAGTTCAGTGTTATTTCACCGAAATTTTCTAAAAATTGTTATATCCACTTAGCAAGAAAGAAACATGAATTATTTGGAGTTATTAGATTTTGATATTTACCTGAATTGCTTTATTGGTGTTTAATGGTTAATTCTAAGCACGTGTACGCATGGAAAGTACTTAGGCTACTGGGCTGCCGGCTGAGACCCGGGCAGCGCTGAGCCGGGCAGAGGAGAGGAAAAGTAACGGGACTTGTACTAGGAGATTCGCAGGGACTGGGACAGAGGAGGGGAAGAGCGCAATTGACCATATGTAATTACAAATATTTAAGACGATATTAATTAATTAATAAAATAATTTCAAAACCACTCAACTCATGTTATAACGTTTACATAAAAAATATTTTCAAAATAATTTGAAAATATTTAGTTGAAAAGTAATGGAAGGCAGTCCAAGAATAGTGAAGAAAAAAATTATTATAAAATTTATTTATTTAAATGCTATTCTTCCCCCCCCCCCCTTTAAAACCAACGTTTCGGAGTATTCTTCCCTCCTTCTTCAGGGTTTCAAATTATAAAATAGATACTTTTTGAAAATATATTTTTTAGACCATTAAAAGTGTATTTTTCTATTAAATAATTAAGAAACATTAATTCTACTAGTCGAATAAATTTATTTGAATAATATTGGAGAGAAAAGTGAAAACTTTCAAGTCTCAACTCGCTCTCTCAGCAAATTTCACAGATGGTCGGAAATAAGCTATCAGACCCAACTTAAGCTAGATCTGTCCTACTGATATATTTAAATATAATAATAAGCTTTTCAACATTTATTTTTAGGATTCTAAGACTTTAAATTTTCAAAAAAATTCCAAAATCTCAAAAGGCCGATTATAATCGGCCCCATATAATCTGCCCAACAATGAAAATGCTTCGGGCTCAAAAATAGCTGATTCTTATGTATTTCCACCTGCTGAATTCAAAAATCACCATAAAGATTACCGATTAGCTCTTGTTTTGGAGATATAATCGATCAAAACGGTGAAAAAGACCATTTTGACCTATTTTCGAGTTCCGTTAGATATTAAACAACAATATTTGAGATCACAATATTTTGTTGAACTAATAGAAAACAGCTTCCTCTTGGATTTACAAATTACCACTTGTTTGTAGCTCAATTAGAACTCGAGTTATAACTAAAAAACTAAAACTACGTGATTATAAAGGATAATAAACATTAATAAAGTAAAGGGAGTGTAGTTTCAGAGTGAATGAAATAAAACTCAAAGAGGTGTATACAATCTCAATATATTTCGGATTATTAGTCCATCATCAGGAGCTTACAGGTTAAAAACTAATCTGTAAATTCCTGATGGACTAATAACACTGGGCAACAAAAAAGAGGCAAGCTAAAAAACGACGATCTGATGAAGGCACCACATAAATCTCTTCAGACACGACCATCTGTGAAGTATTATTCCAGCAATGTAGAACTCTTAGAATGTAACTACAATTTGTAAAAATAAAATGCACTTTCAATGTTGTTAGCATATGTAATTAAAATGTATCTTTTTCTCTTGATCCGCCACCTACTGTATTTCACAGAAACTAGAGCTAAGAAAAATTTTTCATTGTCATATTCGTTTTTCTCAACCCAAAATTGGGAGGAATTGACTCATCAAGTGCTCGAAGCATTTAAAAATTATTTTTTTGTTGCCCATTATCTAAGATGTTATATTAAATAAGGTCTTATACTGAAATTTGAATTCACTTAACAGCAAATGTGTACTTTTTGATTTCAAGTAAATCTAAGCAAGATTTATCTGCTTAATATATAACTATAATTTGTCGGAGGGATCTCGTCTCTATGGAAAGGCCATCTGCCCGGATAGCTAGATTAGCGCTTGGGTTCGACTCCTGAAAGGCGATCCATCTGACATAAAAAATAATATCGTTAATGGGTCTTTTGAGATTTTTGATTTTACAAAAATTTTTTTGAAAATTTCAAAGTTTCAAAAAAAGTTTCAATATTTCAAAATAAAATTCTTCAGAATGAGGTAAACCTTTCGAATAACATCATTTTTTGAATTGTAAAAAACTCACCTACTTATTATTTTTATATTTAATAATTAACTTGTCTTAATTTCAAATTATTTACTTTATAATATAATAAAATATGCAATGAATGATTCGCTCGTTTGTACTGTTTGGAAATTCAGCAATGAGCTATTGCTCTGGATATAAAAATAAATAAAATTTTATATTTGTTTGATAATTAAAATAGTATAATTTTAAATCCGGGTCTTGTGTCTGTGTATAACGATGAGGTCAAACAAGCTTGAATTTTAAAAATCAAATGAAGCTATATAATTTAACGTCAAAGAACAAATAATATTATTGAAACAATATTTTGAACTATTTAGAAAATTCGGCAAAAGGCCATTGTTCTGAATAGCAAAATTAAATATTTGTTGATATTTAAAATATAAGAAATAGAAAAATTATTGTTAATTCTGGTGTTGACTACTTCGAGACTGCACAACAACAAAGGCACTTAACCACACAAAACGATAAACAAATAAAAAAACAACGAAAACAGATTGACTCTTCTTGTCACGATTTTAATAAAAATTTGACTCCTTCCTTTAAATTTAAAAATACTCACTAGAGTGTCCTCTACTTAATCTTAGCTACTATGAATAATTTGTATTTCATAGCAGAACGTTATACCATATTTAACTCCTCTGTAATTGAACCCATGTGTCATAAAGCTATCTGGGCCATTAGATGCTTCAATTACCAAGGGCGAGAGATTCAAATCTTCTGACATGTATTATAAAATATCTATGACAACTTCGGACTAAGTATTCTCGTAATTTTTCCAATAAATTCGAAATAATTTTTTAATTTAAAAATATTCGCTGAAAATGTTCTATTTTTAATTTGACCAGAAAATAATATGTATTCCCTAGATTTTTCTTTGAAAGCGTGGGCTATGGTTATTCTGGAGGAACAAAAAATTTAATAGAAATCTCTCTGAATGGTAAATAGCTCTAGCATATAAATATTTATATAGACGTGACTAGACATCCCATTTCGAGCAGCAGACCGTCATCAACTAGCAGCAGCTTTTGCATAATTCGCCTAGGGATGATAATTCAGAGCCATTTTCAAAATAGATATTGAAATTTGCATTTTATGAAAGACCATGAATTCAAATGCCTTAGGGTATAATTATTAATTTTCATTCAAATTGAATTCGCAATTGAAATTTTTTAAAAAATTATTTTCATTTTTTGAACCATTTTCAAAATGATCCATACTAAAGGAAATATAGATTCACCGATCGACTATCGATTACGTGACTCAGTGTTGATTTATTGTCAGAAAATTTCAAAGACAAGAAAAAACAATGGGAAACCACCTCGGGGAATGTTTTTCTGGATATTAATTAATGTTGGTAGAATACTCAGAGGCGACTGTGGGTCAGTGGTTTGAGTGTCGGGCCGCTGGCCTAAAATACGCTGGTTCGAGACCGAGTCTCGGCAGATATTTGCAGTTGCCTCCTCTTGGAAAGCATTGGCAACCTACCAAGAGTATAATTGCTTAGTAACCTCTCCAAACTAGCCGTTCGAAACCAGCGTAAAAAGCTAGGTCCCATATATCTGTATAAAACAGCTAAACACACTCAGCACAGGTATATGTGGAGAGGAGCCAAAACGTCAGGGAGACCTGATAAAGAAGAAGAATAGTCTGAAAAATTAACTATTATCTTTTCAACTACAAAATGGGAATGAATAATATCATATTGAGAATAATAATTTTGAAATGGTGAATCTTAAAAAACACAATTTCCGCTGGAAGATGCTATTCTTTAAATAAATGGACGAGGGCAAGGATTCAAAAATAAATTAGCAAATTTCAGGTTTTGTGAGCAGGCCAGAGCAAGCAGAAATTTTGATAAAAAATTATCATCCCTCTCTATAAAGATCTTTTCAAGTATAATTGAACTTATTTTTTTTTAATATATTTACTTTGCTTTAAAATAAAGTTTTGAGTGAGCGCTAAGTGGTAATTTTTAAGCTGATTTGTAACCCACCCAAATTTAAATTAAGTAAAATTTAGGGAACACGATATTGGTTTATAGTTTTTTAATCACAAACATACCAGACCCACAAAAGAGAACCGTTATTTTGAAATTAATTGACATTTGCTTAGATCAAAATTACTTTTTTTACAAGCAAAATGATGGCCTTCCAATGGGAAGCCACCTCAGTCCCCCACTAGTGGAAATTTACTTGCTTCACTTTGAGGATAAGATTTTAAATCCTGATAACAAGTTTTCTTTACTTTTTTTAGTTCATGTACTTCTGGCGATGTGCTAACAACCCGAATTATATTGATTTCTACGCAAGAATAATATTTGTTATTTTTTGTGAGGGTCAGATGAGGGTTAAATATTAACTTAAACAAGAAGAGTCATAGCCTCTAAGCTGAGATGGCTACCTTCTTCATACAAAATTCGCGGAGGAATACCGAGTCTTGAAAAAGTTATCACATTTTCCTTCAATTTCATACTTTAACAATAAACAAAATTGTAAATTAATAAATTTTATTATTTTTTTATTTTTACGTACTTACTTATTTCCAAAAAAAAATTACCCCCATCTTTATATTTAAATAAGTTTTTCGTTTGCAAACTGTTTTTATATACAAGAGTTCTTTAATGATTGCAAAAAATAATTAAATATATATTATACCGTAAAAGTAATGCCTAATTGAAACCTTAATTTATTTCTCTTAATGTTTAATTAAATATCATAATATTAATTAAAATGGATAAATATTTGTTATATTTTTCGTTTTTAAATAGAGAAATTTCACATATAATTTATATAAAATAAATAATTGTATTCATCAAAAAGATTAAATAGTTTATTTTCATAGCTTATTAACATTTCACTGTTGCATTCTTTGTGATTTGTGATCTCTATTATTAATCGATTTATGTTTGTTTGCGTATCAGCAGATGCAACTTGAAATAAATGATGAATAATTTGGCCCATTTGGTATTTCGCTGTAAGAGAAGCTTATAGGAATTACATTCTCATTAACAAGCGAATATAGTCTCCGCCTCGAGGGATCAAAACTCGAATTAAGGATTATTTATCTGGAGTTGACAAAATGGGTTTTTACTCGATGTTTCTACACATATTATAATTAAATTACAATAATTGTTCTTATGTCAATAGCTTTCACCAGCATTAGTTCTATCACATCAATAGAACATACATAATAACATTTTTATATTTTTAAAAAATTTTAAATTCTCTTTTTTGATACAAATATGTCTGTCACATTTCAACTCAGTAGTTATAATAAATAACAATAGCAATGTCCTTTTCGCCCTCTAATCCAATAATTTATTGTCAACAATAGAGTAGACTCATAATGAGCAATCAAATAAAGACTACTGAACCCATGGTCTTAACCAAAGTCACAAATTATAGTATTCAATCACGTTGAATTTTAGGACCTAACGGTTTTGCCAAATATTATATATATGAGGTCTTGTCCAGGCCCTAAAAAGTGCGATTTTTTCATTTACCCCATTTTTGGTCGACGATTTTTCCTACACCCTTCAACCGATTAAAATGTAATTGAATACATATACCATTACTTGCTGGTGAATTTTGGTACATATCGGCTCACAAACATTAGTACTTTTCGAGTACTTTTTTAATCTTTCTAAATATTTTGAAAATGACTTAACCAAATTTGATTAAATATAATACTCTATTTAAGTACCTTAAAGAAGTCAAAAAAGGTTTGATAAAGGGTATAGAAAAATTACATTTTAAAGTACTTTACTCAACAGTAAACAAGTACTTTTCAAAAAGACCAATTTTTTATCTGATTAATAATAACGGAATAAACATATTAATATTTCAAATGGCTATGAATCAAGTCTAGCAACGATCCGTTGCAGTTTATTTATTATAGGTAAAAATAGAGACAATACAATTTTCTCCTAATTACCCACAAATTGTCCAAACAGAAATAAAATCATTACCGAGAAAAAACATTGGATTGTTTCAAATGTCTAGAGGAAAAGATCTGGCTATGGAATTTGAATGAGGCTTTAATTTACATATAACGACCTGTAAAGCTGTCATTATATCAAATCGTCAAATGGCAGAGGATATTTTGCATTTCGAATATTAGATATTTATCAATGAAAATATTTTTTATAACTTAGTGCTACTTTCTATAGAATTTTATTTTTATACGACTATTGATTTAGGGAATACTCATTACAATAACTAAATATTTATTTAAAATTATAATATGTAGATATCTAGAAGAAATAATATTTAATATTATACTGGTGTTTATGTAATTTCACTTATGGTAAGTAAACATAATAATGTAAAGCGTATTTTTATAGTTGAATATACATAATAGCATTTCCGGCAGGCAGACAATTAATAATAATATTATAAGTTCTTCGATATTATCGGGTTATAATTTGATAACGTCTGACAATAAACAATGACAAGATCTAAAATGAAAGTTTTTTTGCCCAGGGAAGGAAAATTTTTATAAATTAAAGGAGACAATAAAAGAGTTCCTGTGAATCAATTGTAATAGACTGATGAAGGTGGCAAAGTCCTCGAAACTATAGTCTCCTTATAAATAAATTTCAAAATTTATTTTTCAAGCAGAAGACACACTCGTTTATTATCTTCTTCAATAACAATACCGTCAGCTTAATATTTTCAATGGGGAGAAAAGCGAACATTTTTGAAAACTAGGTAGGTATTTTGGAAAGTTTTGTAATTTTTTTCTCAGCAAAGAGTTTGAACGAAAGAAATAAAACTTAGCTGAAAGATATAGTTTATTAATATTGTTATAAGATTCTTCCAAAACTTAAGTGACTTAATTTTTAAATTATTTTTAAATTGAAAGGTTTTTTAGTCAATAAAATAAATAATAATAATTAACTGAAATTATTGTCTTTTTTAGTTTGTGACTAAAAAAAACCTTTCAATTTAAAAATAATTTATTAATATTATATAACTATGTGGTTTGTTTATTTTTATTACGTAAAGACTAGTCTAGGAAAGCTGTCCGCCTGTATCTATGCAACCAAAAGACGCCTCTGGGTAGTACTAGCCTACCCTGCAGAAGTCCTTGTTAAATGAATATTTTTCATCATGTTAAAAATTATGACGGCAATCTCCAATGAGTTCATTTCCTGTTTTCTAATTATTTGTGGGGATGCCAGGGGAGGTCGCGGTTGGGCGAGCGCCCAACCTGAATTATTCTCGCCCAAGGGAGCTAAAAAAATAATTTAAAATAATTATATCCAAACGCCTCCCACTCGATCGCGAACCCAAAGTTCGAAAATAATTTTCTTCTTCACTCTAGGGCCCAACCACAATGAGGCCTCGTCAAAAATTAAATTAAATTAAGGAACGAAGAAAAGATTTTTATATTATAGACAAATGGATCAGCCGGGATTCGAACCCGGGATCTTCGCATGTGCCCTGCGTTGCCTTTAAAAGAGCCTTAGCTCTAATCTTCTCGTCTACTGATCCCCGAACCCAAGCTGATACCTGATCTCTATATGAATTTGGAATTTCATTTTTATTTAATCTTTTAATCTCTTCTTCGTTCTTTTTCCGCAGCTCTGTAGTTGGCTTGACCAATTATACTATATCCAGTGAAAGACGTGTGGGATTTATAATTAAAAAAGCAATTAATTATTAAAAGGAAATTGAATACAAATGTAATTATACATTTTTATCTAGACAACCACCTGTGAATAATTATTTCAATTAACAACAAACCCATCAAAAACACCTTAGCCGAAGATAAGACCGAGACAGATCAAATTGTCAACACAAAAAGCCCCTAACCCTTGAATTTCATCCAAATCGTTAGAGCCGTTTTCGAGAAACCGATTCTATATATAGGTATATACAATAATTGCTCTTTTAATATACCTAATAAGAATTATTCTAATTTAAATTTTTTTATATAAATAAAAATAAACTGCAACGGATCGTTGCTAAACTTTATCCAAATTCATTTGAAATATTAATATGTTCTTGAGTAAAGTACTTTAAAATATAATTTTACTAAAAACTTTAATTAACCTTTTTTGTGGTCCCCGAGGTACTTAATTAGGATTTTAAATTTCATCAAAATTGGTTAAGTCATTTTCAAGATATTTAGAAAAAACTAAAAAAGTACTGAAATAAAGTACTAATGTTTGTGGACCGATATGTACCAAAAACTAATCAGCGCTTCATTTTGTTAAACTAATGGTAGGTTTTCAATTTCATTTCAATCAGCGCAAAGGTGTGGAAAAAATCGTGGACGAAAAAACGATAACACACACACATACATACATACATACATCCCCACGCACTTCCAAAAAAATGGCATTTTTTGGCCTCTCGACGAGATTCCAGGTAATTTTTGGCAAAACCGTCACGTGCTAAAATTCAATCTCATTGAATACTTCAATTTGTGACCTTAATTGAGTCTATGGGTTCCGTAGTCTTTACCTGAGGACCCTTTGAAGTCGCGCTTGCCGCGAGAGAGATTCCAATACTTTCTCCCATGCTTCGCATTGGATAAAGTAAAAAGAACACAATGCCGTATGAATTTTTCAAACTCTTGTGTAGCAGGACTGATAGATTAATCTTTTTCAAATCCTTTTGAAAGCTTAAATAACAAAATAAACTAATGTATGTTTCAACGTTTCTATTTGTTGTAAAATAGGAATAAAAAATTTATAATTTACACATTTTATTGAAATATATATTATCGATAATAAAAAAAATAATTTTAATGAAAAAAAAAAGGTGAATTGAAGAAATCGTGATTTGATCCCGAGACCTTGACTTTATAAAAAAATAAAACAAAAATTAATACGCTGACCACTGCGCTGGGCATTTCTATATCAATTAATTAAAAAAATAGACGATTTAAAGGAGGCATTCTTATGCTTATATGGCAAAATACATATACATAAATTAAAATATTTGAAATTCATTTTTTTATTAAAAATATCTTTTAAAATATCAAAAGAGTGTTAAAACGTTTTATTTTTTATATTATATTCTAAATAATTCTGTAGTAAAGAGATTTCGATGTTTAATTGATTTGTTAATTAAATGACATCCGTCAAAGAATATTTGAATAAATTTTTTTCTCCATTATTGTACAATTAATTCAAAAAATATTTTACTTAATTTTTGCTAAAAATTCCATTGATTTAAATTCCTAATAGATAGTTTCTATAATTCTTGAATAAATTTTTATGAATGGATGAAAAATTGCATCAGTGGTGCAGTTTGCATCCATTGCATGATTGGTATATATATATGAGTTCCAAATTTCTATAGTTAAGACGCAAATGCGTGGGGAGAGAGTTCCCCAGAAAGAAAACAGCCCGTTTTGCTCCACTCAGATTCAACGGACGTGGATATATGTTTAACGGGCTGCGAAGCAGCCCGTTAAACATAAAATTCTAAGACTCTTCAATCTTGAAGATTATTCAGACTTTAGTTTTTTTCTTATTTTAAGATTCTTATGTGTATCTTGTGTATTATAATGTTATCCAAGTGTATTTTTTTCTTATTTTAAGATTCTTATAGAATCTTGTGTATTTTTTATTATACCTAATGTTACCCAAGTGTATTTTCTATATGATTTCTTCTTATATTTCATGGATTTGCTAATAGATGGCGTATGCTGTCCATCAATAAAAATGCAGATATTTATATTTTTTATATAAATTATTTTTTTATGTTTAGCTCCTTCATATTTATAATAGAAAATTTTGAAATGGATAAATGAAATTTAATAAATGTTCATGTTGAATTATTTATTATTGTTACTAGTTTCACCATTGTTTGGCTCATCAGACCTATTTACATTTTTGTTTATAAAATTTTTTGATTGAACAATACATTTCACTGGGAAATCACAGATAACACGTCACAATAGATCAGTTCTTATCCATTCCTGACGGACCTGTTCCAGAAAGAATACATTCGACGAGAGAGAGTCCGAAAGTTAAAAAGTGGTTAAATATTTAAAAATAGTATCTCCATCTCAAATCACATCCCTAAGGGACGATCTACCATGACCACTTTTTAACTTTTGGACTGTCTCTCGTTGAATGTATTCTTTCTGGAACTGGTCCGTCAGGAATGGATAAGAACTGATCTATTGTGATGTGTTATCTGTGATTTCCCAGTGAAATGTATTGTTCAATCAAAAAATTTTATAAACAAAAATGTAAATAGGTCTGATGAGTCAAACAATGGTGAAACTAGTAACAATAATAAATAATTCAACATGAACATTTATTAAATTTCATTTATCCATTTCAAAATTTTCTATTATTAATACGAAAAAGCTAAACATAAAAAGATAATTTATATTAATTTCTCACTCCTAAACACTAAAATACTCTATATTTTTTATATTTCCTGGTCATGTTAATAAATGACAGGAATATCATTTTGCCTATCAATTTAAAAGCTGTATTTTTTTGAGAATTGTGTATTTAGTCCATTTAATTAATTAAATATAATTATTTTATTTTTGCTTTAAAGCTGTTTTTGAGAAATTTAGGAACAGCTAGAAAACTACTTGAATAATAGGTATACTTCAAAAAAATACATGCGAAAGCTATTCACATATCTTTCTCATATATTGAGTTCACAAATATCAGAAACATAAAGAAATGTAATTTGCAACAATGATTTTTCTGGCTGAATTTGTTTCTTTATTCCAATCAGGGGGTATCGACGGGGGGGGGTTGGAACCCCTCCCCAAGGGCAGGGTTCATGGGATGAGTAACGGCAACGACAAACCGTTTCTTATGGTAAACTAAACGTAATTAATTATATTTACATATTTATTTTAATAAAAAAATATCCACTAAATAAATTGCTTTGTGGATTGATCCCCCCCCCATGAAAATTTTCTGCCTAGGACACTAATACCCACAATAACTCAAGAACAGAAAGTCATTGAAAGTTCTTTTGGAGGAAAATTTTTTGTATTTTTAAAACGAATAAAAACCGACTAAATTTCAGGCTAATTTCTGGATTCAAATATTCCGGTTTAAAAATGCGAAAGATATCTAGTTTTATACTGCCATTGTAAAATTCTATCCCAGACCATCTACATAATTGCATAAATCGTACCGAGTCTTGGAAAAGTTTTAACTTTTTTCTTAAATTACTTGTGTTAAAATCTTTACAACATCCACGTTTTACAAAAAAATGTTGATTATGTTTTTAGGGATTGTTTGATTTTTGTTAACCTATATTGGCTTGGAAATTAAGAGCCGGAAAGAGGAGTATTAATGGAAAATTTCCATTAGTTATTTCCAGGATGGCTAGCCGCAATCGGAAATACCTTTAAAATCATCTCTTCGATAATGATCCGCAGTATTTAAGTTTTCTTATTTTTAACGTAATCAAAGCTTCCTCTGATTTATATGAAAATTGGCCAATTAATGGTTCGGTAATTATCAAGGGACTGGCAAACAATGACCAACAACACAATATAACCTCCCTTTGAAAAAATACTTACAATTACGAAAGCTATTCACATATCTTTCTCACATATTGATTTCAAAAATGTCAGAAACTTGAAGAAATTTAATTTTCAACCATGATTTTTCTGGCTGAATTTGTTTCTGTATTCCAATATCCCACGATAACTCGAATTGAAAGTTTTTTTTTTTTTAATTTATTTAATGTCACCGGGAACAAAGCCCATTTAGACAGCACATAAGTAAAGTGTTAGTAGGGTTAGTGGGGGAGCCGAGTTTTCAGCCGGTAGAAATTTTTATTCGTCAGCTAGGATCGAACCCCGGCCTCCCATTCCAACATCGTCATAATTGATCGATGTCGAAACGAGACCAGTGCGTTAGCCAACTGAGCCAACCCGGCTCCCGAATTGAAAGTTCTTCTGGAGGAAAATTTTTTGTATTTTCAAAACTAAAACCCGACTAGATTAGAAGACTCAAAATTGTGTTTAAGATTAGTAGAAGGGATAGCCAGCATTGTAAATTCGGAATTTTTCGTTGAATATTTATGCTCGGAAAATTCGAGATATGTATAATTACATATGATACTACTATTTTATGATGTTATCGTTTTTTCCGTCCTCGATTTTTTCCACACCGTTGCACCGATTGAAATGAAATTGAAAACTTACCATTACTTTAACAAAATGATGCGCTGATTAGTTTTTGGTACATATCGGCCCAGAAACATTACTACTTTATTTCAGTAATTTTTTAGTTTTTTCTAAATATCTTGAAAATGACTTAAACAATTTTGATGAAATTTAATAATCTAAGTACCTTAGGGACCACAAAAAAGACTAAATAAAGTTTTTTCACAGTTTTTTGACGGGTTATAGTGGTGTTTCACAAAGAGGAAATAACCACTATAACACCAGTATAACCCGTCAAAAAACTGTTGTGTTTAATATGTTTCACTATAAACGAACACCGCTTTCCCCGAGGGGTGAACCGCGACCTAATATGCTGTACACCTACTTCCACTTGTCTTGAACTTCCAAATATTTCCATGTAATTCCAAATATTTTCAACCACTTCCAAATATTTCCAAGTACTTCCAAACATTTCCAAGTACTTCCAAAATACTTCCAAAGAGGTGTACACCTACTTCCAATCGCGGATCACCCCTCGGCTTTCCCTAAATACTATTATAAAGTTTTTAGTCTAGCTTCAGATCTTTTGGCTTAAAAATACCAAAAATATCTAGTTTTAGATTGCCATTGTAAAATCCTACCCCAGACCATCTGCATAAATGCATAAATCGTACCGAGTCTTTAACTTTTTTTCTTTAATTACCTGTGTTAAAATCTCTACACGTTTTACAAAAAAAATGTTGATTATATTTTTAGGGATTGTTTGATTTTTGTTAAACCTATATTGGCTTAAAAATTAAGAGCCGAAAAGACGAGTATTTAATGGAAAATTTCCATTAGTTATTTCCAGCATGGCTAGCCGCAATCGGAAATACCTTTAAAATCATCTCTTCGATAATGATCCGCAGTATTTAAGTTTTCTTATTTTTAACGTAATCAAAGCTTCCTCTGATTTATATGAAAATTGGCCAATTAATGGGTCGGTAATTATCAAGGGACTGGCAAACAATGGCCAACAACACAATATAACCTCCCTTTGAAAAGCCGCGAGTGCGAATTGGTGTCGGATGCCCTGCCCTGCAGCAGCCCTAAAACTCTTCACCCCCTTCACTTCTGACATTATCCATTCGACGGGATAATCTATTGTTAATTGAATAATCAATTACCTGCTCTCCCTACTCACGCAACCCTTATTTTAATTTGTCACATTTCATCGTTACAATTTTTCCTTAGGCTTTTTTTAGATTAAATTTCAAAGTCGATTTGAAATAGAATTTAAAGGGATAGATATTGTATATATATATAATACATCACAAATCAATTAAACATTTGTTTTCAAAAGATCACTTTTTGGATTTTAATTTAACAATAAACAAACATGTCAAACTCGGGAGTTTTAAACTTTTTTGTTATTTCGTTTATGTATTTATAACTAAAATTTAATTAAAGTTTTAAGGGTTAGAAAACTAAGGTAATATTTAATTAGTAATATTTATATCTAAATTATATCGATACTCTTAACAGTCAACAACTAGAGAAACAATATTTTCCCGATCAAAATAAAAGCAACCTTTAAAAGGGCCTCCACATCTCCCTACGATCCTCCCACTCAGGATCCGGTTGAGTGGCTCAGGGTGTGGCCACAGCAGAACGGTGTGAAACCTTAGTATGCTGCGACCAAGAATAAAATAAAAATAATAACCAAAAAAGGAAGTAGTAAAAACATATTAATATATATATAGTAAAGATTGTTTCTATTTTGATCGAGAGAATATTGTTTCTCTAGTTTATGACTTCTAAAGACTCATAAACTTAATGCATATCAAAATAGTAAAAAAATCAAATACACACCCTGGTGGAACTAGGAGGGGGTACGGTGGTATGGTGATTATAACACGAAATCGTCAATAATTCATCAAAAAAATTTGCAAGTCTCGATTAAAATTATTTTGAAATATGAATCTTCTATAATAATTTATTGGTTACTTTTTAGTTTTCGTCAAAATTTACCTACCTATCAGTTATCAGACTTAAAATTACTCTTGACTATTATCATAGGCTTCCGCAGGGGAGGGGGACAAGAGGGTGGATTACCTCCCTCCCCTGCGGTCGAATAAAAAATTCTATAATAGCCCTGACTTCCGGCCCGGCCTTAGTAAACTATGTTTAATGTATCGTGTATGTGTTATTGTATTTAAGCACTACTGTATTAGAGTATTCTATTTATATGAAAAATACAAAATTTAATAATGTAATTGGACGCTTTTGTTGTACTGCGTTGTTTCTCGGATCTAGCAACATTGCATTCCTACTCGAGAAATTCGAACCCTAAAGGGGGAAAGGGCCCCCAAAATGTGTTTTCAGAGTTTTTCGAGATCTCTGAAACCAGAAAAGATATCGATATGGGTTTAGTTTAGAAAGGTGGAGCATTGAAATACAAAAAAAATATTTTGAGTATATTGCTCTATTTGTTCCCGAAAGGGAGATATGGTTATTTTGAGGTAAATTTTTGAAATTTTTAAAGTGCTTTCTCTATCTCCACGAGTTTTCAAGTTTTAACATTCAAATTTGGTACATAGATTTATTAATGCTAAATCTCGAAAAAAAATTATTTTGTTGAAATTTGACCTCTGAACTGGAAAATGGGGGATTTTTGATTTTGTGGTCTAAAACACAACAGGCTTCGTATCTTTTCTTGCCTCTTGGACCACACTCAACCAAATTTTGTATACATAGTCACTAGAAGACTAGAAATGCAAAAACTAACCATCCAAAATGAGGGGGGGGGGGGGTCAAAAATGAAAATTCTTGCCATTGGACCAAACTCAACAAAATTTTGTATACATAATATGTGGGCCTCTAGGGAGCTAGAAATGCAAAAACTGGGTGTGGTACGGGGTTAATTGCGGTGGTGGAATTCAGGGGTGGGGTGGCAAGAGGCCCGGGATGGGGGGAGCGTGGAATGGGTGGGAAGGGTGCGTAGTGGGGTGCAGGGTTTGTGCGGAGGTGGGATCGAGCTGGGGTGTGGGGGGGTCCAGGGATCGTAGCCCCCTAGCTAGCAAGAGGGTCGCCGAAGGCGGGCGTCGCAGCTAGTTAATTACATATAATTATTATTAATTCTATATATCTCGAAGAAGACATTTCACCCCTATAGTTTATTTTCACCAATATACAATGGCTAAAATAATTTTACAAGGTCTTCCAGATAATCAGTCACCAAAATGTTGCCGTTTTATGCTCTTTTTCTCCTTTTGCAATGAATATAATAAACCTTTCATGTAAAAATGGGTATTTTGGAAGAAATACTATGTAAGTTATGCTTTTCATTAAGTTAAAGTTTTAAACGTAACATTTTAATTACAATAATTTTTAAATATACACTTGAAATGTCATCTTTCTTAAGTACTTTTGCAAACATTCTCTTAAAAGACAACAGACGCAATGTAAGATGCGACTTTGGTTAATTAATTCGAATAAAGTTTTCTTAAGTATTTACTTTAGTATGAAATTCTCACTGTTCCTCAGTGTTTATTGAGAAAATCAAATTCACAAGAGATATTAATTTCCGACATTTTAGTAGATATAAAATTTAAAATAAAATATCAATCGAACTTCTAAAAACTTCATTGAGAAATGGGTAAAATTTAAACCCTCATAGACAAATATTATGAACTAATTTCTACTTGAAATGAAAAGGCAGTTTAGAGTCTTACGGACATATTCTGATGTCATAAATGTTATCTTAAAATAAAGTACCTGGCCACCGAGCGATGCTCGGTAACTTTTTGCATCAGTTAAAAGCTATATATTAATCCCCCGCCCCCGGACGCACCCCACTTCACGCAACCCCCACACCCCACCGCAATCTCCACCCCCGCCTCCGCCCTTCGCCCTCACCCAGTTTTTGCATTTCTAGCTTTGTAGAGTCCCACAGAATATGTGTATATAGTATAGGTAGAGGTATATAAATAAATACCGTATAATTTTTTTTTAATTAAATATCAATTTTTGAGTTCATCAATTAAATTGCCAAATTTTAATATAGAATAATATAGCCCTGAAGAATTAGAGAATAGCCTCCGAAACGTCCGTTTTTGAATAAAATAAAAAGATAGTATAAATTATCTTCTTTTTTGGACTGCCTCATCAATATCCACTTAATAGAATAATATGTTTGTGGGATTTAAAACTCGATTTTTAATCAATTAAATTGCCTAACTTTTAATATATATTTATATTTGTAATGATCTTTTTGTGGGATTTAAAATTAAAAAATCAATTATTTATTAAAAGGAAATTGAATAAAAATGTAATTATACATTTTTATCGAGACAACCACCTGTGAATAATTATTTCAATTAACAAAAAACCCATCAAAAACAACTTAGCCGAAGATGAGACCGTGACAGATCGAATCGCCAACACAAATAGACCCTAACCCGTGAATTTCATCTAAATCGTTAGAGCCGTTTTCGAGAAACCGATTATATATATATACAAGAATTGCTCTTTTAATAATATAAGATTCGGAATATTTTCAACAGACAAGCGGAAAAAACTAAATAAGAATGTTTTAATCTAAAAAGCAGACAAGTGCGAGCTGAACTCACGAAAATAGGGTCCGTAGAGGGAGAGGACACATTGGAAGGCGACTTTCTACTCATTAGGCACAACTGGGGCCTGAAAATAAAAATTACAGCACAACATGTTTAGTAAAATTTTACTATTTATTTATCAGTGACTCACTCGATGGGACAAAATATTTTTTAATCAATATAAATTTTTTGTTTTTTTTGTTAAGTGA
The DNA here is from genome assembly GCA_024734495.1 of Forficula auricularia. NCBI lineage: Eukaryota > Metazoa > Arthropoda > Insecta > Dermaptera > Forficulidae > Forficula > Forficula auricularia. The sequence goes on along the minus strand of JALMQS010000681.1, from coordinate 7,762,099 downwards.
GAACCCAAAACCTACATCGACAGTAATCTTATTTAGCTCCGATCAAATCCTGAAATTTTTCTCTACACAATGAAAGAGTTCATATTAAGGGTAGATAAAAATCTAACAAGCGCTTTCGCCAACTCTTTTATCCCTATGACCTGCAGAGACTGGAACTCGCTCCCAGTCATCGTCTTACCCGCGACTTATAACCTTCAGCTGTTTAAGACCGGCGTCAACAGATACCTTCGACCCCTTCCCAGGCCATAAAATCCCCTCTTCTTCTTATTTTCACGATGGAGGTTCAAACCCAGGCCTTTAGGGATGCACCTTTTTGTGTAACTCCTCTATCATTTTCATAAAAAAAGGAAAAAAGGTGCAACATGTTCTTACATCAATAAAAATTTAATAAAAATAATAATTACTTGTAGCTTCATTTGCAACAAAAAGAAAGTGTGGATCTTCTATGATTACTATAAAGAGTTTACAGCACTATGACGTCATCTTTCGACACTAGGTCAAGAAATTACTAGCAGAGCTGTATATTTCTACTATCTAAAAGCGTGCCATGAATTAACTAGCCATAAAAAAGAAGAAAAATAATTTTGTTTTTTTAATAAAAAAAAGACAGATATGTTTATTTTGATATGAAAATTGAACTTGCTGAGTAAATAATAATTTTTGGAAAAAGAAATGTTCGTGCTCATTTTCTATTCAACTCTTCTTTCAATCATTTTTTTTTTCAATTTAATTTTCAAATTAAGAATTTACATTTAAATGCAAGTTTCAATATTTACCTGAGAAGCTGATTTTTTTCTATTTTTACTTTTTTTTTAAATATTTTTTTGAAAAATCACTCCGCCCGGAAGGGAAGTTCTCCCACCTCTCTTTACTCCTTTAATTCAATAGAATAGCATTTCAGAAATCCGCGCTCCCTTTAATTTCCATGTATTAAATGAATATTTGATTTGACGTCGTTGCCTGGCAAAAAAAAATCGCGTGTCGCATAGATTAGATCGATCGCGAGGCGCGTTCGAATTTACAGCTTATCGTTTGTTGCTTGCAGACATATCAACGGGCTTGTATTTGTATTATCCCCTCTCCTTGACACCATCAATAGAAAACAATATTGCATGAGAAGACAGAATCACAACACGGAAATATAATTAAATCTCCGGTTGAATAAATAAATAAATATATTATCTCTAAATTATTTAATTTTGCAAATTATCTTGGCATGATATATATTTTAAAAGAGTTTAGAGTAGTAATAGTTTCAAACTTTAAAGGGCCGCACTGATTTCTGATGTTTATTTATAGTCATTAATAAATAAACTACACTGCAGTGCAAAAAAATTGAGCCACCAATAAAAACTTTATAAAATAGTAAATCATTTTTAATTTTTTTATAAGTTTCCACACATTATTGGTGCCAAACATATACCTATTATGAATCGCACTTGACGGATCTTACTTAGTACGTTTGGCGGGTACGCTAGCTTATAGGTTTAGATTGTTTGGCATCGACTTCAAAAAGTAATTTCCTGTTAATATTTCGTCGTTTAGTTGTAACTAAATAAGATAATAATTATTTTATACCTTTTAGTGTATTTTATTTTTTGCTTTAAAAATTATTTTTATTTTTCTCTTTTTAGTGATGTTATTAATAGTGAACATATCATCAGAACTTGACCAAATTAATATGACACCATCCCTAAGATACCCCCTTTCGAATAAAAAAAGAATCATCGAAATCGGTTCATAAACAAAGAAGTTAGGCCTAAACAAACCTAACAAAAAAGATCTAATACCTATGAATAAAAATGGGACCAATCGGAAGGTAGACTGAACCCAATGCAAATTTTTTTTTCAAAATCGGTTCACAATTGGCGGAAATATGAGGTAAAATAGGCACACAAAAAAAATAAAAAAATCAGTCGAATAGAGAACTTCCTCCTTTTTTGAAGTCGGTTAAAAAATATGTATTATTTTATTTATTTTATGTGACTTTTTAGAAAAACTCGAAAAAAGAAATATCAAAAATTTAGAATAGGTATTTCTTAATTATTTTACTATAATAATACAGTAGGTAGGTATAATAAAGATACCTTACCTTAACAGCCAACGTCTCGTGAATGGACCTGGAATGTTGATACTACAGGAACACACTCAAACTAAATAGTAGGAAGTGCACCTACCTGAAAAAAGATGAAAAATATTATTAGTAAAATAACATAGTGAAATTAAAGTATTTTTTTATACAAATATTTGCAATAAAATGATATTTAATATATTACCTATTTTAGTTGATTTTTTTTAGAAAATTTTGAAAAAATTAATATGAAAAATATAGAGTATTTCATATTTATTTCATTATAAGAAAAGAGTATTAAATAGATATCTTAACTTAACAGCGAACGTCTCGAGCCTGGACCTGGGGGGGGGGGGGGGGAGGGCTCACTCCATAAGAACACACTACACTTGCGCACAAGTAAAAATATACTCTATATTTCGATTTCGAAGGAGTAATGATTTGTGAACACATGGATTAAAGTTGGCTAAGATTAGGGATAGGACATGATTCATTTGATCAAAGAATCATGAACTCACGTGGGCAGGGAGGCAAACACCTGAAGTAGGCCTGTACTTTAAAAATTTAGAGTATTTCTTACTTATTTAATTATAAGAATAGAATATTATAAAGATATCTTACCTTAACAACTAACTTCTCGTCCCTCGAACTGGAATACTCTGACCCCATAGAAACACACACTCGAGCACAAGTAAAAATATTCTTGAGAAGCATTTCGATTTCGTAGGAATAAAGATTTGTGAAAACTGGGTTTGATGTTGGTTAGGATTAGCGATAGGACATGATTATCTTATTTAAAAGAATCATGAGTTCACATGGGCAGGGAGGCCTGGCCCTGAAGTAGGTCTGTACTTTTTTTATCTATAAGAACAAAGAAGTACACACCTACCGGTTACCCAATTATTAAAAATAATATAAGGGATGAAGTGTTGTTTATTAATGAGGGGTAGAATCAGCTGAGAGGGTGGATGAAGGTGGAGATGCCACATTGTAATAATAACATTCGATGTTTCATCCGCCACTGTTCAAACACACTGATCCTACCACCAGCTCTCTCCCCCTTATATACCTTTCACTATCCCCCCTACATACGACCCACTGTCCCTATCTAATTCCCCTCATTTTCCCCTCCTTACTCTTTTCTATCTCTCTCCCTTTAATATACCCCTCGAGAGCAATTAGTCCAAGCTATTCTTAGCTTAGATAATCTTAATCGGCTTAGAATAGTACGTCATACTATTTTTACTTATCACTTATAAATTAAATTAATCTATTGTCTTTCTTTTTTATCGTTTCGGTTCTTGCTAGAGTAACCTTCAACAATAGGTCACAGAATAGACTTTTACTCTTTTACGTGCTAATGAATGAAAACATTTTATTTAACATAACTTAATTCAATGTCACGCTTTGTTAACATTTCGGTTTCTCGTCTTAGTAACATCCATCACCAAGTCACAGTCATATATTTAAACTAATGAATAGGTACACAATTTTAATTAGTATAATATAATTGAATACTTTGTGAACGTTTCGGTCCCTGATTTAGTGAGGGCGTCACAGAATTGATTTTATACACTCTAACGTTGTAATGAATGAAAATGTTTTATTTAATATATTATAATACAGTATTTTATTTATTTAAGAGAGATTTTCTTGAATTAAATAACAGAGTCTCAAGCATGTTTTTTTATTTTTGAGAGCTGAATTTTTAAGCCTAAAATTTTGCAGACTGCGTTCTAAGTATGACAAAAGTTTACTTTTTTAATTTTTGTATATTCATTTAAAAATAAAATAAAATCCAAAATCAGTTTTCTGTTAAGAGGTTCTGACGTCATTCTGCTAGTAGAGATTTAGCATTGTTAATTTAGGTTCCTAGGCAACCGGTGCACTGAGTGCACTAAATCGCTCAAAGGAAAATGCTATTAGTCTAATTACAATCCCTAAACGATATAAATGATTAATTATTTTATTAATATCTAACGACGTTAGATAATTTTTCCTTTCAAAAATAAATTTTATTCATATACCTTGAATAAAAGTATAAAATTAATTAATGCTTATCGGATTAATTAATCAGCCGGATGATGGGAGAACAGCGAGCTTCTTAAGATGCAAATATATGTATTGGATATTGAATCAAAAATACCTCTATACATCCTTTTGAAAAAACAAAACAAAAAACGAATACTAATTTACTGCTTTACAATTTATCTCGGATGAAATATATTTTCTTCGTTAAATTTAATTTTTGATTAAGATGAGAGAGTCTGAACTTAGTTAAAGAGAAATTAGTTTTCAAAGTTGATTTACCATATTATGAGCAGTTTGTTAAGACATAGCCCGAACGAGAAGACTCTTTGCTAGTCTAATTAGAGGCAGCCTCAAGGTTCTTAAATACGACATAATACTCAGGTATTTAATAAACACAAATATTTCGTAATTAAATATCACCAAATTTTGTAAGTTCAATCAACTCTGTTAATAAAGACAAACTAATAATGAGAAAACAAAGTTTTTCGAATTTTTAAATTTTTTCTCCTTAAAGCTAAAAGTAAATTTTGAAAATTTTGAATTTCTCCCACACATCGAAACTTCGCTTTTGATCATTTAATATAACACTTGGTATTATTGTCCCTTTTCTTCTGAAAAATTAATATATTTATATTTCTCTATTTAGAAATAATATTTTTCGCCGTTAAATTAGGCATTCGAATCTGAAGAGAATAATTTCGGTTGCAGAACTTCCAGGCGTTCCCATGAATTGATAGCTAAGGACTGTCCAGCTTGTATATATTTTATTATAGAAATTTCAGATAACCCAGATTATAAAGGGAGATTTATAAAACAAAAAGTCCTTAATAAGCGATTGAAAGCTGTTGTGACAATGACTGTAGCGAAAAAACGTCAAAAAAATAACTAAAGTTAATCCACATTTTAGGCTAAATACATGCGATGTTGCCAGATTGTTTTTAGTGTAAATTTGTGATTATACATTTTTCATTATTTATTCATTATTATCTTAGAAACTGTGTTGTAACTATCAATTGAAATTTTCTTAAAAATTATATTAGTTATTGTTTAATGTTGGTTTAGTTTTTTATAACAATGGTAAGAAGAATTTCTTAATTATAATTAAATATGTATGTAAACTTTCCGATATCCCGTATAGGGGGTATAAGAATCTGAAAAACTCTATCTTTGGAATTTAATATCTCTGGAACTATATGGTTCATACATTTCGTTTTGCCACCAATCGATGCAGAAGTATTTAAATAATAATCTGTCAAAATTTCATAAAAATCCTAAGAAAACCCATTTGGTGAAACAACTAACTTAATTGAACATTTTTATCATAGAAATAATTAAACTAAAGATTATAATTGTTAAGAGTACTATATTGCTGGTGGTACTTTTACTTTTAAGCTATTAATTCCATATTTTGTCTGTAAACATAGATTGAAATAATTCTCAAAAGCCTATATTATTCATTGGAGGATATAGTGTTTAAATAGGACCCAACTTGTTCAGATGGAAGCATCAATTGTTTAGTAAATGTTTTGACAAAAGTCAATAGCACTGCACAGGGCGTGGATTAAGCGAGATCTGAAGACATGGGGGGAGCTGTCAAAGAGGACAGGAGACGTCGACAGGGTTGAGGACATCCCTGATATCCAATTAAAGGCGACAGACAGACCTCAACTTCGCCCCTTTTCCTAATAGCTGATTGCTCTTCAGGAAACCGAGGTGTCACACGAAGGCTGTCTACAGCGGAAGGAAGAAGAGCCTGGGCCGAAAATGACAAAATTAAATTCAGATCAAAGCTTCATTCTAGTTAGAAATGTTGATTTATATAATTATGTCCTAAAAAGAGATTTTGTCTACCGCCATTAATTTAATTTAAATTTCTTTGACAAGGTAAATATTTAGAAAATAACGACTCAATAAATACACACTGTTCTATCCTCCCCTAGATGTATATCTAGATTTTTTACTTTACCATACAGGGTATGGTCAAGTATTGTAATCGTGCATGAAACAAGTGGGTTTTTTTTCCTTCTTTTTTTCGAAATATCTAAAAAACGACTTACATGATTTTGATTAAAAAAATTAGCAAAACCAGGGCATTTCGGTCTACAAAAAACCCCTAATAAGTGAACATCGAAAAAATTATATTTTTCTAGATAATAATTGTTTTGTCAAAATGTCTGTTAGTCTGTCTGGTTTTCTGGTTGTCCGGTTGGGTGTCCGTTAGTCTGTACGTTATCAATTTTTTGTGCACGAGCTAGCTCAAAAACTAGTGTGAATATCGAAACCCAATTTCACACATAGTTTTGGTCCATTGAGATTAAGAACTGATTAGATTTTGGTGTATATCAACTCAAAATTAAGAGGTGGAGGGGGGGGGTTAAAAATTAAAAATCTAGGCCATTTGAGCGAACTCAACCAAATTTTGTATACATAATCAGTGGGACCCAGAAGTCTAAAAATGCAAAACTAACCGCCCAAAATGGGGGTGGGATGTAAGGTCAAAAAATTGAAAATCTTGGCCATTTACCAAACTCAACCAAATTTACTATACATAATCAGTGGGACCCCAGAAGTCTAAAAATGCAAAAACTAACCGCCCAAAATGGGGGGGTGTATGGTCAAAAAATGAAAATATCCAGGCTCTTGTATCAAACTCAACCAAATTTTGTATACATAATCAGTGGCACCCCAGAAATCTAAAAATGCAAAAACTAACCCCCTCCTCTACATGATCATAAATAATTTTATTAAATATTAAATATAAGTGAGGGGCCAGGTTGAATGGTAAAGTCAAGTGGATGGCCACATCAGAACACGTCAGCTTATTTACCATAAAGGTGAAAAATGACAGCGAGAGTTAAATTATAATCTTCAAAATTCTCTGGTGATATCAAAATCCCTCTTGGTTTTTCTGTGTTGGTCTTTTATCGCGATTACAGTCCAAAGAGGGGAGTTAATCAGGCATGCTGCAAAATTCATACAAATCAAAAAATATATATTTCTTTGAAATTGAAAAGACGTTATTTTGCCGAGAATATCAGAGTTGTTGATTCATAAAGAGAAATCAATCAGTTTGTCCTCTGCTTCTTGTATATATGTATATTGTATATACAGGCTGTGCCATAAAGATCTATCACGTTTTGAAGAGGTAAAAAGATTAAAAAACTTAACTAGGAAAAAACTGAATATATTTTTGAAAATAAAATAAAATATTTTTTTCTTAAAATGTGTTTTAAACATTATATCAAAGGGGAAGGGGGTCAAAAATGAAAATTCTAACCCTTTCGACCAAACTCAATTAAATTTTGTATACATATTCTGTGGCCCCCAAAAAGGCTAGAAATGCAAAAACTAACCACCCAAAATGGGAAGAGGGTCAAAAATGTTAATTCTATCCCTTTTGACCAAACTCAACCAAATTTTGTATACATATTCTGTGGACCCCCAGAAGGCTAGAAATGATAAAACTAACCAAATTTTGTATACATAGTATCGAATGCAGGTGATTTTTGTCAGATATTAAGTGAAAATAATATCCGAATTTATATATTTCTCTGTTGAAATAATGAATTTAAATAATTTTCTGATTAATATATTAAAGAATAATTAACATATTAAAGAGAATTGTTTTTGATCGCGATTGAATCAAATACAGGAAACTTATGATGAATTGATGACAAACACCTAACACACGTGTTAACAGATCTAGCGCGCTGGACTGGAGGATTGAATATATAATATAACATCTCAGATTACAAATCCATTTGGTGATCCATATCAGTGTTTGATATAAAAAGCGTCATGCGGGCTAATCGCGAAATGATGCTGGATCATACCTAGATGGATCACATCTTTTTCATTCTTTCTTGGTCCAGACTTAAAATTCAGCAGACTCCAATAGCCTCAACCAGCAGTAGTCTAGCGATATATATATAACAGGCGGGCTGAAAAGTTCGTAGGCTAGCATTGGAAAAAAATGTTTTGGATAGAATTTGAATTTATTATTCAATATAGTCCCCTTCGCGGGCGATACAACGATTATAGCGGTCATAAAAATTTTCGATACCATTTTTATAATACCATTTGTCTTTAGCCTCAAAATAGGCTTCAGTTTCTTCGATTACCTCTTCATCGGCGGAAAATTTCTTTCCAGCGAGCATCCTCTTGAGGTCTGAGAACAGGAAAAAGTCACTCGGGGCAAGATCTGGAGAATACGGTGGATGCGGAAGCAATTCGAAGCCCAATTCTTGCAATTTTTCCATCGATTTCATTGACTTGTGACACGGCACTTTCTTTTTCTTCAAATGAGGCCGCTTTTCTGCGATTTCGTTTTTAAACGCTCCAATAACGTCTTTTGAAGGTTGGGGCTAACTAAAAATCATATAGATTTGATACTAGTGGCGCCATTTATGTATCAGCCTACGAACTTTTCAGCCCGCTGAGTATATATATATATATATATATATATATATCTTGCTTAAAAACGCGATCGAAAGCAATTCTCTTTAATATGTTAATTATTCTTTAATATAATAATTAGAAAATTATTTAAATTCATTATTTCAACACAGAAATATATAAATTCGGATATTATTTTCACTTAATATCTGACAAAAATCACCTGCATCCGATTGGCGATTGAATCAAATACAGGAAACTTATGATTACAATCAACATCCTCATGTGAATAACGACAATCAAGAAGCATTATTCTGACTTTTGATATACATATATGGCAAATAAACTGTAGTGTATGTCAGGGTTATTTTCTCGAATCGATTAGATAAATCGCAATCCGGTTGATCAATATTAAACATATTTTGATATTCCATTTCCTCTTTTTTAGTTCTCATTTAATGGTGCAGGTTTTTTATTCAAAGGCCCTCTAATCCCTCGCCTTCTGAAGAGTTCTATTTACTAGATAATTCTCCATTAATACTGAGTAATTGATCATTATTCAATAATATATTATCATTAAATTCAGCTCTATGGGAAAACTCTATGCAAGGGTTTTGATCGAGAATTTAACTAAATTGAAATACGAAATTCAATTAATTTTATTTATTTTTTATTTTTTACTATTTAAATGTTCCCAAAGGAAATGAATTCCATGGCAAGCCAATTCAACCGCATTTTATATAAAATCAATATTAATTGTTTTAGAATTGTAATTTTTTACTTTATTTTTACTTGTAATTGATACTACTATTTGCGTTTAATTTAAAATTTAACGCTTTCAATAAGAGAAATGGTGACGTCATCAGTTTTTAATGTAGGTACAAAGAGTATTTATTTTATTAATGAAAATATGAATTAAAAATATAAAAAAAATTATTTTTGAGATTAAAAAAGATTTTTTGATTTAATTTTTGCTAGTAAGGAAATTGAAAAAATATTATTTGCTATCTAAAAAATCCTGAAAGTATAGTATTACGATCACTTCCCTTACATTGCCTTTAAATTTTTTCAAATATTACAATTTTCTGACTGTAATAAATTCCGAAATAGAGATATGTTCCTGGAATACTTAAAATATTTATAGATATACGTATATACAATGAAAATCGTTTAACGCGAAAACGCTTAACATGAAAAATCGGTTAACACGAAATAATAATTCGGTCGAGACAAAATACTAGTTATTTTCATATATTTTTTACTTTACCATACAGGGTATGGTTAAGTATTGTAATCGTGCATGAAAAAAGTGTTTTTTTCCTTCTTTTTTTTAAAATATCCAAAAAAACGGCTGAAACTATTTCGATTAAAAAAATTGAGCAAAACCATGGCATTTCGGTCTACAAAAAAGCTCTAATAAGTGAACATCGAAAAAATTATATTTTTTGAGATAATAATTGTTTTGTCAAAATGTCTGTCAGTTAGTTAGTTAGTTAGTTAGTTAGTTAGTTAGTTAGTTAGTTAGTTAGTTAGTTAGTTAGTTAGTTAGTCAGTCTGTGCGTTACCAAATTTGTGGACGAGCTAGCTCAAAAACTAGTGTGAATATCGAAACCAAATTTCACACGTAGTTTTGGTCCATTGAGATTATATCGACCCAAAATTAAGGAGGGTCGAGGGGGCGTTAAAACTTAAAAATCTAGGTCGTTTGAGCAAACTCAACCAAATTTTGTATACATAATCAGTGGGTCCCCAGAAGTCTAAAAATGCAAAAACTAACCGCCCGAAATGGGGGGGGGGGGGGCGGAGGTCCAAAAATGAAAATTTTGGCCATTTACCAAACTAAATTTCCATCGGCTGAAAACTCGGCTCCCTCCCTACTAAGACTTTACTTATGTGCTGTCTAAATGGGCTCTGTTCCCGGTGACATTAAATAAAAAAAAAAATATTTCTTTCCCTCAGTTTCGTGTTAAATAATTTTCACTGTAATTAATCATTTGACTTGTTGATTTCGAAAATTTAAAAGCCTGAAATTTAGAATATATAAATTGAAAAGTTCTTTATATACTTAAACCAGACGTAATGTATATTAATTAAGAATATCATTTGAATTTCTCTTTAAACGGGTCTAAATAAATATAAAGTTTATTTCTTTTATTCTGAAAGAATTTTGAAAAAAAAACATTTTTAATATAAATTTTAATTAATTAATTCTGGCTCTCTTAGAGTATTATTTTGTGGAACATTTTCATTTTTAAATTAGGTTGGAGTTGGTGGTGTTTCACAAGGAGAAAAATTAAAATACAAAGATTTTTTTTAGTTTACTCTATATATTTCGAGCTCTTAACTCATCGTCAGGAGAACATTGACTAAAGATAACATGATATTTTGAACAGAATTTATTTTAATTTTAATATGATGGACAGTTATTTATGACATAGTGTAAATATGAAAGAATTATCAGAAACACCAAATCAACTCCAACCTAATTTAATTTTAACAATGTTTCACTATAAACCAACACCGCGTTCCCTAAATTTTATTTTTATTTTTGTTATTTTTTTTTTAATTTTAAGTTGGGTTATTTTTGATTGATTTATTTTATTTTTCTGATTTCTCTATTAATTTCTTGTTTTTATTTTTATTTTATTTTTTTATTTTGCATTAAATTTAAACCTCGATTCAAGAGTATTCTTATAGAGGGTTGAATTTTATTAATATTGATGTTATGTAATATGTGTATGTGCGTATTTATATATTTAATATTGTTAAGTTTTAATATATGTAATTGAAATGTTTTTATTTTTCCGAGAGTAACAGAGTTGTTGATTCATAAAAAGAAACAAGGAGGTTGTCCTCTGCTTGATGCAAATTCTGACTGGCTTATCTGCTGAGTAAGAGCAAAAAATTTCAATATCGACACGATACTGACCCCATGAAAAATAATATTTATAATTAAAAAAGACTGATGATAAAGACCAAGATTTCGAAACTATAAATAATATAAATATATTAGTAATGAAGCTGTTGAAGCTTTTATTTTTGTGACTAATTTGATTAAAGTCGATCGAAACGTTGTTATTAAAAATTGTAATTATTTGTTTCAATAAATAATTATAAATTAATCATGTGTGATTTATTTTTTAAACTTTAATATATTATATATACATATATATATATATATATATTTATATATATATTATTATATATTTAACTGAAGGTTTTTCTACATTTGATTCAATCGCCGAATCTATGTAGGGAATTTTTGTCAAATTTATTTATCTCTCTTGGTCCAGACTTAATACACCGCAGACTCCAATAGCGTAATCCGCAAGTAGTCTCCGACGAGATAAAAATATCTTTTTTCAAATCAGCGCGGTCAAAATAATCCTCGTTGACGTATCAATTATTCTTTGATATATTAATGAGGAAAATTAAAATTTATTATATATTTGTGTGTATGTTTATTTCCATCAAGTAGAGGACAACCTCCTTGCTTCTCTTTTAATATAATATGTATGTATTAATATGTATGATGAATATAAATAAATAAAGAAAACAAAAAAAAAAATACAAATTTTCACTGTAATTAATAATTTGACTTGTTGATTGCAAAAAATTTAAAAGCCTAAAATTTAGAATATACATATAAATTGAAAAGTTATTTATATTCTTAAACCAGGCGTAATGTATATTAATTAACAATATCATTTGAATTTCTCTTTAAAAGGGTCTAAAGAAAAATAAATATATTTCTTTTATTCTGAAAGAATTCTGAAAAAAAAACAGCAACAATCTAAATATTTTTACATATATCTTTCATTAAATTTTTAAATTAAAAAAGTAATGAAAGCTCTTACCTTTGTTGAAATTGCTTCATTAATTGAAGGTGAATGTTATTTAAATTTCAAAGGGAAAAGAAAATGAAAATGTATATAAAGTCGTTTTTTTTTTGCGAATTTCCAAATGTGATGTATTTGCTATTAATGGAGATTGGAAAAGTCTTGGAAAGGTAAACGTAAAAAAAAGACGGAAGTCACCCCCCACCCTCACTTCCTCCCTATTTGAAGTTAGGCAACTTGTTGGCTAATTAGCAAAGTCAATCGTTCCTTTGGCCTCCGTTTGCGATTTGCCAGGAAAAGCGCAAAAGCAAAGCACACAGGGTGTTCGTGTTTACACCCAATGAGAAATGCCGACTGCTTTTCACTTGCACAGTTACTAAGCAAACTTTCGAGTTAATTCTAGCCATCAAGTTCCATCTTAGACGGACGATAAACGGGGAGTCAGCCAATTGCAAGAATAGAAGAAGAAAGAAAAAGAGGGAAAGCCATTCAAAAAAGAAGAAAGAAAAGAAAGAAAAAGTCAAATATAGTCATTTACTTTACTTTTAATTATCAATAATGATTAAAATGATATTAAGGTGCACTGTTAAAAATTTCTTATCTAATTTTACTATTAAAAAAAACGACTTCAAAAAAATTAAATGCAACAAATCTACTCTTATTAAACAAGTAAAAATTGTATATTTATTTGTTTGTATATATATTTGTTTATATATTTGTATCTTAGTTCTATTTTGAAAACGGCTTTACCGATTTTGATGAAATTCACGGGTTAGGGGGTTTTGGGGTGACAATTCGATCTGTCACGGTCTCATCTTCGACAAAATTGTTTTTGATGGGTTTTTTCGTAATCAAATTAATTATTCTCAGGTAGACAAATCCCATTCTTAGGGTTTTAAAAAATGTTTCCCTTTTCCTTTTATACCCAGGCAGACAATGGGTTGTTTGTTTCAATGTTCTAAAAGGCCTTGAAGAAGTATTGTGATTGTGGATTTTAACATATTTTGTTCTCCCTAAACGTTAGAAATATTAATAAACGTTTTATAATTGTTTTTATAAAGAACTTTATTTATTTAATAGAATAAAAAATAATCAAGAATTTATTTAAAAATATATTTCTCATAAGCAGGTCTCAATTTTCTGAAAAAACAACACATTTTGATAGGTTTTATTTATTAATTGGATGAATAAAAATGAATCATATGGTTGAATCAAAACAGGTGCAGAAGGTGGGGCGCAGTGGTGGGGAATCCGGGGGTAGGGAGAGGTTTCGGGAGTGGGGTCGAGCGGGGTGGAGGTGGGGGGGGGGGCTACATTGGGCGACTATTATATATTTTTGTATTTTTTTAATTTGAAAGCGGCTCTCAAATAAAAATCGACCTTTTTTATCAGAATTTTAAATTAAAAATAATATTAAAATAAAGCTTTTAACTGAAGGAAAAAGTTACCGAGCATCGCTCGGTGCCTCCAGGTACTAAAATTATTATAACTCAAAAATAAAAATAAAATACATCTAAAAGGTATAAAATAATTATGTAATTTAGTTACAACTTGTCCGCCTCCGTGGTGTAATGGTCAGAGTAACTGACTGGCAACCCGGAGGTCTCGGGTTCGATTCCCGGCTATACCCAGACATTTTTTCTGTAAGTATAGGGTCTGGTAATAAAAATTAAGTGGGAGATAAATTTAACTGAATTTATCGCGCGGAGAATTTACCACTGCTCGAAGCCCCTAAACCTTAGTAAATTGGATATTGAATTGTATCTAAGTTTCTGAGATTGGCTCGTGATCCCGGCTTCTTTTCCTTCTGCTCTGTTCTTTTCACGATGGAGGGGCCAGCCCATACAGGCCTTTAGGGGATCCACCTTCTGGTGTTTCTCCTTCTCACATCAATATTCCATTAAAAAAAAAAACTACACGACAGAATTTTGACATGAAATCACTTTTTGAAGTCGGTGCCAAACATATACGTTTTATGAATTGCACTCGGCGGATCTACTAGTGCGTTTGGCGGCGTAAGCTCTTTATATAATTTGTTTTGCACTGACTTCAAAAAGTGATTTCATGTAAAAATTTCGTCGTGTAGTTGTAACTAAATTAGATCATTATTTTATACCTTTTAGTGCATTTTATTTGATTTTTGACTACTTATTATTTTATTTGTTGAATTTAATTTTTTTGAAGTCGGTTTTATTTTTTTTTATAAAAATTATTTTTATTTTTCTCTTTTTAGTGATGTTATTAATAGTGACTTAAGATAATATTTTGTATGCATCTCGTAAAAGAAAGCGTCGGGCGAATGAATCAGAAAATGATAATAAAATTCAATTCATAAATAGAGAAATTATCTCGAAACGTTAGCGGGTTTTAATTGAATGTTTTAAGATTTTTTTATTGAAGATTTTATTTATTATAATTTCGATTATTTGCTCATAAGAATTGGAGATTTACATTATTTTGTCATTGATCATATCATCAGAACTTGACCAAATTAATATGGGACCACAACCTAATGTATCGCCTTTCCAATAAAAAAATAATCATCGAAATCGGTCCACGTGACAAAAAGTTCTCGCTGAACATACATAAAGTAAATAAATAAATAGATATCTTGACTATCTTGGAGCTTTACTGATCCAAACGCAGAAAGAATCATTAAAATCGGTTCATAAACAAAGAAGTTATGGCTGAACAAACATAACAAAAAAGGTCCAATACCAATGAAATTTATATTTTTACCAATCGGAAACTAGACTAAACCCAATGCAGAAAAAATCATCAAAACAAACTATATAAGCGAGCTTACCTGCCAAACCTACTAAGTAAAATCCGTTGAGTTCGATTCATAAAATGTATATCTTTGGCACCGACTTCAAAAAGTTATTTCATGTTAATATTTAGTCATTTAGTTATAACTAAATTAGATAATTATTTTATACCTTTTAGTGCATTTTATTTGATTTTTGAGTTCCTATTATTTTATTTGTAGCATGTAATTCTTTTGATGTCGGTTTTATTTTTTTTTATAAATATTATCCAAGCTGCTACATGTTCAGGTTCTTTTTGTTGAAACAAGGATGAAAGAAACAATACATCCGCTTACAGTTTCCAACCGTTGTAGAAACAAACCTTTTGACAGTGTCTGACAAGAGGGAGTTTGTAATTAATTCAAGGTGAAACATTATCATGAAGGATTCAATCATTTTGAAACCCTCCTTGTAACTAATATAATCTTTTTCGGCAGATTATTAATACAAATACGAAATGTTCAGTTCAAAGGCGTATGTTATTTTGAACTTTGTTTCTTTACGTGAATTTAATGTGTATCTTTAGTCAATATACTTAGCCCATCACTTTGGAGATTGATTAAACGTCTCATTCAGCTTTTAATTAATTTTCTATTTACCCCATGGAATGTCTAACTCGGAAAAATCTTCCACATAGTGATGTGGGTCACTGCAATTGAGATCTCTCTCTCTCTCTTCGTCTATAAAGTATTATTTATCTTTTTCGACACTCTTTGTGTTCCGCCTAAAGAGCCTCCGGTTCTTCCATTTCCGCTTGCCCTAACCGCCCTTATTTGTACCGATTAGTTCCTTGAGTTTCCACTCCACGTCTAATCCATGCCAACGAATTTGGCTTCAACTTTAAAAGAAAAATGATCCGTCGAAATATACAAGCGGGTTTCGTGTTCTACCCTACTCCAGCCCATTTGCCAGCCATTTTCTCTTCCAACCTCTTTACCAGAAACCCTCTACCCTGTTCTTGCATCTTAACTTGTAAGGAAAAGGGAAAAATGCCGTTTTCCGATCGCTAATCAATATTTACGGAAATTCGTCGAAATCCGATTGCGTCACAGCTTCCGATTCGTAATGATATCGGATGCATTCGTTTCCTCCGCCCTAAAATACCCCCATCTAACAGAGAGATTTATAAAAATGAGAGGAAAAAATTCATCTTATTTGGAGAAAAAAGAAAAAAAATCGTAAAAGTAAAATGATATCGAAAATGCCAATCTTAATTTTTATAAAACGTTTTCCGATAATTATATATTAGATAAAATAGGAAAGTTTTCATACACAGGAAAATTATTAATTCAATTGAGGAAACAATTTAAGATAACGATAATACAAAGTTTGTTTGTATTCTTGAGCGACCTTCAAAAAGTTCAAAACTTTTTGTTTTTGATTTTTTTTTTTATCAATAAATAAATTAAACTAATCCTTTTTTGGAGGACTTTGATACTTTATTCAGATTCTTTGAAATTTTTATTATACATACATAAATACTGTCCGTCAAAAAATACAACACTTCAAATTATTCAATGTTTTTTACCTCAAGTTATTATCATATAGGTATATGTCCTATTATTTTATTACCAAAAAACTCTTTAAAGGGAAGTAAATTTCAAAATAAGCATTACAATTATAGCGACAACAAATAATAACAATGTATCTTAAATAAATAAATAAATAAATAATTTTTAAAAAGTTAGGTATCAGTTCAAGGTGAAATGTTTTTAAATAATCAGTAATAAGTAAAATTTCAAGGTAGGTTTCACAAAATAAAACAAATATTAGGTTGTTTCAAAAGTTTTATCCGTTTTTGTGAGTCTACTTTAAACTGTAATATCTCAGTGAATACTTATTCAATTTAATCGAAATAAGCGCCATTTGAATCAGTGCACTTTTGCCAACGTAACACAAGTCTATTAATTCGATCGGAATAAAAATTGGGTGCTCGGGGTTCGATGAAGTCAACGAAGGCCGTTTTTGTCTGGTCCTGATTAGCGAAGGTTCTACCGGTGAGAAAATTATCGCAGTGCTTGAAAAGATGGTAGTCGGTTGGCGAGAGGTCTGGGGAGTATGGTGGGTGAGGCAGTACTTCGAACCGCTCAATTAGTTTAATTTTCGGACGGTGATTTATGAAACGTGCGGACCGGCGTTGTCGAGGAGCAGGATCGGACCTCTTCTGTTGACCAGTACCGGCTGCTGCTGGCGCAATTTTCGGTACATTTCGCCTATTTCCTCACAATAGGACTCTGATGTGATGGTTTGGCCCGGATGCAGAAAGTTATAGTGAATAACACCAGCCGCTGACCACCATACAGTAACCATGTTTTTTTTGGTGGGTTTTCGCCTTTGGGAAGCATTTCCATATTAACTCCTGATGATGGGCTAAAAATCCGAAATATACCTATATATCGAGATAAAACTCAAAACATATATTTGTTTTATTTTATGAAACCTACCTTGAAATTTTCCTTACTGATTAAATAAATATTTATTTATTGAAATCATAAAATAAATCATGACTATTTTCGAGTTATGATAAAAAACCTAATAGTGACTCGAAAAACACTTTTCTTATCTTAATAGTTAGAAAAGTAAATAACAACTACATAATTTCTTTTTGAATATTAAAAAGTTTCCTTACTCAAATTTTGAACAAGTATTCAGAGAAGTTTTTGCTGAACATCGACTAAAGCATACGGTTGTCGTCAGGACAGATTCAGGCCACTAGAAATGTGCGTGATCTCATGTCGTTGAGGCACTGTAGATATATAGGAAAAAACGTGCCTACGTGGCAGAGTGAGGAGCCCATGGGAATGCAAATATCCTCCATGACACGTGTTCTTTCGAAAAACAAGTTGAATCGAATTATTTCATTTGGATTGAATCATTTTGTACCATACATTTAATTGGTTACTTTTTATTTTATGTTGACGTCTATCAAATGGCAAATAAAAGGTGAGGAGTGTTTGGAACTTAGTGGGCTTTCGTAATATTCAATTGTCAATTCAATTAGTATTCGGAAATATTTGGAACCATTCAAATTAATAAACAAAAAGATTTTTTTTGAATTTATAGAAATTTGCGCTCCTTTTGAATAAATAAAATAAAATATTCGTTCTTTATTATGTGATCAAAATAATAATTAACTTCAATGGAAAATTTGCATTTTTTTTATATTTCTAATTCGTTTATAATCATTAATATTCATCTGTATTTATTTTTTTGTATAAAGCCTGATGAAGTTACAATAAATTATCGAAACGTTGCGATTGGTCGTATGATTTAACACGGTGTTTATTTGTTTTATTTTCCCCTTTTAATTGTTATATCTAATACTGATTATGGAACTGAATAATAACACAGGTCGACAAAACTTTTTTTTCCTTGTCCTAAGATTTATTTCATGATTTTTCTATTCAGTGTGCATCAAAATAAAGGAAAAATCTCTATATTCGATATAAAGTTTTCTTTTGTAGTGGTTATAATAATAATAAACGAAGAAAAAGGCCATTTTGACCTATTTTCTAGTCCCATTAGATATTAAACAGCAATATTTGAAATCAAAATATTTTGTTGATGTAATAGAAAACAGTTTCCTCTTTGATTTTCAAATTAGCCACTTGTTTTTAGCTCAATTAGAACTCGAGTTATAACTAAAAAACTAAAACTACGTGATGATAGAGGACAATAAACATAGATAAAAACATATGGTCTTAGTTTTTTACTGATAACTCGGGTTCTAATTGAGCTATAAACAAGTGGTAATTTGAAAATCAAAGAGGAAGCTGTTTTCTATTACGTCGACAAAATATTTTGATTTCAAATATTGCTGTTTAATATCTAATGGGACTCGAAAATAGGTCAAAATGGCCTTTTTCGTCATTTTGACCGATGGTATCTCGAAACTCTGACCTGTTGTAAAAAATTGAGAAATTCTTGACTCTACTGGAATCCATTGTTAGGTTTACGGGTACAAATTTTTGTCGACCTGTGTAATTAATATTAATATTCATTTATTTTTTATATATAAAATGGAAGAGTAGTAGGTATATATGTTTGTATGATCTAAACGATCTGATTGGCCAGTGCATAGCCAATGGCAAAGCGTTAAATTATTAGAACGATTCTGATTGGTCAGTTGGTGATCGTGCTTAGCCAATTATAAAACGTTCTCCCACCCTCTTTTTCGAGAATACACAGCATTTTTTCGATTTACCAAGTTAACAGCTGAAGAGTTCGAATTACCGAAAAATTCGAGTTATCGAGAGTCGACTGTATACATATTTTGAATATATATATATATATCACCCCTATCGTGGTTTTAGCCATTCCGCTTGCATATATTATTAACAATAAAATAAATATCATCAAGTTTTATTTTTTACAAGATTTAGATGTAATAAAATATTCACCCTGAATAATTATATATACGGATGTTAAATTCCTAGAAGCCATCTAATCTGCATGCTGTTGGAGATGTAATTATTTCCCAGCGTAGACCTATGTCGACACGCTCCTAGATTACTCCAGTGGAATATCTGCAAATTTCAAATGTAGAACCCAAATCCCTTGGTGTATCTTACTCACCCATTTAGAGCTATTTCTAAAATTATTTTACTAATCCTTTAAGCAGTGCTATTATTATTATTAATATAAATTTTTAAATGAACTCCTTGAAATTATTTCTGCTAGGTTATATAAAGATACCAAATTTAGTGATTTGCTTAGAGGATGATGCGAAGTTGGTGAAAGACAAGACCTATCGACAAAGGATTTATATCACCCTACGATCCTAAAACCAAGAAGCACGAATTCTATAGGGTGAACTAACTATGTATTGAGCCACTGAAAATGTCTCTCTTGTGGTCCATTCGATGTTGAAGAAATAAAATATATCGTGGGCTTATTACGAAAAGTCATTAACCCAATTTCAACGATTAGTTTTAAAAATACTTAAGTATCAATTTAATTGTTTAGCATTTTTTTATGATTTTTATTAATGAATATTAAATGTTTTTCATCGATGACATAAAAGAAAGTTTTTCTATGGTATTATATATATAATAAGCCAGATTAATTTGCAGCAACGCTGACGTAATGCTGCCGGCGAGAACGCTGATGCCGTCAGTATATTTAATTTGGACTCGAATTTTGAAATGAAAGACTCCAATTGATTTCAAATTAAGAAACATTAAATATATTGATAATTATTCCTCCTCCTCCACGCCCTCGCCATTCAAAAATTAAATATTCAATTCGCTTTTCTTTGCGCACAGAAGAAGAAATTAATCACATCTTATTTGATTTATATTTTATATATTATTTGTTTATTTTTTAATAATTTGCCACTTTTTTATAATTTTTTAAAAATTTAAATTTTGTTATTCTTATTTTTTGATTTTTACAAAATTGAACGATTTAAGACACGCATGCCCGAGTTTCTCATGGCAATACTTGATGGAGCAGCCTGTCATACAAACAACACCTGATCTCTTTTAAATATTTGGAGCCTTATGTCGATTATCGATCCCAAATTTTAAAAAAATGATATAATATAATACTCCTCCTCACACGATCCCACTTATTTAAATAAATCTACATATTTCCACACAAAAAATATCACAATGCTGTAGATTATAGAAAAAAAATACTTCCAGATTCATATCTAGAGCCTCATTTCTGTAGCTGTGTCAGGAAGAAAATGAGGCAGAAACTTTTAAGAGACTACTAGTATGTATTTTCGGGAGTTTACAGGTATACATTTGGAGTGTGGTTTTTTAAGAGGAATAAAAATTTTGTACCGAGACGCCGCCCGCCAGGGCACCAGTCCGGAGGGCCGAGCTTCGAGGGCGTGCCTTTGTTATATAAGGATGACAGTCAAGATTTCTAGTTAAAGGATAATTTTTTAAACCCTAATTTGGAAGCTCACTCTTGAGCGGCAAGCTTCTAGATTCATTTAACATCTTTATAGGGCAAGTGAATAAACGTCCAACGTTTGTCGGTCTAGCAAGGTCTAACTAACCAACAGAGCTTGCTCGATTGCCAGGTAGGTGTTATGTACACTTACCTTGTTACAGGGAATCTCAAAAGAGTATTAAAATTAATAAGTAACTGATTAAATACTTTTTGAATACAATTGATCAATTATATTAGTGACTAACTAATAGACTAAATAATTGGAGAAAAGGTGAAACTTTTTCAAGACTTGGTACGCAGTTCGGAGTTTTGGTGAAAATGCAAAAGTCACCTGTCCGAATATTATTTATTGTTTTTTACTATAGAAACAGATTAAAATCTTTAAAAAAAAAACGAAAAATGATATTTTTTGTATAATTTTGCAGTATTAATCGTAAGATCTGGAGCTAGAAAGCCCGAAATTTAAACAATTCTCTGCATTGTAAATACAAACATTTTAGGACAAGAGCGAACTTTATACAGCTTTTCTTTTTACTTTATCTAATGCGAAGCATGGGTAAAAGTATTATAATCGGTCTCGCGGCAAGCGCGACTTCAAGGGTCCTCAGGTAAAAACTACGGAATCCATGGACTCAATTAAAGTCACAAATTGTAGTATTTAATTAGGTTGATGGGCTCTCGTCTAGAGGCCAAAAAGTGCGATTTTTTCATTTAGTGCGTGATGTATGTATGTTATCGTTTTATTGCTCCACGATTTTTTCCACACCGTTGCACCGATTGAAATGAAATTGAAAACCTACCATTATTTTAACAAAATGAAGAGCTGATTAGTTTTTGGTACATATCGGCCCACAAACATTAGTGCTTTATTTCAGTACTTTTTTAGGTTTTTCTAAATATTTTCAAAATGACTAAACCAATTTTGATCAAATTTAATATTGTAATTAAGTACCTTGAGGAACACAAAAAGGCTCATATAAAGTTTTTTGTAAAATTATATTTTAAAGTACTTTACCCTAGAATAAGATAGTACATTGGATAAAGTTTAGCAACGATCCGTTGCAGTTTATTTAAGTTATCACAGAGGTAGATAACATCATGTTTGAAAATTATTTTTCTTCTAGACATTTTTCAACACAATGAGCAAAAAAAATTGCGTGAATTCAATATTAGACTCGCCTGGCAGGAATGATTCGTATATGCCTCCGGGCGTACCGAGTAAAAAATAAATAGCTATACCTAAAATTATTGGATAAAAATGTTTCACCAAGTACCAACACCAAATTCCTTAAAAACTATAGCTATACCTAAGTTCGTAAAATTTTATTTTTTGTAATTTCCCAAAAAAGTCTTTAAAATTCGATCCTTTTTTCGATTTGTTAAGTTGCCGCGCACTGTTAATATACATAAAACTAGGAAGTAATATTTTAAGTCTTTTATAGTAGATTTAGATGGAAATAATATTTTAGATTCACAGATTCAGTGCCAAATTAATAAGGTGCATATAAATCAAATACCTTTAGAATTAAAAGAATTTTTTTTTTATTGTTAAAGGATAAATAAATTGAATTGCTTCTTTCCAGTAATTTATTTTATTATTCAAATGGTTAATCCAAATATTTCGAGAGCGCTCTCGGCATCTCTTCCTCAGTGGAAACCACTCCCCCACCAATTTAATTCGGACTTCATTATAAAGAGATGTAAATAATTCTATATATTCGCATGTTATCTCATTTTGAATTTGTATATGTATATATGTATGTGTGTGTTGTGTAATCAAGCTTTTATCAATGTTCTGTACAAACTGAGGAAGAGAT
The DNA here is from genome assembly GCA_024734495.1 of Forficula auricularia. NCBI lineage: Eukaryota > Metazoa > Arthropoda > Insecta > Dermaptera > Forficulidae > Forficula > Forficula auricularia. The sequence continues at coordinate 7,739,235 of JALMQS010000681.1, read as the reverse complement.
GCCGAGAGCGCTCTCGAAATATTTGGATTAACCATTTGAATAATAAAATAAATTACTGGAAAGAAGCAATTCAATTTATTTATCCTTTAACAATAAAAAATTAATAAATATATCCAGTACACACCAAGCCAGCAAAATTCTTATTAAAAAATTATATTCAAAAACCTCATAGTTTATTTTCTTGATGATTTTTACCTCACACAATTGAGCAAAATACTTTCATATATTTGATAAGTAAAAAAAAAATTAAAAGTTAAAACCACGGCACACATATGGTGAAATTATAATATTTTTTACATTTAATAGGGTTTGTGCACTTAAAATATTTTTATATCGATAAATATGATCGAAACTCACAACTACGTACTATTAGATGTAAATCCATCAAAAGTGTACTTAGTGACTTTTTGCAATAAGCCCACGATATAATATAAATTTTAGAGAAATAATAAATAGCTAAATGTTAAATTAAAAGACATGCTAATGAATATGAATTAATTACTCACATTGAATTCGTATACCTGATGTATAGTAGGAAATGATGAGTAGAAACAAACCCTCAGATGGGAATAAATATTCAAAGAGATGAAGGAAACACCATTGAAAATATAAAAAGAGGAAAAAGTATTAATTAATTTAAATTGAAATTAAATATGGAAATAAATTATTAATATAAGAGTTCAAGTATAAAAGTTCAAATTGCCGTTAGTAGTAGAGTTTAAATTTCTAATGAAATCACCAGGGGTCGTCATCTAATAGATCCGAGATGGAATAGATAATTTTAATTACAAAGAAGGAGTGTATTAAATATTTCGTGAATTGAACCCATGTGTCAAATTATCATTAAGGACGTTCCCTAATTTATCGATTTTCTTGCAATCCTTTTAAAACTTTGAATACACATATTTATAAGGGTTCTTTATACGTAGAAATTTTTTGCAATAGTCATTAAGCCACTTAATTTGTAAATATTGACCTTTGAAATTTGCATATTTAACACGCGAACCCTATTATGATGTTAAAGCAACTGTTTCATTAAATAACAATCGTAATTTTCTTGAAATTAATTTGAAAAACTGAGAATCATTAACTGAAGATATAACAAATATTTTTCTGTTAAAATAATTGTATCAAGCGGTATTCGTTTTGTATGAAAAATGTTAAAAGTTAGGTATTTTTGATGGTTTTCGTTTTTTATCTCATGCCATGGCAAGTGAGAGATGGCGATTTGACAACGTCGCACTAAAATCACTCAATTTTTCCATATCTAAAAAACTTCTTCAGCTGGTGGATTTGAGATTTTTAGCTAATTCTCTCAATCTAACTATACCGTTCTGTAATTTCTCATTGAGATGTTTCATGAAGTGTTTTTTTATTCTTTGTCTTTTAGCGTCGGTAAAAATGCAATGTTGCCAGATCCGAGAAACGACGCAGTGAAAATATTTTTGCCTTTTTGCGCATGTGAGTAGTAGGGGAAAGAGCATCTGAGCTATATTAGGGAACGTCCTTAAGTGCCTACCCAGTTAGATTAACCCCTCTGGCATATATACCATATCACTCTCAAAGATTTAATCTTCCTTTGTAGAATTTCGCGGTCTAGTGATTTCTAGCCTATATTCCCAAGATGCGAACACAACTCTTCCAAAATATAATTAAAATTATCAATTTCATCTCGGATCTAGTAGATGAAGACTTCTCTTGATATCATTAGAAAAATTGTTAATATTTAATTTGTATTATAAATTTAAAAATCAAATTTATCAATTTGATATATTTACCTCGTAGGTCAAAAAACTATGTCTTCTCGTAGCTGGTACGATGGAAGAAAAAAATCAGTGGACCGTTTGTTTTTTACCTAGAAAAAAAATACAATTAATCAAAGTAAGAAATAAATAAGCTAATATTTTTACAATACATGTCTTTTACTGAAAAATTTAAATTGCGGAAAATTTTAGTTAGAAAACATTTATGTTGCAAAATATAATTTTAAGTTTAAAGTTTTTTGAAAAAAAATTTCATTTTGAAATAATGAGATGAATATGAATGTGAAAAATTATTCAATTCTAACGAATAAAATTACGAATTTCGACTCCAAAACAAACTTTCTACGTACTTTCATTTTCTGGATGGTAAAGTCACCATAATTTTATAACAGAAGGACACTCATATTATTTTTGAGACTAATAGCTCTGAAAAGATCTTGAGCTTAATGGCTAAAATTTAACTAATTGCATAGTCCTTAATTATTCCAAACGCGGATACTAATTTCAGAACTTCTGGCTTGCTCAAATCACTGATTCACAATGATCACTGATGCTAAGAAAAATGTGGTATGTTTTTTTTTGAAGCGGGTGAGAATTTAAAGCAGTGTTTCCCAACATTTTTTGTACCTTGTCCAATCTAAGCGTTTCTAAAATTCTCATGCACCCTAATGTAACATATATATATATAATTTTTGTCATAAAAATGCTGTTTTATTTTTATTTTTTTTATTTTAAAAAATTCTCATAAAGCATACTTTACATTAATTCCATTAATTATAGCTCTTCTTGCCAATATAAAAAGTTGTTTTTGGGGCTTTTCGGGCTTACTAGCCGTAAGCTAATTATGTTACTATTGTTTTTTAATTTTGTCTTCTATTTAGGGATCAGATTTTAGCCGGTTGCCGAGAGTCGGATTTGAGTTAATGATTGTTGTAGAAATAAATAGATTTTCGAAATATGTTTTTTAAATATTTTTTGAAAATATATTAAAAATATAAAAATTGTGTGTTAAATTTATATAAAAAGTTTATGTTTTCTATATATTCTTAAGCATAAAATTATTTTTATGTCGCTCTAGTATAAATTTTATATAAATTAAACAAAAAAATATTATATTTTTAATATATTTTCAAAAAATATATAAAAAACATATTTCAAAAAATCTATTTATTTCCATACGGGTGGAGTAGATTAGAATGCTTTTACGCTATCCTCTCGGCCAACACGACCCCCAATATGGCTAGGGAGAGTTGTGGGAGGAAGGGCTTGGGCTAAGTAGATTTAGCGTTAGAAAGGTCAGATGATCGTGTCAAAACATGTTAAATTAATTATTATAGTTTAAATCGAGGAAACCGCGAATGGAATTAGGTGTACACCGTCTTTGAAATTATTTGGAATTATTTTAGAATTCATTAGATAATCTATTGTATTCTATTGTCTTCTACTTGGAAATAAAAGTGGAAGTGGAAGTAGCTGTACACGATTTTAGGTCGCCGTTCACCCTCGGTTCAAATCCAATGATGGAGAATTTTGCTTGTAGAGTTGAGCAGGTTTCGACGTGTTCTCTTGGGTACTATAAACAAACCTACTGTTGGATTAGAATTAGATCATGTTTAGACAATTTACAGAACAGACCCTCACATGATATATATAGTCACGCTCAGTATACATCTAGCATTGAAACTATACTGTGCTCGTGTTAAAAATTTGATTATAGCCAAAAATCTCACAACTTTACAGACATTTTTAGAAATAAATAGCAAAAAATAATGTTTTGTGAGTGGATTCAATATTTGGGATCTTTCCGGTATATACGTGGAATGTATAATATAACTCATTCATTATTCACTGAATCTACTCCTTTAGTTTTGAATATAATTGCAATTTCAAAACAGCATATACTTATTATTGTTATTTGATTCCAATCATTATATTCGCATTTAGGCGTTTCTTTTGCTCTAATGCACAAAATGTGATGGGGAATACTCGACTTTTTGATGTTTTTTTTTATTTCTAAAATTACAAAATAACCACACTTGTGGAAAATTTGATTAAAATTCGAATTGCATCATATCTGAACGAAATAAATAAAATTCTGATTTATTCTTTACTCCGCTTTTTATATTGATTGCAAAAGTTGTTTTATAAACAGCTCGTCAATTGGATGTACTAAAGTGTGTGTGCGTGTCTGTATAAGCACATTGTTCCACAATATGTTTAAATCTACAAAAAAAGCACAATAACTAAGTGTAGGAAATTGTAAGCCAATTAATTTTCTAACAAAAAAAGCTGACGTGTTCTGATGTGGCCATCCACTTGACTTTACCATACAACCTGGCCCTCACTTAAATTTAATATTTAATAAAATTATTTATAATCATGTAGAGGGAGGGGGGGGTTAGTTTTTGCATTCTTAGATTGCTGTGGGCCCAGTGATTATGTATACAAAATTTGGTTGAGTTTGGTACAAGAGCCTAGATTTTTATTTTTTGACCATACAACCCCCCCCACCCCATTTTGGGCGGTTTGTTTTTTTGCATTTTTAGAATTCTAGCGTCCCACTGAGTGTATGTTTACAGAATTTGGTTGAGTTTGGTACAAGGGCCTATATTTTCATTTTTTGACCCCCCCCCACCCATTTTGGCGGTTAGTTTTTGCGATTTTTAGACTTCTTGGGTCCCACTGTATTATGTATACAAAATTTGGTTGAGTTTTTAAATTTTAACCCCACCACCCTTAATTTTGGGTCGATATGCACCAAAATCTAATCAGCTCTTAATCTCAATGCACCAAAACTAGGTGTGAAATTTGGTTTCGATATTCACACTAGTTTTTGAGCTAGCTCGTCCACAAAAATTTGGAACGCACAGTCTAACTAACAAACTAACAGACATTTTGATCTCCCTCAACGCATCGAACAAGTTTTGAAAAAATCCCACCAGAATTTAGTTAAAGCAATGCATCAATTTTTCATTCGTGCTAATATCAAGATCTAAAAGTACTTTGTTATTAATATTATTTATTTTGTTACTTTAATTTTTTTTTCTTTATATATCTATGAAAGAATTATGTATAATCTATTAATTTTGAATTTTGTAATTGTATTTTGTAATTTCTTTTTGTTTCTTGAGTTTTATTGTAAAGTGGTTTTATAATTTTTTTATCTAATTTAAAGAGAATGGCCTCTGGTCACCTAATAAAAAAACCAAAAAAAAATCAGACATTTTGATAAAACAATTATTATCTCAAAAAAATATAATTTTTTCGATGTTTACTTATTAGAGCTTTTATGTAGAGCAAAGAGACCCTGGTTTTGCTAATTTTTTTAATCAAAATAGTTTAAGCCGTTTTTGAGATATTTCGAAAAAGAAGGAAAAACGTTCTTTTTTAATGCACGATTACAATACTTGACCATGCCCTGTATGGTAAAGTAAAATCATATACATATATGGTAAAATCTTTAAAATCATACATATGGTAAAATATTTAAAATCATTGGTTTACAAGTTATGAGCAATTAAATATTTTTCAATAGAAAAATTAAAGCCCAATGAATTCGAATAATTTTTTGAATCAAAAAATATGGAATTTGGTCGATGACTGGGATTTTGATAAAAATTTTAATATTCATAGTGGGAAGCCCCTTTATCTAAATCAGGTAAGAATTTTGAAAAATATTCTTTACTTTTGCCAGAAAAAATTCCTAAATAACTCCTAAATATATCACAAAGTGGAAATAAAATTAAAAAAATTAAAAAAATCTTTTAAATTATATTTGGAGATTTTTTTTTATTTCTTTATCTCAATAATAAAGCAAAATAAAAAAAATCTCCAAATATAATTGAAAAGATCCCTTAATCCCTTCAACCCTATTTCCTCCTTGTGAAACACCGTTAAATAATTCCTGTGTTATTTTTGAATCTACAGTATTTTTGTTAATAATTCAAAAAAATTTTCAAATTAAAATATTATAATAATATTAATAATAATAAAGTTTCATATATTATATCATTTGATTCAGAAAAAAAATATCCTATTTACAAGCCCTCAAATTTAAAATTTTCGCATCATTTTCAAAAATATTGTATAAAGATATATTGAGATATGGACATTCTAGCAAGGTAATCGAAACGTTTGGGGGTTTTTCTAATCATTTTAGCAACATGAACTAAGATACTTTTATGTTTAAAATCTTGCTTTTAGTGAACCCCAAGAGATGGCGCGCCGTTAACCCAAAGGAACCTATTGCCTAGTGTAAATGACTGGTGTTGCTTACTTGTTTTTCGGGCCAGACGATTCTAATCAGAGTATTCGGGCAAAAGCCACCTCTCATTGCTTCCTATTCACTCCTCTACTTTTTTCTTTCATGGATTATCTTCAGAATTAATCCATAAATTAAATTTCGTTATTCTTCTTCATCTGGATTTACGATTTCTCTGATAACTTCAACATCTCCCGGTTCAGTGGGGATCGACCAATTCATTATACGAAGATAATGATATTCGGCACGTTCCCCGGTTCGCTTTTTAATTACCCCGTTTAATAAGCCTTTCAATCTCGTCATTAGTTTTGTGATATTCCGTCCAACTTCATTGAGAACTTCCCACACATAAATAGATAAATACTACATGAAAAAGTTCATTTTAGAAAATTATTTTTTTCCTGCGTTTCAGACGTTTTAACCACAACGAGTAAAAAAAAATTGATTGAATTTAATATGTTATGAAAACCAGGCAGGCTTTATCTGCATTCCGGACCTACCCAGCGAAATCGTTTGAAACTCTGAAAAATTTTTCTTAACAACTTATTTTTTTCTAAAATCTATTTAATTCAATCAAAAATTAATCAGAGATTTAAAGACAACAAACGCAAGTATCCAAATCATGATGGACACAGGAACAATTAATTTCCAGGAAAAAGCCCCTGTATTTTGACAAAAGTTTAAACAAGGGACTCCCGACATTCTGGCCACTTGGGAGATAAGTTATGTAATTTTTTTTACCTTTATGGTATTCAAAAGTATAAAAAATGATAAAATTAATGAAAAAGGTTTTTATAATTCATAAATTATGGAAATTTTCTTTTTCTCAATGGATTTTTAAACTCAAACATCGCTTTATCTTAAGGATCAAATGTTAAATTTTGTTCCCAGTGAGACCTAATTGTAGACTGTTCCAATTCATCCATCATGCATGAATACAAGCTCTACCCATCTTCTTGCTGAGATTTAATCATAAACTATACATATATGATGGTATAATAGATGCATTTGGTTGTGTTTCGCTTTCATGCAACTCTCATGTAACACGAGTACGTTATAGAGAATACAGTTGCGAGAAATGCTTATTCGAAGTTGGGGTTTGGGGGTATAGGGGGGTATATGGGTGGGGGTTAAGAGTGACGTTGATGGAGAAACGGGTTGAGCTACATCGATATCACATTAGACGATATCAGCAATTAGAGATATCTAATACTGGAACAAACACGATTGAAATCACTTAGAAGATCTTATGACAGTTCAAACTTGCACAATTAAATATGGGATATTAAATATGATTTATAAATTTGTAAGGGACAAGGGAGAATTCAAATATAATTGAAATCTCTCACCTTCCTTTCACTCGAGTTTTCTTTTTCACACACACTTTTGTTTTTCTTTTTTCTTCTTTTATTTTGTGTGAATTATTCTTTTTTTACTGCTCATATGAGGCAAACTGCCTCAGAGCACTGTGTAAGCGTTTAAATCTAAATCTAAAATCTGAATAAAGTAAATAAATAAAATTAATAATTTAGATCTGTGTATATCACATTTCTATTTAATTTATGTCAGATAAAAATAATTTTTAAGAAAAAAATAAAACCGACTTCAAAAAAATTAAATGCAACAAATAAAAATACACTAAAAGGCATAAAATAATTATTATCTTATTTAGTTACAACTAAAACTACGAAATATTAACATGAAATTACTTTTTTAAGTCGGTGCCAAACAAACTATACCTATAAGCGAGCGTACCAGCCAAACGTACTAAGTAAGATCCGTCGAGTGCGATTCATAAAAGGTATCTGTTTGGCACCGACTTAAAAAAGTAATTTCATGTTAATATTTCGTAGTTTGGTTGTAACTAAATAAGATAATAATTATTTTATACCTTTTAGTGTATTTTATTTGTTGCATTTAATTTTTTTGAAGTCGGTTTTATTTTTTTCTTAAAAATTATTTTTATTTTTCTCTTTTTAGTGATGTTATTAATAGTAATCCTATCATCAGAACTTGACCAAATGACACCATCCCTAAGACACCCCCTTTCGGATAAAAAAAGAACCATCGAAATCGGTTTATAAACAAAAAGAGATTAGGTCTAAACAAACCTAATAAAAAAGGTCTAATACCTATGAAAAAAAATGGGACCAATCGGAAGCTAGACTGGACCCAATGCAAAAATAATTTCAAAATCGTTTGACAATTGGCACAGATATGAGGTAACATAGACACAAAAAAAAAAAAAATTCAGTCGAATAGAGAACCTCCTCCTTTTTTGAAGTCGGTTAAAAAATTGTTATATTTTTGTAAATGTACAAGAAAAAAGTTCCACGGGTTTGAATCCATGAATTTTAAAAGAAAAAAAAATTAAATATATAAACCCTTTGATTTCTCTTTATGAATCAACAACTCTGCTACTCTCGGCCAAACAAAATCTTTTCAATTCTATCTATTTATTTATAATATTATCATTTTTATTTATATTTAGATGACCTTAGAAAAATTTTAAATAAATCAGTTTTTAAAATTTGTTTTTAATTTGAAAGAAAAAATGTCTATTCGGTTTAAGTAAATGTGAGCTAAGCAAATGATACAAGCCCGGGTTGTAATCTGGACCAACGCTTTCTGATCTGCAGTGAATCTTTTTATTACTTAACTATTTAAGCTCAAGAGAAAATATATACTTTTTTAAAAACTAAAAAAAGCTTTTTCCTTGCCGAGAGAATCAGAATTGTCGATTAAAGATAAATTAATGAATATAATAATAATCAACTGGTGTGTTCACCACACGACTTTCAAATTTTCTCATTAGATTTTGGTGCATATCGACCCAAAAATAAGAGTGGTGGAGAGGGGTGTTAAAAATTAAAAATCTAGGCCATTTGAGCAAACTCAACCAAATTTTGTATACATGATCAGTGGGACCCCAGAAGTCTAAAAATGCAAAAACTAACCGCCCAAAATGGGGGAGGGGGTGTATGGTCAAAAAATGAAAATCTAGGCTCTTGTACCAAATTCACTGCCACATTTTGTATACATAATCAGTGGGCCCCCAGGAGTCTAAAAATGCAAAAACTAACCCCCCTCCTCTACATGAATATAAATAATTTTATTAAATATTAAATATAAGTGAGGGGCCAGGTTGTATGGTAAAGTCAAGTGGATGGCCACATCAGAACACGTCAGCTTATTCCAATTAACATAAGTATTTAAATATTTTGCAAAAGTCATTTCGGATGATTTGTACTTCATGTGTATAAATATATAAATACACACTAAAATACGTACCCAACAGAATGTCTTGTCTGTTAATTGTATTAAAAATAAAGCTCCTTATTCTCTTTCAATTTGTCTTTGAACTTTGCTAACTTCAGTTTGAAAATCAGCTGAAAAGAGCGATATATCCAGAGGACACTTTGCCAAGTACTGTCGCCGAGTTTGTTACAATCTAACAAGCCTTATCGATCTCTCTAACCATGTTCTTGTTCATCGTTAGTGATGGTGGCTTTTGTTTTTTGTTCCTTGTTGTTGTTGTTGTTGTTGTTGTTGTTGTTGCCTTTTGTTGTGTGGATGTGGCGGGGGCTGAGCAGCCAACGTTCGGGAATAGTATAATCTGTACAAATGAACACGCATTTGACAAAATGTCACCTAATTGAATTCATTGAAAATCAACGACTGTACTACTTGAGCTGTTGACTAACAAGTCATGTTTCTTTTCGCCTTTTCTTCCACTTCAAAGTAAATAAGAGACAAGCAAAACATCGAAGAATTGACAAACATACTTTGTCAGAAAATCTTCTTCAAAGAAACTTGTCTGTCTTTTAAGATCCTCGAGAAATTTTACACATCTTTTTACATTTTATATATCTCAAATTAAGCATTATTTCAAATGTATAAATGAGTCTTCAATAACCAGATCTCCATCTTTTCTCTTTTGTGCTTGACTTTTGCTCTGTCGAAATAAAATCAATAATCCCCCTTAAAGACTCAGGCAACTGTGGCTCAGTGGTCAGAGTGTCGGGCCGATGGCTTGAAATACGCCGAGTCTCGGCAGATATTTGCAGTCGCCTCCTCTTGGAAAGCAATGGCAACCTATCAAGAGTATAATTGCCTAGTAACCTCTCCAAACTAGCCGTTAAAAAGTATGTCCCGTATATGTGTCTTAATAGCTAAACACACTCAGCACAGGTATATGTGGAGAGGAGCCAAAACGCCAGGGAGACCTGATATGGCACTTAAAAAAAGCCTCATTTGGGAATAGTTCGAGATTCTCAAACAACCAACAGTTCTTATTATGCACCCCTCTATAGTCTACAAGGCTCGTATTAGGCTTTAACTCGAATAAAGTTCTTATCAGTAGAAAGATAGGTCTACCATCATTCTATTTCCACTTTAGATGCAATTCAGAAATGAAACTACCATACTAATAGACGACCCAGCCATTAGTGATCCTTCTTTCTCTAGCTCATCAAAAAAAGCATTTCCGCACTTTCCTTATTTTATTATTGCTACTATCAAGGCATGTGTTTCCATAAGACGAAATTAATCATTCGTACAATGATCTGTACAAATCACTCTGTTTACTCATACCATCATCTAATCGAAGCTAGTGCGGGTTCAAAACCGACTCGCTGCAAATATTTGACCGGCTATATTATGATCCCTACATTAATTTACACCCACTTCCACACAGACACGAACACAAATGGTCAAAATGGGCTAAAGTTCCCGTAGATCATAAAAAAAAGTTCGGGAAAATATTTTATTCTCTAAAAGTATAGTACTTATGGTTTTATGTTGAATTCTGGTCATTAGTAGAAGTATTCAGGATTGCGCGACAAAAATTAAAATAATAAAATAGGTAAATATATAAATAGGGGAAGCAATTTTCAGCATTTTCAAAAAATGCCTAAACTCGAAAACTATGACACTTAAAAAAAATTTAGGTTCTGGACCGTCATAAGCTGACCTATCCCCTGTTCAAGGTTTATCGTTGTGAACGGAATACTCTGTATAATCTTCAATCCATCAAGTCTAGAGTACCCAGACATCTTCATATTCTTTTGATCACTAGAGAGTAACACCAGGGTCTGTTAAGGCCTATATTCTCAGTGCGCCTGATTTTGCATTTGACGGCATTAAAAAAATCAACACCCTAGATAGAATTCAGATACGAGCAATTAAATTAACAGGAGAGAAGAATTTTATTTTTGATTCATCAAAGAGGCCACACCGAGGGGTGATCCGCGATTGGAAGTAGGTGTACACCTCTTTGTAAGTATTTTTAAAGTACTTGGAAATATTTGGGAGTACGTGGAAATATTTGAAAGTACTTGGGAATATTTGAAAGTACTTGGAAATATTTGGAAGTACTTGGAAATATTTGGAAGTACTTGGAAATATTTGGAAGTGCAATTGGAAGTAGGTTTACAGCATATTAGGTCGCGGTTCACCCCTCGGGCCAAACTATATTAGATTAAATATAAAATCTCTAGTTATTATGGATAATAGATTTTATAAAGTCCAGTTTGTTAACCCATATCCCACATTTGATTTCCCGCAAATGTTTTTTTTGAAAATGGCTTGTCTAATTCCAGCAATCTCCTTTAATAAGATCAACGCTTTACTAAATCAACCCCTTTTACACTAATCAAAGCGGACTTTTTATAGATTCGAAAATCCAACCTTTTCAATGCAACTAATAATTCAATTTCGAAATATTAAATTGCACTTTTAGACAATCCCATTCTTGATTTTTTATGATTGCAGGATCAATTCAGATTGTATCCTCATAAAAGCTCGATGTATAATTACAGTATATTATAAGTTAACGTGTAAAATAAAAGGGCAATTAGAATAGAAAAAAAGTTAGTTATATATAATTAAATTTTTAATTTTTGTTTTGACATGAAAACCTATTTAATTTAATAGGCTTCATTTGTTACACATAATATAAAGCTTTTCTGTAGCAATATATTCAGGTTGTATATGGGATAGCACTTGAAGTGTCAAAGGGAATAGCTACTTATGCCAGGAATGTCGAATACATTTGAACCCGAGGGCATTCTCTAAATAATTAATTCACTTGTGAACTGCATATGACCTTTAAACCATAAAGAAATTAGAATACTATATATGATTATTTAAAATCTAAGATAATAAATACATATACAGCTTAAAGACGAAAAAGGTTTTGGTTTTGGTATAATATGCTTAGAAATTTTTTCTAAAATTAGTTCAATACTATAGTCTCTTCAAAGTTTGGTGTTCGTATTCTACTCCCTCTCTCGGGAAAACATTTCTCCCTAAATTCATAAATTAATTCTCCATTATTGTCTGATTACTAACATCTAGCGGAGAAAGTATAAGTAGCCTTAATCATAATACCATATATTAATCAAAAATAATAAACTATTTAAAAAAGTTTTTATTCTTTTAATGTAAACTATTATTACTAAAAATATTATAATCCGAGGGATATTTATACAGAGTGGCCATTAAGATTGACCGCATTTTTGAAGAGAGTGTAAAAAAATGAAAAAATTTAACTAGAAAAAAACTGAATACATTTTTGAAAAGAACATAAAATAATTTTTTTTTAATATATTTTAAACATTATATGAGACAAAAAAGGGCAGGGGGTCAAAAATGAAAATTCTAGTCCTTTCGAACAAACTCAATCAAATTTTGTATACATATTCTGTGGACCCCCAGAAGGCTAGAAATGCAAATACTAACCACCCAAAATGGGGGGAGGGTCAAAAATGAAAATGTATACAAAATTTGGTTGAGTTTGGTCGAAAGGACTAGAATTTTCATTTTTGACCCTCCCTCATTTTGGATGATTAGTTTTTGCATTTCTAGCCTTCTGGGGGTCCACAGAATATGTATACAAAATTTGGTTGAGTTTTGTCAAAAGGACTAGAATTTTCATTTTTGAATCTCCCCCCCCCCCTTTTTTTATCTGATATAATGTTTAAAATATATTTTAAAAACAAATTTTATTTTATGTTATTTTCAAAAATGAATTCAGTTTTTTTTCTAGTTAAATTTTTTCATTTTTTATATCTCTTCAAAATGTGTAGATCTTTATGCCCCACCCTGTATATTAAATAATTTATTATATAATATTATATTTCAATATTCTGTTTAAAAAATCCACTCGAGAATGAGTCATTTGGCGGCGCCACCTTTTTCTTTTTCGGTTGGACGACACTAGGGAGAAAAATTTGGAGGGTGAGCAGGTGGACAGCAAAAATGTGCATTATTTCGGGTAATTAAGATTTTTCAATATTTTTTGCTTAAATGTTCAATTTAGCAGGTTGGGCGAGAACAATACACGTTAAGCGCTCGCTCAACCACGCGCACCCCTAGCGTCGTCACTGTTAATTAGAAAAATAGGAAATGAGCTCATAGGAGATGGCGGTTCAATTTTAAACATTATGAAAAATATTCATTTTATTAAGGACGCCTGTAGTGTAGGCTCAAACGATCCAGAGGCGTCTTTCGGTTACATCAATACAGGCGGTCTATTTTTACGTAGTACCTGGCTTTAGTTAAAAACCAATATATTAATATTATTTTTAATTTTAGACTTTGAATTCAAGTAAAAGAGTCATCAAAGAGAAACAAAGAGGTTGTCCTCTGCTTGATGCAAATAAACATACACACATATATATCGAAACTATATATCTGTATATATATTATTTATTTGTTTGATACTATAGTTTCGAAGACTTGGTCTTCATCATGAGTCTTTTTTAATTATAAATATTATTTTTCATTTTAACTGGCTCCCAGCTAAGTAAGGATCGAAAATTTTCAATATCCAAACGGTAATGACTCCATGAAAAATATTTTTTTCAACGTTTTGACTGAATACTTCCATCATCAATGCACAAAGTTTTGAAATTAAACACAATTAAAAATAATATTAATAAACAGATAGGTTCTTACGCTGACCAATTAATCCCTGAAGAAGGAGGGATAATCTTCCAAATCGTCGGATTTTTTAAGACGATGAAAATGCCCTCTAATAAATTCTTTTGTTCTAAATTTGTCGTTTTTATTATTTTTGGGCATGCCTTTGCATCAATTCAGCATTGAGTTCTATCATTCCGTCTTCAATAGAAAATAATCGAACAAATATGGTTGTTTTTCTTTAAGAAGAAATTTTAAAACATTTCTTGGTTAAGATATGATATTTTTAAAGACAAGAAATAAGTTTCTTTTGAACATCATGCGCCTTATTATATTTTTTATTTTTTCATTCAATTTCTAAAGCAATGGGGGCTTTACTAGCCCCAGGGCATTTGCCAATTTCACGGACCCAAGGAATCGAATCGACGGCCACAATCAGAGGTTCGAAATCGCTTCCATCAATCAATGGCCGACTTAAGGGAAGCTAAGAGAAAGCTTTTTTTCTGGTACTGAATTCCAAATAAATTGTAGAAATGTTATAGATATTAAAAAAAGAGATAAGGACAAGAATAAGTTGCGTTAACTAGGATTATTACATGCTTTTATTTAACTCGGTAGCTCTGTTTGTCTCTCCGGCTGTCTGGGTAGAATCTTGTGATGAAATTTTGATTCACTTCTTCTAAACCTATTATTATTTGTCCTGAAGTATGCTGGTCAAGACTGAGTCTCGGCAGATATTTGCAACCGCCTCCTCTTGGAAAGCAATGGCAAACTACCAAGAGTATAATTGCCTAGACAACCTCTCTAAACTAACCGTTCCTAACCGGCGTTTAAAAGTAGATCCCGTATATCTGTGTAAAACAGTTAAACACACTCAGCATAGGTATATGTGGAGATGAACTATTAAAAAGAAATTTTAAAGATTCACAAGATATAACACAAATATACCCCAGGGTACTATGATTAATAATCTTTGTCGCTGTTTCTCTATTATAAATGCAAATTTCCCAAGTTTGAAATACAGAAAATTAAAATATTTAAAAATACACTATTTTACAGAATATACCATAAAAACTAGAAACTATTTTTTTTTATTTAGTACCCAAAAAATGTCCACACTCACAAAACTAAAAATTGAAGCGCTCTCGTTTTCAGGTTGAAATTTATTTATTTATTTTTAGTCATACGAGTAAGATTATTTTCTACTTTTAATTCATTTTGGTCAATTGTTTGGTCAAAGGCGCGTGGTTTGCCACATACCGTGATTTTCATCAGTTAAACGAAGGTCTAAAATAAATATTAGAATATTTTATTTAAATTGATCATACTTATATTAAACCTAAGCAAAGAAAAATTTACCAAAAAAAAAATTTTTAATTCTAAAACCTGACCTGATGTGTGGATGTGGGGAGCAGGAGGTAGGGTGCAGTGGGGGGTCCGGGGGCGAGGTGCGGGGTTTTTAAATTAAAAATAATATTAATATATAGCTTTTAACTGAAGCACAAGGTACCGAGCATCGCTCGGTGGCTCCAGGTACTATATATTAAGATAAAGAAATCAATAAATTGTTTTAAAATCTATCAATATTTGTTTCATAAAATTTATTTTTGTATTTGTTCTTAATGTTCATACAAATAAAAATGTTTAAATTTATTTGTTTCAAATATTTTATAGTTAAAAATATAATATTTAAAAAATTCCTAGTTAAGCCAAGAATGAAAATATTAATAAAAAAAAAACATGAGAAAACCCTTTGATGATTATAAATATAATATTCCAAGATATATGAAGGGAATGTTGGGCATTTAATATTAAAATTTTCCCATTTACTCTGTCGAACAAAAGCGTCGAAAAATGAAAGATGGAGATAGAGATAGAGTAGTTGAAGGGAAAAGATGCCTTTCCTGTTTCCTTTTGATTAATCTCAAAAAACAGTTTTGTTGTTATTTTTACTTATTTTTTTACTTTCAAACAAAAAAATAAAACGGACTTCAAAAAATTAAATAATAATATAATAAGAACTCAAAAATAAAATAAAATGCACTAAACGGTATAAAATAATTATCTAATTTAGTTACAACTAAACGACGAAATATTAACATGAAATCACTTTTTGAAGTCGGTGCCAAACATTTACATTTTATGAATCAAACTCGACGGATTTTACTTAGTACGTTTGACGGGTACGCTCGCATATATACATAGTTTGTTTGGCACCGACTTCAAAAAGTGATTTCATGTTAATATTTCGTCGTTTAGTTGCAAGTTAATTAGATAATTATTTTATACTTTTTATTGCATTTTATTTTATTTTTGAGTTCTTATTATTTTATTTGTTGCATTTAATTTTTTTGAAGTCGGTTTTATTTTTTCTTATAGAAATTATTTTTATTTTTCTCTTTTTAGTGATGTTATTAATAGTGACTTAATATAATACCTTGCATGCATCTCGTAAAACAAAGAGTCGGACGAATGAATCAGAAAATGATAAATCATTTTACATGAATTTATGGATACATTGTTTTTGAGCTTCGACTCCGGAGATTACTTCTCCACCATCGAATGTCCTTGATCATCTTTTAGTCCTTGTTTTTAATAAAGAGGAAAAAACTAATTAAATAAAAAAATCTCTTTTCCGATAATTATTTCAATTCCATAATCCAGTCCCCATTCCTTCAGAAAATGATATTATTAAACCAATTATTTTACATTAATTAATGTATACATTGTATTTTTTGCTTCGATTCCGGAGATTACTTCTCCACCATCGAGTGTCCTTATTCATCTTTAGTCCTTGTTTTTAATAAGAGGAAAAATCTAATTAGATAAAAAAACCTCTTTTCCGATAATTATTTCAATTCCATAATCCAGTCCCCATTCCTTCAGAAAATGATATAAATTTATAAATTTTATTAAACCAATTATTTTACATTGATGAAATTGCATACATTGTATTTTTGCTTCGATTCCGGAGATTGCTTGCTCCTCCATCGAGTGTCCTTATTCATCTTTAGTCCTTGTTTTTAATAAGAGGAAAAAATCTAATTAGATAAAAAAAACCTCTTTTCCGATAATTATTTCAATTCCATTATTCCCCAATCAAGTCGAGTTGGTTTATCCTCGGTCCCATCCATCTTTCCCCATCCCTTCAGAAAATGATAATAAAATTCAATGCATAAATAGAGAAATTATCTCGAAACTTTTGCGGGTTTTAATTGAATGTTTTAAGATTTTTTTCATTGAAAGATTTTATTTATTATAATTTCGATTATTTGCTCATAAGAATTGGAAATTTACATTAATTCGTCATTGATCATATCATCAGAACTTGACCAAATTAATATGGAACCACCCCTAAGGTAAAGAGGGTCTTTCCAATATAAAAAGAATCATCGAAATCGGTTCATAAACAAAGAAGTTATGCCTGAACAAACATAGCAAAAAAGGTCCAATACCAATGAAAAAAAACGGGACCAATCGGAAGCTAGACTGAACCCAATGCAAAAAAATTATCAAAGTCGGTTCACAATTGGCAAAGATATCAGGTAATATAGACACAAAAAAAAATTCAGTCGAATTGAGAACCTCCTCCTTTTTTGAAGTCGGTTAAAAACAGTTTTTTGTTATTTTTACTTTCAAAAAAATAATTTCCTCCTTTAAGTAAGGGAAAACCATTTCCGAAGAATAGAAGAGAGATTGATCGATTAATTGTGCATGGTGTCGATAAAATTATTCAACACTCATTTTCTCGGTTCAGTGCTATTTATTTGTGATTAAATTCCCTCGAAGGATATCGTTTTATCGAACTTCAATCCACTTGTTTGGCCACGAGTGGCTGTCGCATTACAGGAACATAATGTCTTTCTCATCCGTTCTTTCGGCCTGGATTGACTTCTTCCATTTTGGATCTTTCTTTTCAACCAACTATCATATATAGAAAAAGATCGTTCGATATAAAAGCAAAAAATATAACTTTTCAATTAAAAAATTAAAAAAAATAAGAGTAGCTGAGTTGTTCGTGGTGTGGGAAAGAAAAAAGTTCTTTGAAAAAAAATCAGATTTTTATGAAAAATAATATAATATAAAAAAATATTCGAATAAAATTTATGTTAAATAAATTTTTACAAAATACCTTTGTGCGCGGCGAGTATTTTTTCCTTAATAATAAATTTTATTATTTTAAGGGTAATATTTATAGACTGCGGCGATCCCTTTTGATGCCCTTTGATGCCTTTTTGACAATAGACAAGTGTGGAAATATATTTCCCACTTCCTGAACCTCAATAAATTTAAAGTAAGTTGTCATATTTGGGTTCATAAATAAGTCCTGTCGAATGGCTTTTAACACCAGATGTGATTGTAAATTCATTGGGTTTTCCATCTTTCCGTGGGAATTTTCCGAGAGACTAAGTTCTGAAAGAAGGCGGGCTACAATATTTTAAAACGCCCTGCTGATTACGAATTTTGCCAATAAGGAGCTTTTGGGAAATTTCCACTCAAAAGTAAGGCAATTTTCAGAGACAAGCAGACTTGAAGTCAGTTCAGAGCTGGGCAGTTCACGGTTGTCAATTGGAGTTGAGAGTTGGAACATGAGAATCACAAGTTTTAAGCTCTCCAGCCTTCAGCCAGGAGAAATGTATACTTATAATTAACTAATAAAAAAACCAATATTAAATAATACTCTCTTCTTTGAAATACATCTCTCCTCCTTCAATTACCATCAAATCAGCATCAAGACTGAAAACAGGTCAAATCGCTTGGGCTACGTTACCAGACCATTTTCTCCGAGCTCTTCGAGAAAAAAACATACAAATCGTCAACCTTTCTCTGGTCAAGAAGGGTTGCAAACAAAAATCAAAATGTTGTCGTAACAATACGTTATATTAGGTTTTCCTGAATTTAAATTTTTACATGGTTTACATATTATGTTGGTAGATTTCGGGGTGGGTCGCATGCTCCCCCCCCTTTCTCCTGGATATGTCCACGACTCATGCACTTTTAAATAAATAAAATAGTATATTTTAAAATACAAACCTTTTATAAAACAATCTTGAACACGTTTATTTTCAAACTAAACGTTTCGGGAGAATTTTTCCCTTTCTCAATGGTAAAAATTTTCAATTTTTTTTTCTTTTTTTGAAAATTTTTACCATTGAGAAAGGCAGAAACTCTCCCGAAACGTTTGGTTTCAAAATTAACAAAGAAGTTATGCGTGAAAATACATAACAAAAAAGGTCCAATACCAATGAAAAAAAAAACGGGACCAATCGGGTACGAGACTGAACCCAATGCAAAAAAATATACAAATCAGTCCACAAGGTAAAGAGAAATAAATGTTCAAACACAAAAAATTTCTGAATATTGCCTTAAACACCTTGTTTATATTCTAATGTATTGATTATACATTATTTATTTATTAATAAAGTAAAGGGTGTGTAGTTTCACAGTGAATGAAATAAAACTCAAAGAGGTTTATACAAACTCAATATATTTCTGATTATTAGTCCATCATCAGGAGTTTACAAGTTAAAACGGAGTTTTATTTCATTCACTATGAAACTACACACCCTTTACTTTATTAATTAATATCATGTTTCATCTAAAACCTACACCACTTTCCCTAAGTAAAATATTTATTTATTTTTCGTATGGGATTTTTAGGTAAGTTTACTTGACGACCGCACTAGTTTTATTGCAATTATGTAGTTATACTATGTAAAGTTTTAACACATAATGAATGGTTGATTAAAAAAATCTTTAATTAATTATCAAAATGGATCTGAATTATTACCAAAAACATTTTTTTCCGAGGGTTGATTTATGATTTTAATTCCCGTAATGACCATCTCTGTGGCTTATAAAATGGAAAGAATAGTGCTGCTTGCTTATCAAGAGTTTCTTGGACGTTTGGGCCCCATAAGACAAATATAAAGGGGGCAACTTGTCCGGCTGACCTTTTCCCAGTGCGCCCGCATCCTCTGCATACGATTAGTTGCTTCCCAGGGAATCCCCCGAGGAAAAGCCCGAGACTTTCCCATCTCTGTTACGCTTATTCCCTCCTTTCATTAGTGCCATGCCCGGAGAATCAGATCCCTATCATAAATGTTAAAATATGTTCCCCCTTTTGACTTTATTTAAAAAAATTTAGAGTGAGTTGTACACAGAGGCGTAGGGTCAGAACTCCCTCCCCCACCGTTCTTATGGCAAACTAACCATAATTAAATATATTTCATATGTTTAATCAAGAATTATGTTCTTTTTTAATTTCTTGAAGTATCTTTTTAGTCCAGTTAAATTGATCTCTAAAGGGACCTTCGCGGGAAAGTTTTGGGGTAGTTTTGATCTCTTGATCCTATATGTTTTTTGGTGTGCTGAATCCGAACCTGAGGGTTTCTAACAAAATTTCATGACGGAACATTGTCAAAAATGCAAAAAAAAGTAAAAAATCTCATTGTGATCAGAATCCGCAAAAGTGTCATGGAAAATCTTGTATATCTATAAATCTAGAGTTTTACTAAAAAAGTGGTCCAAGTAAATGTTCAATCGAGCAAAGTTTTCTAGAGAATGAGACAAAAATCACATTTCTAGGATCAGTAGTTTTCATTTTATGAAGGAAAAAGTGAAATTTTTTGAAAAAACGGACCATTTCCTGTCATGGAAAATGCTGGATATCTATAAATCTAAGAGTTTTAACAAAAAAGTGGTCCAATTAAACGTTCAAGTCAATAAAATTTTCTAGAGAATGAGATAAAAATCAAGTTTCTAGGATGAGTGGTTTTCATTTTATGACAAACTGCGATTATTTGCAAAAATTCGCAGTTTTTCAAAAATTCAACCTCATTGCGGGACAGGTTACCATTATCCAATCCAGATGAAACTTTGTATGAATTGTATCAAACTTAATCTAGTTTAAAATATATAGAGGGATTTTTGTCGAAAACATGCTCTTTCGTGGTAAACATGGGAAAAAAATCGAAAAAGTGCGAGTTTTTGGGATTTGCGAAACAAAAAATACGCCAATTTTTCAACTATCGCTTGAGCCCGAACGGTTGTTCGGAGAAAAAAACATAAATGATGAAATTTGTATGAAATTTTATGAACCTTTATTTTGAATAGGAAGGTTACTTACGAAAAGTTGATAGTTTTTGAGTTATAAGTACCTTATTTTGCATTTTTGACAATGTTCCGTCACGAAATTTTGTTAGCAAACCTCAGATTCAGATTCAGATTCAGCACACCAAAAAACATAAAGAGTCGAAGAAATTACTAAACTACCCCAAAACTTTCCGGGTAAAAACACAATTTAAATGGACTATTTGTTTTAATAATAAAAAATTCCCAATAAATATTTTCCTTTGTGGATTGACCCTCCTATGAAAATGTTCTGGCTACGCCACTGGTTGTACAGACCATAACACTTACCTATTAGTACAAGATCCCGACTTATTATGATTTCCGTCCATAATTTGTATTAATTTGAAAGTTTATAATAGGAAAATAAGGACAAGTTTCTATATGTGACTTTTTTATCTATCAGCCAACGTTTCGTCGACTTTGCTTACTTCTTCAGGGCTTCAAATAGTAGAATGTGTGGCATGACTATTTGAAGCCCTGAACGAAGTCAGCAAAGATGACGAAACGTTGGCTGATAAATAAAAAAGTCACACATAAAAACTTGTACTTATTTTCCTATTATAAACTTTCAAATTAATTAAGATATTTGTTAGAGTTTATAATTAAGATATTTGTTTAACTAAGAACTGTTTTTAAAAAATATCAAAATTTCCTATTTATTATAAAGGTATATCGAGGTGTGAACAGTCTTTGGAATTACTTGGCAATTCTAATCTTTTGTTATCTATTGTCTTCTACTTGGAAATGAAAGTGCAAGTGGAAGTAGGTGTACACAATTTTAGGTCGCGGTTCACCCCTCTAGGTATACCTACTTTATCCTTAATGATTCAACTTTTTCCGCCCAATTGAAAAACAAATCTACTTTACATAATATATCTTACGTGAATTGGTTCTATTTTTTTTTCCCCCTACCATTTGAAAATAACTCACTTTCTATTCTACATTTCTTTTGAATGTGAAATTTTATACTGTGTAGCGAAATACACTGAAGAAGAGAAAAGTTTTCAATTCAATAAATTCACATAATGAAACTTTTATAAATTTGGATCAAAAAACTTTAAATGAGCATGCAAAAAGAGTCCTAGTCTATTTACTTAGCTAACTTTGTTTTGAAAAAAAAAAAAAAAAAAAAAAAACTTTTATTTTAATATTCAACAAACAAGTGATAGGGTACACAAAAATTGAATATTTAAAAGATATTATGTCGGAATATGAACACGCCTTGTTCTACTAGTACTGTAAATAAGTATAGATTGGGCAACTTCTTGCATGAATGGCTATTTTCTAAAACTATTTAAGGTAGTTGTTTCGCGACAATACTAGCAAAAAGTTAATGCTATAGTATATAGAACATACTATAAGGATTCATAATTCATAAGCCTAAAACTGTTTGCTGTTTATGTACCACTACTAGCCAATCCCGTGCTCGTTTGATAAATCTGGCAGCACTGTCAGAGCTTGTATATATTTTATCATAGAAATTTCAGATAAAGTACATTATAAAAAGAGATTTATATAACAAAAAGTTCTTATTAAGCGATTGAAAGCTGTTGCAACAATGGATGAAGGGAAAAACGTCAAAAAATTACAAAAGTTAACCCACTTTTTAGGTTAAATAAATGCTTTGTTGCCAGATTGTTTTTAATGTAAATTTTTCATTATACATTTTTCAATATTTATTCATTATTATCTCAGAAACTGTGTTTTAACTATGAATTAAAATTTTCTTAAGAAATGTATTAGTTATTGTTTAATGTTGGTTTAGTTTTTTACGAGGGGTGAACCACGATTGGAATTAGGTGTACACCGTCTTTGGAATTAATTAGATAATCTATTGTCATCTATTGTCTTCTACTTGGAAATGAAAGTGGAAGTGGAAGTAGCTGTACACGATTTTAGGTCGCGGTTCACCCCTCGGTTTTTTATAACAATGGTAAGAAGAGTTTCTTAATTATAATTAAATATATATGTAAACTTTCCGATATCCCGTATAATTCAATGTAAAAGAGTCTGAAAAACTCAATCTTTGGAATTTAATATCTCCAGAACTATATTGTTCATAAATTTCGTTTTGCCACCAATCGATGCAGAAGTATTTAAATAATAATCTGTCTAAATTTCAGAAAATCCTAAGAAAATCCATATGGTGAAACAACTACCTTAAGAGTATATATTTGAGGGTGGTCTCCTTAGACCCAACTAATCAATAGCAATGTTATGCTGGGATAACAAGTGGAATTTAGTCAGCTGTGATAGATCTACAGTCTAAAGCACACTTGCTCCACAGGCTATATTCCATGTCAATTAATTTCGGTTTTCATACGAATATCGATGATTTCAACATACTTACTATTTAGATCAGGGCTGTCCAACCCGCGGCCGAGCGATATACTTGTCAGGAGGGTAAATGGTTGTGGTTGTTTAGTATAGAAGAAATATCTTTGACTTTCAATCAAAGGGGCCCTGGTCGGGGTCAATCAATTCGAATGATGGTTAGGGAGGGTTATAGGTTTGGTTACTTTGATAATGGGGTTGGGTAAAAAGCCCTTGGGGGACCGCGAAAAAAATTCGGGTTAATTCTTCTTATCCAAACTTTTTGTCTAGCCCTTCTCTCAGGTTTGATTCTTCAAACTTTCTGGTTGAGATACGTGCTGTTTTTTAGTACTTTTAGGAGGTATATTGGTCCTCTTTCTATACGTTACAAGCTTAGCAAGAAACGAAATACTTTCTTCTAATATTGTCCTTTTAATTACTTCATTATTTGTATTTATGGGACATACATAATTTTCAGCAACTTCCAAGTATAAATATCTTTTCTTTATTCCCAGTTTAGCCCTCTGTCCGCTCCATCTGTTCATTCGGCTCTCTCTCTTTAAGATCATCCCATCCCCTGATAATTCTTTTATATTTACACTAAGTCATAAATAACTGTCCATCATATTAAAATAAATTCTGTTCATTATTTTATGTTATTTTCAGTCAATGTTCTCCTGACTATGAGTTAAGAGCTCGAAATATATAGAGTAAACTAAAAAAATCTTTGTATTTTAATTTTTCTCCTTGTGAAACACCACCAACTCCAACCAAATTTAATTTTAACAATGTTTCACTATAAACCAACACCGCGTTCCCTAAATTTGGTTCATTATTTGGATTTGGATTTGTTCTCGGCTGCAATGAATGCGGCATGAAATAAAATTATAAATTTCTTTAAAACATTAAGATTTTTATTTACTTACTAGAAAACATACCTGATACAATTTGACCTAATTTTTTTTTGTTTTTAAAATAATAAGAAATTATTAATTAATAGAGATTGTGGTGTTGGTGCAAGGTGAAACGTCTTTAATAAAGATAAAAGTAAATAAATATTTTATGAGATATTAATTTACTATGAGTTAGTTTTCTAGGTCACTTGTTTCACGTTAAAATTAAAAATATCAAAGGAGTAAATTTTTCAATATATAGGTATATTTCGGGGAATCAACCAATCTTCAGGAAATACAGAAATTAACGTGAAACATTGAAAAGTTTATAAATTTGTATCAGAAATCTAACTCATTTCATCTTATTTTACACCCTTTTAGGTACCAGAATCCACTCTTAAGTCCAAACCCGTTTTTTGACCCACTTGGTCCTTTTTCCCTGAGAAGGTCACATATATGTGTGTATGTTTATTTGCATCAAGCAAAGGACAAACTCTTTATTTCTCTTTAAAAAAAAACTATGTTTTTAATTTTATCCAATTCCCTACTATTCCTGTTATATATTTTGAAGATATTTTTGCTCCTTTCTCATGGTGGATATCATTAATCTACATTATTAACTCTTTTTTTTATTAAAAAATATCAATAGAATTAAGATATTTTATCTGTAAGCCAAAAGGTTGGACACCCCTGCTTTAGTTAGTTGGAGTGGTAAAAACTGATATTCTACTGGGATCCATTTGATGACCCTTTTCTTTTTTCAATTGCAAATAATTTAAATTGCTATACTTATTTTGGATTGTTGGAATGTAACCTTGAAAAATGTACTTTTTTCTAGCTTAATAAACATCCTTTTAAAACTACTGGTAAAAACTGGATAGGGTCTTCTAAATTCTGACCTAATGTCAATTGATTGGTTCTTTCAAACCTTAAAGAGTTTTTGAATCTTTTTCAAACTGCTTTCAATTCTATTAGCGAAATTCAGCAACCGCTAGCGGCGATAGCAAATAGTGAAATAACAAACACAATACTCAAGGAGAAAAAACAAGAGTCTGCCGAAAGGTTTCAAGAGGGTGAATTCCTATTAAATTTTCCCTTTCTTATTAATTCTATTTATCTTGAATAGACGTTACCCCTAATATTTTCGTCAAAAAAACGAACTGTTTCCGAAAACAAACAGAAACGTTTTGCAGAAGAAGACCACGCCAGTTGTTTAAAAGATCCAATCAGACGGGTATAGCTCGAGGAGTATTCAATTTATTCAAAAATTTACTTTTTCTTTTTATTTACTTAATTGTGTTTAAAACGTGGAGAAAAACAAATTACAAAGGCGATTTTTCCCCTGTTTGACTGTGTTTATATTTCTGGATTCCGAAACTTACGATAACTCAAAAATGAAAATCTGTTGAAATATTTATTTATATGGTACGTGTTTGTATTCCAAATCCAGAAAGAATTAATATATTAGATTTAAGGCTCCTAACACACCTCCTGACACGACTGCCCTACCAGACCAATTTACCCCGACCGTCGTGTTGGGGCCTTTCCTACACACATCGTCGACCACCAGGCCAGTAAAGAACAAGTGCTTGTGGCGTGAAGTTGCATTAAAATGGCTCCGAATCTATCACTTAATCGAATCCGAAACTTACGATAACTCAAAAATGAAAATCTGTTGAAATATTTATTTATATGGTACGTGTTTGTATTCCAAATCCAGAAAGAATTAATAATTAGATTTAAGGCTCCTACACACCTCCTGACACGACTGCCCTACCAGACCAATTTACCCCGACCGTCGTGTTGGGGCCTTTCCTACACACATCGTCGACCACCAGGCCAGTAAAGAACAAGTGCTTGTGGCGTGAAGTTGCATTAAAATGGCTCCGAATCTATCACTTAATCAAAAAATAGGTGTAACTTTGTGCACAGTGATAGTCTCAGATGAAGAACGTAGAAAGAAGAGAAAAGTGTGGTCTAAGACTTGGTTGCAGAAGAGACAGTGTCTCCAATTTTTTTTAATTACTCTGTAGCATCGGGTGTTAGTTTTTTATAAATTTCCAGTAATACACTGTAACACTCATTCCTCCTTTATCTATTTGCATAATTTTTAGGTTCAACATCCCATAAACAGCGGCATTCCTTCTAACAGTGTTAGTTTTTTATAAATTTTTAGTAATACACTGTAACACTCATTCCTCCTTTCTCTATTTGCGTAATTTTTATCTTCAACATCCCATAAACAGCAACACTCCTTCTAACATTCAAGAAATTCGACGATAACTTCATTTTCCGCGTCCATTTTTAAAATGAAAATAAATTGAAAATTGAGACTGAAGGGTCGGTTGGGTAGTGAAGTCGGATTTTTAATAACGTTCCGACATTGTTTCACACGTTCCGGACCCGACAGAGAGAGTTGAGAATTTTTGTAATTTTAAAATCAACCATTTTATCTAATTACATGAGCGATCTCTTCTTCGAATACCGAACCTGTCGGCAAAGTCTTGATTTTCACTTAGTTCTTTAAAGTATTCACTGCAGACTCTTCTTTCAGAGATTTATATTATTCAAAGAAGAAGAATTAAAGTGCATCTTCAAGTTCCCAATTTTTAGCAAACAGTTGTCAGATGAATCACATTTTTTCTTAAATAATTATCAATATTAAGTATTTTATTACATAAAACCGGCTTCAAAAAAATTAAATGCAACAGATAAAATAATAAGAACTCAAAAATAAAATAAAATGCACTTAAAGGAATAAAATAATTATCTAATTTAGTTACAATTGCACTCGAAAGATCTTAGTACGTTTGGAGGGTAATGAATACAACATCAAGTAAGCTCGCTTATATAGTTTGTTTGGCACCGACTTCAAAAAGTGATTTGATGTATCAATTTCATCGTTTAGTTCTAACTAAATAGGATAATTATTTGATACATTTTAGTGTATTTTATTTTATTTTTGAGTTCTTATTATTTCATTTGTTGCATTTTATTTTTTGAAGTCGGTTTTTTTAAATTATTTTTATTTTTCTCTTTTTAGTGATGTTAATAAAAGCCACTTATGATAATACTTTCTTGCATGCATCTCTTAAGAGAAATATTCGGGCGAAGGAATCAGAAATTGATAATAAAATTCAATTCATAAATATAGAAATTAACTCGAAACGTTAGCGGGTTTTAAATGAGCGTTTCAAGATTGTTTTTTTTTAAGATTTTATTTATTATAATTTCGATTATTTGAACACAAAAATTGGAGATTTCCTGTTATTTTGTCATTGATCATATTACCCATAAGGTATCCCCTTTCCAATAAAAAAAGAATCATCGAAATCGGTCCATAAACAAAGAAGTTATGCTTGAACATATATAACAAAAAAGTTCCAAAACCAATGAAAAAAAACGGGACCAATCAGGTACGAGACTGAACCCAATGCCAAAAAAAATCACCCAAATCGGTCCACATGGTAAAGTGAAATAAATGAACAAACACAAATAAAAAAAAAGAAACAGACATTCCATTAAATTGATAACTCTCTACTTTTTTTCAAAGTCGGTTAAAAATATGTTTTTGATCGTGTTACAATATTATTTATCTTTCCGAATTTATATTATTGTCTTTAATACTGATTTACAACCATTTTCTAAAATGTGAACTTTCTTTTGCAGGTAAACCGCCGCCACAAGTCAGCTGGTTTGTCAATGAGAAACTAGCAGAGGGGCGGCTTGAAACTTCAGGTCACAATGTGGTTGTGAATAGATTAGAACTTCCGAAAATTCGCCGGGACCAGCTAAACACTACCTTCAAATGTCAAGCCAGCAACACTAAACTGATCCGCCCCAAGGAAGAGACAGTCCGGCTAGAACTTAATTGTAAGTTGCTGGAATTAACCATTCCCTTGAAATATCTTGATAATTACTACGTACTTAAGTCAAGGGTGTCCAAACTTTTGACTTACACAAAAAAATTTGTCTCGGACAAAATATTATAATTCTAATGATATTTGTTATTCAAAAATGATAGTGGTACTTAAGTATTAACGCCACCGCAGCTACAGATTTGGCAGTTATTAAGCGCCGCTACTGGCGATGGATTCTTTTAGAAAATGAATATTAATTAAAAAATAGTTAGTAAATACACAAAAAATTCGAATATGTAAAAGTCGTTGCTGGTTCGGTTAAGATATATACAGTTCGGCTCGGTTCTGCTCGTATAACTTCATTACGGGTTGGTTTTTAGGTTCGATAACGCGGAGCCGAACCGAGCCGAACTGTATATATCTTAATCAAACCTTCCAAAGTTTGTTCGAGAACTCATTTTTTTACCTAAAGGAACAGAGATGATGAATAGAACCGAACCTATGAAAAGTTCTACAATTGAAACGCCCACTGGCGCTCACTTGAGACAATTTGAGACATCAGAGAGTCCATAAACACAATTTCAGTTCAAATTTGTAGTTTAAAATTTTATTTGTAGCTGCGGTGGCGTTAATACGTAAGTACCAAGATAGTTAATAATGTAGAAATAAGAACTTTATTATTTGTGTGTGTGAGCTTCTAATTTTATACTTTAAAATAGCTACTCGTATATGTAAATACATACCTACATACTTAAAAAAATGATATTATATATTAGTATTTGATTATATTTTTTCCTGGCTAGATAATTAATATGAAATTCTAATAAAGAGATAATATTCAATTTTTTTTCAGATCAATATCTAATTCAATCAGAAAGTTTGAAAGTAGAAAATTTATTTCTAATGAAAATGGAGTCGAAAATAGACCAAAATGATGATTATTTTTTTGGAAATCTCGAAGTTTAGTTACAGGTTCAAAATTTAAAATTATCACTTTTATTTTTCGAAAACTTGTTATTTTAGAGAAAAAATTATCAGTCCAAATTGTTGTTTCTTTTCCAGTATCTACATATAAATCTCAATGTTTTTAGGAATTTTATGACTTTATATTGGGCCACGGGTTGGACAGCCCTGATTTAAATCGAATGGGATTAAAGAAGGATATGAGGAATGATAATATATTTATGGATTTAATAATCCCTGACTATCGATTTTCTATTGACATGCAAGAACGTGCAAAGATCTAAAAGACAAGTCCTGACAAGTATTAGTCCAGGAGAGAAATTATCAATTAATTGTGATTGTTCTAGAAAACCCCAATTTCTTGTCTACTTGTAGTACTAGAATGATATCTATAGACTTGGTTAATTTCGTAGTATATAAATTACTGAAATAATAAATATTATAGAAAATGAAAATATGAGAAAAAGAAGAAGAATTTTTAAATATTCGAAATTTCATTATTTTTTATTTTCTATTATGTAGTAGAGCTTATAATTATGATATTAGTGAATTTTATTCTTTAAAAAAGCTTCACGTATTGAACAAATGAACATTCATATTTCGAAAAGGGAATAAATATATATCTACATATAAATCTCAATGTTTTAATAATGTTATGATTTTATGTTGGGCCATACTCATTGCAGTGCTGGGTCGCATGCGGCCCGCGGGCCACGAGTTGGACAGCCCTGACTTAAGTGAATCAACTTCAACATCCTGATATAAATAATAAAAAATTCTGACGTGCTTAGTGCATTCCACATTACTTTCACGGACTAATCTGAAATTGGAAAATTTAGGCTGTATAGACTACAAATCGTAATTTGTGTTTAAAAATTGGAGCCTAACTGTAAAAGCTATTGTTGTAAACTTCTAGTCGGAATTCAAAATAGGAAGTTAAATGTACCTATATATTTGGGATTGAAAGACTTCAGATTAGATAACTTCCGGAGATACCATTCCAAAATACTCCTCATATTTTAAGTATTGGGAAAAATTAATTAATAATAAAGTATTTAAATACTCACTATTATTGTCCAAGAAGCAGATTGTAGATTTCCTTAATGAAGTATCTGAAAAAATAAAATTTTATTAATATGATGAAAAAAAATTGGGGTCATTCTAAAATAATGCCTTAATTTGCTTTACCATGCTTTTTTAATTAAGTTGACCTATAATTTTTATTAATTATTTATTTTATAGATATTTCTACCTCATTAAGATTTAAGTTTTACGTTTTCATTTAATTATTTTTATTTTTAATTTAATAAAACTATGTTTTGATACAGTTTCAATAAAAATTTGATCTTACTTCATCAATGTTTCTGCTTGTCTATAAATAAAAATTAACTCGTACATTATAGAAAGAAAGACTATTAAACTTAGAAATATCCAACGGATGATTTGCCACCTAAAGACTCTATAGCTGCAACTTTCTGTATATTGAGAGATTGTTGGCTTAAATTTTTCGATGTAAAAAAATTGACAAATCACCAAAATTGTGGAAGAAAAAAAATATTTACAAGAGACGGTGGGTCACTTGTAAATGTTTTTATACAGAGTGGGGCATAAAGATCTACCATTTTGGAGAGGTATAAAAAAATGAAAAAATTCAGCTAGAAAAAAACTGAATATATTTTTGAAAAGAATATAAAATAAAGTTTTTTTTAAATGTTATTTAAACATTATCAGACCTAAAAAAAAGGGGGGGGGGTCAAAAATGAAAATTCTAGCCCTTTCGAGGAAACTCAAACAAATTTTGTATACCTATTCTGTGGACCCCCAGAAGGCTGAAAAATGCAAAAACTAACCAAATTTTGTACACATAGTTTAGACAAAAGGGCTAGAATTTTCATTTTTGACCCTCCCCCTTTTTCGTCTGATGTAATGTTCAAAACACATTTAAAAAAAAACTTTATTTTTATGTTCTTTTCAAAAATATATTCAGTTTTTTCTAGTTAAATTTTTTCATTTTTTATACCTTTTCAAAATGTGGTAGATCTTTATGCCGCTTTACTCTGTATGTTCGAATAATTAAATAAATATATGTATAATATTGTGTTAGGGAATCACGAGAATGTCTTCCACTAAACTGAGTTGTTACGGATAAATTTTATTATCTGCCACACCACCACCCCTTGAATATTCTACTCAAGTGGCAATAAGCAATTCAGGACAATTTCAATTCTATGAGGTTCAATTTCCAAGGGGGTGAATTACAAGATTACAACCATTCTAAAATTTAATACAAATTATCTTTTATTCAGGAGAAAATAATAGCGTTTTTTCTAGAAAAAAATTATTAGATTTTATCTTTGGAACTCCCTTAGAAAAATTTAGATAATCAGAATAATATCAAATTGTCATATTAGAGTTCTATCACAAGTTTTTAGCTAAAATTTAGACACAATCTATCTATCTATATATTCAAATGGAAAAGTATGTATGTTTTTATGATCCAAACGATCTGATTGGCCAGTGCACAGTCAATGGCAAAGCGTTAATTTATTAGAACGATTCTGATTTGTCAGATAGCGATCGTGCTTTATTATAAGGTTACAACCAGTCTAAAATTTAATACAAATTATCTTTTTCAGGAGAAGATAATAAGAAAATAAAAATTATTAGATTTTATCTTTGGAATTCCCTTAGAAAAACTTAGATAATCAGAATAATATCAAATTGTCATATTAGAGTCCTATTACAAGCTTTTAGCTAATGAGCTGAAATTTAGACACAATCTATCTATCTATCTATATATTCAAATGGAAAAGTATGTTTGTATGATCCAAACGATCTGATTGGCCAGTGCACAGCCAATGGCAAAGCGTTAATTTATTAGAACGATTCTGATTGTTGAGATAGCGATCGTGCTTAGCCAATGCGTTAAATAAATATTTTAAAAAAAATTGGCCGTCTTGATACGCTACCCACTAGGGAAACCCGCCCGGAGGGCCTAAGTGCAGAAGGCACGTCTGGAGCAGCTAGTCTTTAATAAAATGCGACTCTATGCCAATTTTCAAACCATTTGCTGACAACAAATTGTCAAATTACTAAAATGTGCGTAAAATGTAGCTTCAATTTTCAATTTAAATCATTATTAGTCATGTAAACTATATTATTAGTAAGGTTGCCTGAGGATTGTAATTACATGCTCAAACTATTACCTGCTTGTTATATTACTAAATCATCAATGTTTGATGTTTCATTCTCGTCGGAATGTAAACCCCCGTTACCCGTTTCGTTACTTTGGGAATGTCAATGTCAATGCTTGCTTAGCATTGTTACAATATTTACTTTGATAATTCTATCGGATCATATCGTTTTCACAACAAACATTAAAATATTATTATAGGCTATCTATCAAGTATTTTATTATCGGATGTAGTTGGAAAATAAAAAGATCGGTGAGGGTAATAAATAATCCCTAAGGGTGGGGGGTTGCTACTTTCTATTCATTTATGTTAATTTCAGTTCCTCTTCCGTTGATCGCAAATACATCGATTGTAAAAATCATTATCAAATTCCGGTAGATACTCGGTACCAATGGTCACAAAACCAAGCCGCTTTTCAGAGGTTTGTTATTATTAGTTACGAGCAGTTCCTGGCGTGCCTACGGCACCGCTCCGCTCGGCCCTCCGGGCTGGTGGCCCTGGCGGGCAGCGTCTCGAGATGTAATTATTAGTTGTCCGTAATTATATGTTTTGAAAAAAATATTTTTTGAATAATGAATATTGATCAAAGAAAGATGAAAAAATATCATTAAATGCTTTATAAATACTTTATTAGAGCATGCAACCATTTCTCTCGAAGTTCCCGATCGGTTGGAAACCTATTTCTTTTTTAATAATACATTTCAATATTTAAATTTATCTAAAAAGTGTCTCTAAATTAATTATATATAATAATTTTAAAATTAATTTATCTACTAAAATTTCAAATGACCCGCGCAGTAATAAATTAAGAATTAATCTCATTATCCCATTAAATCATATCTCATTAAAACTTATATTATAAATTAAATATATATATATAATATATATATATATTTTAAAATTAATTTCTCTACTAAAATTTTAAAAATTTATATTTTTCTTAAATTCAAAAAAAAAAAAATAATTTTCGCTGTATGAATTATTTCCAAAAAATTTAATATATATTAACATATAATATATTTAAAATTAATAAATTTGTCTACTAAAATTTCAAATGAGACACGCCGTAAATCTAATATTCTAAGCTATATAGAGGAACATATTAATATAATATAGAGATATTATAGATATATAATATAGAGAATAGATATGTTTTATTTGTAAAATTTGACAATATAACAACTGTCATTGAATATTAGTTGCTTTTTCTCCCACATGTTCCTTGCTGCGCCACGGGTACTGTCTGACAATGGCTTTCATATATATAGATCCTGGAAAAGGGTGAGGATATATAGTATTTAATTCGTTATATTAAAAACCCAATATATCAAAAAAATTGAATTCCATTTTTTCAAGTTTTATATCTGAAATAAGAACAACTATTATTTTGGGTAAGTAGGGGCTAATTTTATTTTCAGCTAAAATTAATCATAATTCGTAACATTTCGACTCTTAAATCTCAAAATATTTTTAAGTGCTTCGAGCTTTTAGAATGACTTCTCAAGCGCTTGATCATGACTTAATATTTAGTGTCAAAACGTTATGCATTCTAATGACAATATCTTATCTAGCTAGTTTAGCCGAAATTTGTCTTTTAAGGGGGTTCGGGACTGTTTATCATTTTTATCATTGGTGTATTAAATATTTATTCCAGAAATTTGAAGTTGATCGTCTGTTCCATTA
Source organism: Forficula auricularia (assembly GCA_024734495.1). Lineage (NCBI taxonomy): Eukaryota > Metazoa > Arthropoda > Insecta > Dermaptera > Forficulidae > Forficula > Forficula auricularia. The sequence continues at coordinate 7,705,248 of JALMQS010000681.1, read as the reverse complement.
CAGAGAAATAAATTATTGAAAATTGTCCTTTTAACATGAAAGTAAATGAACCGAGTTTTAATTTTTCACCCCCACTCAACTCCTTATATTATACAAGGCTCAAATTCGCCCCTGTTTTGAATATTGCCTTGTGGAGAGGAGCCTCCAAGTATTCTCTTAATACCTTAGATGCAATTCAGAGACGAGCTATCAGACTGATAGGCGATCCTACATTAACTGACACTCTCGACTCCCTAGCCCATCGTAGATCTGTCTCCGCCCTATCCCTTTTTTATAGATATTACCATGGCTTTTGTTCTGACGAAATAAAATCGATAATCCCACCAAAAGCCTCATTTGCCCGAAATACACGATTTTCTAAAATTCAACACCCCTACGCGCTTAAACTAGATACTAATCGAACAAACGCATTCGCCAATTCATTTATCCCTATGACATCTAGAGACTGGAATTCTCTTCCCCCGACCGTCTTTCCAGCTACTTATAACCTTCAAACTTTCAAGACCAGTATCCACAGATACCTTCGACCTCTACCTAATCCCTAAATCTCCCCTTATCTTCACGTTACAAGGGTCCACCACGGACTTCAGAGGTTGTACCTTCTTGGTGCAACTTCTTCTTGTATCAATATCATTATAAAAAAAACATCAGTTTTCCTCTTGGATTTTCAAATTGCCTCATTTCTGCGGTCTATGTATAAAATACTTATTTATCTAATATCGAATTATGCAATGATTTGAAAATAAACTAAAAATAATAATAGAATTAATTTTTTTTAGGTGATGCCACAATGTCGAACAGCTCTTACTTTCAGTATTGAGAGGCACTTATTAGAAAAAGCTATTAAATCTACTAGCAAACGAGAAAATCACTATCCAGAAGACTCTTTAACTTTTAGCCACTATCACAACTTCATTAATGTTTTGAATCTGCTTCTTCGCAAAACTGGATCCGAATTGTCAATCCAAGAGAAGGTATTTACTTTTATCTTGAAGTAGAAATTTATAACAGTGAAAAACTTGGTAGTATTATTATAGTTCTGTTCTAGGGCATATCTAGAAATATTTCTAAGGGGAAGGTCAAATTTTTTTGTAAAAGTGATGAACCTCCATTTCCATAAATATCGGAAGCCACTTTATCGCTGGGAAGCAGACCAAATTTATAATATTAAATATAGTAATCATGTTTCAAAATTTCGAAAAAATAAATAGAAATAATTATTTTTTATTTAAAATTCTGCTCCCTCAAGGCTTCTCCAGCCACCCCTGAATACGCCCATGTTTGATTGATAATTATTACTCGGTTGCGCAAGCCGGAGTATTGATTTCACTCAAAATTTTTAATTTGCTTATTTATTTCTGAATTCCGATACTTAAAATATCTCGAGAACGAAATGTTTCTATTTCTATGAAGAATAAATGATTTGATTTTGGGTTTACTATAGCTTTCCAGATGAAAAATGTAGAAAATCATAACGTTAAATAGGAAGCTCAGGAAAGACTGAATCTAATGTCTCCCTTAAAATAACAGACCAATTTAATCCGAGTTTTATGCATTTTATACCTTATATTCTAATGTTAGTGACATGTTTTTAAATAAATAAATAAATCTTTATTACTCGACCTGCTTAGAGGCACAAGTTCTCGGTGGCTAGATCAACAAAACATCAATACAAATTAACTACAGAAATTAATAAACATAAATACAAATCAATTAAAATAAATTAACAATTAACAAACAAGAAAAAGAAAAAAAAATAGAAATGTATGATCATTTACAAATAACATGATCATAGATTTCCATCAAAAGACAAAACGTAATTTAAATAATTCCGCGCAAAAACCCGATACCAGGAGGAAACGACGCATTAGCCATCCCGACATTTGCCATAAGTTGTTAAGGAAACCTGGTCAAAACCTTAACAAGGATGGTATGACCTCTCTCTACCTCAGGTAATCTCTGCTTGTGAGAACTAAATAAAATTTTGCACAACTCTAGGACATTAGGACTTGACAAAATTTATAATTAATTTAATCATTAAATTTTTATTTACCATTTCATAGTATATCACATAAGAAAAAGGCATTATCAATCGGTATAAATCTTGAACGTTTTCTATTGATCTACATTCATCGGATAATGATTACTTCAATGTTACATTCATTTAGGACTCTAATGAAACCTTTTGTTTGCACTGAGTGTAGCAAAGTGAAAACTTTATAAGTTTTAAGATATAAAATATCTATAGATTATAGGAAATATGAATTTTTAATCTCTTTACCCCTTTGGGAAGTTTAAGGTAGTTCTTTCACAGATGCAAAAATTCAAGAAGTCTTCGAAACTTGGAATATAAGTCATTAAAAGTATAATAAACATACTGTTGAAATTTGTAGATGATTTACCACACCAAACATGAAACAATTGCAATTAAAAATGACATTTTTTACATAGGGCAGATTGGGAAATGGTAGGAAAATGATCATTATTTTATTTTATTTTCATTGAAGGACTTTCACCATCTTGATAAAAAACTAAAATTTGTTAGAATAAAATATTCGGAGTAACTTAAAAAAAAATTGAAATTATTTACCTCGTAGTTTTGATAAAAAATAGCATTATTAAAAAATACTTTAAACTCAAAGAATTAATAGGTACACAAAAATAAAATAAACATAATAAATATAATTATGTTTCAAAAATGTGAATGATTTAATGCTGGGTTACAATTAAATTAGGTTGGAGTTGGGTTACAATTAGCCCTCACAAAAAATATTGGAACATCCTTTTGAATAATGCTAGAAATTTTAGTTACCGAATTGTCCAACAGATGACCTCATACAATAAAAACCTTTTTATAGATTAATATTTTGATGTTTAATATTATAAATATTTTTATTAATAGATAATTTCTCAAAAGCATATCTTATAGAAAATAAATTTCTTTATTAATTTTTGAAAATAGTTACTTGATAAACAAATAGAAAAATTATTATACGTAAATAAAAATAAATCCCATTATATGAGTATAATATATCTGTTTATAGCATAATAATAGACGAGAACTGCAATAAATCAAGATCATACTTCACAGGATCATTTCTGTAGTATATCTTCACTATTCTTTTGCAAAATCGAATAGAAACATTCAACTTCGATGACGAGTTGTATTCCTCTATTCAGAGCGTGAGACCGTCTAGGGCAAGTTTCAATACTTGCATCTAGACATCGATGATCGTTCTCCAATTCTTTTATTAAGATTTGGTCGAATAGCGGAAATTCTGAGGAGTTGATCAATTAAATTTTTAAGGAATTTATTAAACTATCAAATAAATTTCATTAATAAATGTATATTTATAAATATACTAATAGAAACAAGTATAAAACTATTGTTTTAAAAACTTTTTAGACCTTTGATTAAGAAAGTCTATTTATTTCTTAATTGTTTATTTGTTATAATAGTAATGGATTTTTTTTTTTTTTGGATTTTCGGCCATTGTAGCCATAAGCCATTTACGATACTATTTATTTTTATTTTTAAATTTGTCTCTACCTCGGGGGTCAGATTTTAGCCGGATGCCTCGAGCCGGATTCGAACTCGGGTCCTCTTGGTTAGCTGGCTGACATGCTACCGCCTAGCCTACCCGACCCCCCAGTAATGGATTTATAATTTGATTTAAATGAAACAATCAGAGTTAGTTTTTTTTTTATTAGGTGACCAGAGGACATTCTCTTTAAATTACATAAAAAATTATAAAACCACTTTACAATAAAACTCAAAAAACAAAAAGGAATTACAAATACAATTACAAATTACAAAATTAATAGATTATACATAATTCTTTCATACTTATATAAAATATATATGTTAAAAAAAAAATTAAAGTAACAAAATAAATAATATTAATAACAAAATACTCTTTAGATCTTGATATTAGCACGGATGAAAAATTGATGCACTGCTTTAACTAAATTCTTGGTGGGTCAAAGTTAGTTAGGTTAGAATAAATTTTAGAAGCATTGTTTAAAAGAAAGAATTAAAAATATATGTAGCTACATTTTCAGAAAAATAAATAAAATTGTGATCAACTATTTAGGGCCAGTTTCATAAAAATTGAATGACCCTGTGCTAGGGAACATCCTGGGGCTACCTCTCGAAATGTGTTTCATAAAAAAAAGAGAGGGTGTTCTCAAACTTAACCACCCTATTGATGGGTTAATCTTTATCCCAGGGATAACCCTGTGTTTATATACATTAGAAAAACATTTTATAGGTTAGAGTTTCAAATCAAAAGAATTTAAGGTAGTTCTTTCACAAATGCAAAAATTCAAGAAGTCTTTGAAACTTGGAATATTAGTCATTAAAAGCATAATACACATACTATTAAAATTTGAAGACGATTTACCACACCAAAGATGAAATAATTGCAATTAAAAATGACATTTTTAACATAGTGTAGATTGGGAAAGGGTGGGGATATGATCATTATTTTTTTTTTCATTGAAGGACTTTCACCATCTTGATGAAAAACTAATATTTGTTAGAATAATATATTCGGAGTAACTTAAAAAAAAAAAATAGAAATTATTTACCACGGAGTTTTGATAAAAAACAAAGAAAACAAACTTATTTGGGCGACTATTTTTAGTGGAGGGGATATAAGCACAATAGCTTGGAAACGACCGGCAAGTATGTGTGTATCTATATAGGGATTTCGTAGTGTGAGTGGACAGTCAGATAAAAAAAAAATACCCTAAAATTTTAGTTCCATTCATATTTATCGAGTGGTTCCGAGGCTAAAGCTTTTGGCGTGGATTGTCGCGAAAGAACCTCCTTAAAACAAATCGTTTTAATAGAATAGAAACATTCAATTTCGATGATGAGTTGTATTCCTCTATTCAGAGCGTGAGACCGTCTAGTGCAAGTTTCAAAACTTGCTCTAGACATCGATGATCATTCTCCAATTCTTTTTTAAGGGCCAGTTTCATAAAAATTAATACATGTAAAAGGGCGGATCCAGGGGGTAGGAGGGGACGATCGCTCCCTCCCCCCATACAGGCCCGTGCCTGGCGGGAGTGCAACACATGCGTCGCACGCAGTGGCCAAAAAACGGCGGCCAAATCGACAGGGAATTTATAACAATTTTTTTTTATTTTATTTTAATGAACTTAAAATATGAGATAAGAAATTTGTAAAAAAAAAAAACATTAAATTTTAAAATAAAGTTCTATGTGTGTGTGTGTGTGTGGAGCGTCTCTGACCCCCCCCCCCCCACCCCGCTTCGACAATTCGATCGCGACACACTTTCGAGATAAAAAGTAGATCTTATATACATCGGCCACCTTATATACATTCGCCTCCCCCATAAAAAATTCCTGAATCCGCCCTTGTACATGTACATGTAGGAAGGTTTTGTCCCCTCGGGAGTCGAACCCAAGCACTAGTTGCCCGGAAAACTTACTAGTGCTTGGGTTCGACTCCCGAGGGGACAAGACCCTCCTACATGTAAAAATTTCCAACTCTTCAACTTCACTTCTTAAGTTTTAAGATTATTTTAAAAATGCAATAGGTTGAGTTGTGTAAGTTAAAGTAAAAAAAAGACAAATAATGCTTTCACACTCTTTTAATATTTTAAATGAGTTCTCAGGGACTTGTACGTTGGAAAAAATCAAAACAAAAATTAATTCAAAAGCCAAGCTTCGTCTCTTTATCGAAACTTTTTCAAGGTCTGTAACAAAACAATACAAAATTAAAAATTTAACCTCTAACAAAATATGCACAAATCTGAAAACTTAAATTCACTATGAATTAAAATATAACTGTTCGCCTTCATTTGAGGCTTCACCACTCTCGTTTAGAGCCTGGGAAAGCAGTCTGAGAAGGCCTTAATCGGAAGCGAACTTTCACAGGATAAACGTGTTATAAAAGCTTATAAGTAGAGACCGGCAGTAAAAAGTGTTAAAATATTAAGTTAAAAATCCTGAAATATGCAAGTAATATGCAGAATACGTTGAAATATGCAAATATAAGCAGTAAAAGATGGCAAAATAATTTTTTTATGCACTAAAAAATTAAAATTGAAGACAAAATGACTATATATTTGAAGGAGTGCTATGAGAGGAATAAAATGATAAATTAAGCAAGTAAGCTATAGACACCAAGGGTCAAATATCTATACTTTTATTGAGTAAAAAATTCCACAAAAATCCTTCAAATATGCAATTTTATGCAATACCACTCAAATATGCAATTTTATGCAATATTACTCAAATATGCATAAATATGCAGTATAAAATTTAACCCACAGAATCCTAGATGCATGATTCGGATAGATAATTGATCTCCTGGGTCGTATGTGTCGGCGAACAAAATATGCAATTGCATAGGAATCCGGTCTCTACTTATAAGTCTTTAAAATATTTTTCTTTTTGTTCTCGATTCTCAAGAACCAATATTTCAATTTTTACTTTACCATATAGGGTATGTTCAAGTATTGTAATCGTGCATGAAAAAAGTGTTTTTTTTCCTTCTTTTTTTTCGAAATATCTAAAAACGGCTGAAACTATTTTGGTTAAAAAAATTGAGCGAAACCATAGCATTTCGGTCTACAAAAAAGCCCTAATAAGTGAACATCGAAAAAATTATATTTTTCGAGATAATAATTGTTTTGTCAAAATGTCTGTTAGTTAGTTAGTTAGTCTGTGCGTTACCAAATTTTTGTGCACGAGCTAGCTCAAAAACTAGTGTGAATATCAAAACCAAATTTCACACGTAGTTTTGGTTCATTGAGATTAAGAGCTTATTAATTTTTGGTGCATATCGACCCAAAATTAAGGGGGGTGGAGAGGGGGTTAAAAATTAAAAATCTAGGCCATTTGAGCAAACTCAACCAAATTTTGTATACATAATCAATGGGAGCCCAGAAGTCGAAAAATGCAAAAACTAACCGCCCAAAATGTGAGGTGTAGGGTCAAAAAATGAAAATATAGGCTATTGTTCCAAACTTAACCAAATTTTGTATACATAATCAGTGGACCCCCAGGAGTCTAAAAATGCAAAAACTAACCCCTCCCCTACATGATTATAAATAATTTTATTAAATATTAAATTTAAGTGAGGGGCCAGGTTGTATGGTAAAGTCAAGTGGATGGCCACATCAGAAAACGTCATCTTATTATAGATGTTGCTGAATTGTCGGATTTCAGAACTCAAATTGACTGTATCACGTGTTTTAATGAAAATCATTTCGCTAATATTTTTTTATTTTTCATTTTAGGTTGCTTTTTCGACTACACTAGCATCTGATTTTATTACACCTGAGATCCATTCACTTGCGGTGGAAAGATACGGTTCAATGAAAGCCACTGATACTTTGAAAGTGCTATTCACTAACTTTGTGATAGCTAAAAATTCAACTAACTATGCCAAATTGGGCACGAATATTTCTCAAACCTTTAAATTACCCGAAGTAAGATTTTTTGTCATTGTATTTATGTTTAAAAGGCATTTTTTTTATTATTACAATACATTCATTTCAGATTTCAAACGACGATCTTGTTTCATTTCATGCCTTTTTAACTGCAAATACTAAGAAGTTGTTTGAAGTGATGCAAAGCCATTCTTTTTCTTCTATGGGCAGCTCCTTTTGTCAAGTAAATGAGTTTATTTTAGAAACTAAAATCCAAATATAAAAATTCCACTTTCTTTTTAGGTCATTCTTGCTACATTGTTGTTAGGTACTAAGAAAGAAATGACTCCCCGGATGAAAAATGAAATGTCCCAACTCTTGGCAAATTGCAATAAAAATATAATCTCCGCCGAAATTCCGCATTTATTAAAGTCGATTGCAAAAGAAGCAGGCCCTGAATTAGCAGAGGCCCCTCCTGGTAGGACTTTTGATTGGCTTCGCGAAAATCGTCCTAAAGCTGCAAAAGCACTAGAGGATTTTCTACAGCGGCATGGCCACAGGTGGGTTTGATAAATATAACAACCATTATAGCTATTTATGATAAGGGGAATGGTCCTTTCAAAAATTATTTACATTTCTTTAACCTAGCTCATTTAATTGCCTTCATCATGGGACTAAAAAGAATTATAAAATTTTAACACAAAAATATATTAGAAATATGTTTAATTAACATTTTAGAAATTTAGGTTCTTAATGTAGTTGTTTCGCGACAATACTAGCAAAAAGTTAATGCTAGAGTATATAGAACAGTCAATAAGGATTCATAATTCATAAGCCCAAAACTTTTTGCTGTTTATGTACCGATTCTAGCCAATCCCGTGCTCGTTTGACAAATCTGGCACCATTGTAAGAGATTGAATATTTTTATATTAAAATGACAGATAAAATATATTTTAAAAGTTAGAATATTTCTATAAAAATCGTTTTATTTTTTAACAAATCTAATCAACGCCTACGTTACACCTTATGAAAATTATAATTTTGAAAAATCTAGGGCTTTATACATCTTTCGCTGGTTAAATAAATGCACTGTTGCCAAATTGTTTTTAGTGTAAATTCTTTTTATACATTTTTCATTATTTATTCCTTATTATCTCAAAAATTATGTTGTAACTATTAATCAAAATTGTCTTAAAATATGTAATTGGTTATTGTTTAATGTTGGTTTAGTTTTTTATAAAAATGGTAAGAAGGGTTTCTTAATTATAATTAAATATGTATGTAAATTTTCCGATATCCCGTATAGTGCAATGTATAAGAGTCTGAAAAACTCGATTTTTGAAATTTAATATCTCCGGAACTATATTGTTCATAAATTTCGTTTTGCCACCAATCGATGCAGAAGTATTTAAATAATAATCTATCTAAATTTCAAAAAAATCCTAAGAAAACGCATTTGGCGGAACAACTACCTTAAAATAATTGTTTTTCACAAGCTCATTCAATTTAATTTATAAAAAAATATTTCTAAAATTTTAATTAAGTATATTTTTATTCAATTTTTGTTAAAATTGAATATTTCTTTATAGTTTTTAATTATTAAAAGAGTGTATTCTCTACTTAATTTTGAATACCATGTCTTCCACTAAAGTCTAAAATAAATATTTCTCATATATATTCAGGCTTGGACTGGCCCATCGGGACGCCAGGAAGTTTCCCTGTGGGCCGGTGGTATTGCGTGATAGTGTGCCGGTGAACAATCGACACAAGTTCAATGCGAACGTACATTTAATATTCTAAAATATATTAAGAATCACTTAAGAAATAGATTTAGTGATAATCATGTAGATGCGCTGAATATAATGAACGAAAACAAAGATTTGTTAATGGTTATTGATAATGAAGTAGTAATTAAAGAAATATGTAAGGGTAGAGTGCTGAATTTTCTAAAAATTTAATAATTTAAATAGTGATCTTAATAAAGATGTGATTTTGCATATTTTTTTTGCTTTTTTTCAGAGAAAATAGGCCGAAATTCCAAAACTTCCTGATGCAATTTGCATAGCCAGTATACAGGGTGTTTCAGGATGAATAGTAAATATTTTAGGCGGTGGTAGTATATAGACGAATTGCAATAAAAAAATGACATATAACATGTGTCCAATTTTTTTTTTTTGAGTACAGAGATACAGCTGTTAGTATAAAACCCAATATCGGCTTACTCAGAATGTGTAAATACGTGCGGCATGTTTACACGCTACAGTACAGTAGACTTGACAAACAAATCACAATGAAAAATTCAATGTAAACTAAAGCACAACTTGAACATCAACACTCTACTGCTGACATTCGATAAATACGCCCATAGCAACCCATAATAGCAACCGGTGTACCAAGACACGAAACGAAAATGCATTGAACTCAGCTGTATCTCTGTACTCAATAAAAATTGGACACAAGTTATATGGCATTTTTTATTGCAATTCGTCTATACTACCACCTCCTAAAATATTTACTATTCCCCCTGAAACACCCTGTATATTTGATAGAATATTAGTTAAAAATGAATTTACTTCTATTTGGTTGATTGAATTATTTTCACTTTATTTTTTCATTACACAACAAATACAAAGATAGATTTCGATTATTATCTATTATCTTATATTATAAATATACCTATATTTAATATGTAGTATGTAATGTAACCTTGAAATTATGTACCCACTCGATTTTTTGTTCACAATCATTAGATCCCTTTTTTGAGAAATTTTGAAAAAGAATAAGAATAAAGTGCTCTAAAAAAGATGAAACCCAAGAAAGAGCAAATTACCATTTCATATTTATGATGTAGAAAATTAAAAATTTCATTAACAAAATGAGATGATAAATCCTCCGTTTGTAATGGGAATTCGTTCCTTGTTGGGGACCATCTTTTTAGATCTATAAAGCATATGTAATATTTTTTCCAAATCTTCAAAATTTGTACTGTGTAAACATAAAATTATGAAAATAATTTTTTATATAAATAATTAATACATTTTATGCCTTCTAGGTGTTTAAATGAATTTGAATTGGCTTCCGAAACCTGGAAAATGAACCCAGAGAAAGTTTGCGATATGCTGAGGGCTATTTGTTTAGAACCAAAAGAAAAGCCATCTGTGGAGCCATCTAATATTTCTTTTGAGCGTTCAGTTACTGGACTCCGAGGACGTTTCATATACGATTGGCTTGTCCCCAGGATACACACTCTAGTGGCTAACAGAGAGACCTCAAAGAATGCACTGATTTTAATGCTGGATAATTACCGACAAGGATATTTGCAATTAGCTCAGGGTCTTGTCGCCAAGGGCAGATTGCCCCAAATTGATCTGATCTGGCACTTGACTCACACGGAATTAGGTCGGCTAGTAGAAAATCCCGACCCTGAGCTCATCGATAAGTTAGTATTTCTACTAGAATTCTTATTTATTTTTATATTTTACAAAATCATTTCTTTTGAGGAAAATTTATCATAGTAAAAATTGTAAAAAAATATATGATATCCAATTTATGGCTGCCAGCAGCTTGTATATATAAAGAATATAAATATGTATATAATTAATTTATTTATTAGACACTATGATTTCGAAGGTTTGACCTTCATTATCAGTATTTTTAATTAGAAATTTTAAAATTTTATGCAAAACTTTTTGTCCAGCAGTTTATTATCGTTCGCGGGCCAGGGTGGCCTACTTTTTCGCAACGACTGACTCTAATCTCAAAACGATCCAAAAAGCCAAGTGAAATTTTTCCAGCCCAAACTGAGAAAGTGTATCAACTTGATAATAATAAATTTCAATAAAAATAATATTTACTTTTATATAAAAAAATGTTAGATATTAAATCAATGAGAATTTTTTGATTTGCTACTTTCCTGTCCAAATACCTGTCAACATACTTGATTAATTACATATTAATTTTACTTTACATTCAGACTTTGTGTTAGAATACTACAATTAAAATTTTCTTTGCTAAAAAGGTGTAGTCAATCTTGTTGAAATTTAAATATATTTTTTCGTGACACAATTTGATATCTTATAAATTTTTTAAAATCCCCTAAGTTACAATTTCTATAATGATTTAAATAGCAAAATTTTATATTTTATTGTGAACTATTAAATATATTATCATTATATTAAAACTATAATGAACAGACCACTTTTATAACAAAAGTACTTAAGCATAATAATAATGATAGATTTTTCATCATAATACTATATATAGGAATTGCAATTTATTCCAATTTTTTCATTATTACAGGGCATGGAAAAGACAAAAATATCATAAAAAATGGCTGAAAATTCGATTTCCAAAAATTGTTACTGGAATCCCTGAACCAATTGAAGTAAGTATTATAAATTGAAGAAGCTTATAAATTTCAATGACAAACTATAACAATAATCTCTGTTAAAGAAGACAAGGAGGTGGCTACAAGCTCCCTCCGTTGATGCTTTTAAACAACGTCGGCTTTTTAAAAGATTTAAAATGACGTTGTAATAAATTATTTTATTCGGAATTTTTTTCATTATCCTTGCTTCTCTATTAAATCTCCATTTACATAAATATTTTTCGAATATTACCAATTCTCTGAGTTGGGCATTTAGGTAACTAAATACCAAAGGCAAACTAAAGAACATAAAAATTACCGTCTAATGATTTGGCCAGGGACTGTGCCTATACCATTAATTGTTTGAATTTTTATATAGACTAAAAGTTATGAAGATGTTGAGAAAGTATGTATAAGGATAGCTTATAGCCCTGAAGATGATTAAATGAAAAAGATCGAGATCTCTGAAATAAACAATCAAGATGTTGAACGTTACATTTCTATTAAGGTAGTTCTTTAGCGACAATCAGCACAAAAAGTTTTAGCCTCGTAACCACTCTATACATATGAACGGTGCTAAAATTTTAGGTTATGTTTTTTTAACGTGACTGTACTTCTCACACTACTATATCCTGTTTATGAATGGATCGTTTCCAAGCCATTGATCTTATATCCCCTCCACTAAAAATAATCGCCCAAATATGTTAGTTTTGTTTATTTTTTATCAAAACTAAGAGGTAAATAATTTCAATTTTTTTTCAAGTTACTCCGCAATATATTATTCTAACAAATATTAGTTTTTCATCAAGATGGTGAAAGTCCTTCAATGAAATAAATAAATAAAATAATGATCATTTTCCCACCCTTTCTACCATATGTAATTTACCATATGTAAAAAATTTCATTTTTAATTGCAATTATTTCATGTTTGGTGTGGTAAATCGTCTTCAAATTAACAGTGTGTTTATTATGCTTTTAATGACTGGTACCTGGCTACCGAGCGATGCTCGGTAACTTTTGTTTCAGTTGATAGCTATATATTAATCCCTGAAACCCCCTCGCCCCCCGGACCCCCACCACTTCACCCCGCCTCCTGCACCCTCCCACCCCAACCCACACCTACACCCCGACTCCGCCCCTGAAACCCCGTATCTCCCCCCGGACCCCTCACCACTGCACCCCACCCCCGCGCCCAGTTTTTGCATTTCTAGCCTTCAATGGTCCACAGATTATGTGTATATAGGTATATAAAAAATTCGGTATAATTATTTTTTTTTAATTAAATAAAAATTTTTGAGTTCATCAATTAAATTGTCAAATTAATATTTGTGGGATTTAAAACTCGATTTTTAATCAATTAAATTCCCCAATTTTTAATATATAATAATAATTATAATGATCTTATTGTAGGATATAAAATTAAAAAACCAATTATTTAGTAAAAGGAAATTGAATAAAAATGTAAATAAACATTTTTACCCAGACAACCACCTGTGAATAATTATTTCAATTAACAAAAAACCCATCAAATACAACTTAGCCGAAGATGAGACCGTGACAGATGTCCAACACAAAACCCTCCTAACCCGTGAATTTCATCCAAATCGTTAGAGCTGTTTTCGAGAACTCGACCCCGAACCCCGTTTAATATAATAAGAAAGATAAGATAAGATATTCCAAGTTTCGAAGACTTCTTGAATTTTTGCATTTGTGAAAGAACTACCTTAAATCACAAAAATATAAGTTTTAACAGCTACTTATCAAATCAAGGTGATATTTTTAACCGAAAACATACTTTCTCAACAACTTTGTATTATTAATTGATTATTATTTTAAAAATTTTTAAATGGCAATACATATTAATGTGTTTTAATTATTTTAGGTGAATAATAACAATATAAGGTACAAGGAAGGAATAGCCCGCTTAGAGGGTACATCTGTTTCAAGTGGCACGGTGATGGGCAGGGCTTGCATCGTCGAAGATGTTAATGAGGCATCCCAAATTCAAACGGGAGACATCCTTATCACTTATTCAACAGATATCGGTTGGTCACCATATTTTCCGAAACTTTCTGGCCTAATTACTGAACTAGGTGGTCTCATTTCTCATGGTAATTTCTCTTTTTTTTGTTTTACTGCTTGAGTTTTTTTATATTTATTTATTTATTTATTATTATCAGACGGACTAAAGTCCTTTTACACTATACATATATATATATATACAATATTTTTTTTAATATAAATCCAAGTGAATATATAAAGAACACATAATGAATACAATGAATACATAAAACATATATACACATAAATAAAATATACTGTGTTTTATAAATAAAAGTCTTATTAGCATAAAAAATATAAAGATTATATATATACTTATACCATATTTATACAATAAATGAAGATAAAAATAATATTTAGAATATATTTATCAACATGAACTAATAATATCGAAATAGGAGTTAAAATGTACAAACCCCATCTCACGATTTGCATTGTACTGTTTAAACAAAAAAGATACTCCTCATATTATTATTGAATTCACTAAAAAATTTTCAATTGTGTTGAAAAATGTCTAGAACGTGGAGAAAAATCGATTTCAACAATTTTTTTTTGACTCTGTCTCTGGATTCGGATACGATGAATTACGAACGAAATGTCTTAGAAAGTTCGTTTTTATGCTAAAATGTTTTTATTTTCAATGTGGAGAACTGATTAAATTTTGCCCTTTTTAGCTTTTGGTTCAAAAATGCAGAAACCATTTAATTCATTGAGATTTGAAGGTGATGCATTTATAATATAGGCAAAAATGAACAATTTGTATTTAAGTTTATCATTAATTGCTTATAAGGGCGTAAATAAGTTTTCACCTTTTTGTTATCTTTCATTAGAATCTATTTGAGGAAAATGACTAAAAAGGGCGCGGGTAGAATAATTTATGTTTCTTTAGAGCTAAGTCATTACAATGATGCCCAAAACAAGTCCCTTCTGTTACAAACTAGTAGAGATTGATTTGTTAATTTGTATTATACTAGAAAAGGCCTTTTGACTCCAGGTAAAAATGAATATCAGATTTAGATATTTATTATTTAAAATTATTAATTCTCCCAAACTGCAAACAGCGTACCGAGTCTTTAAAAACTTTTATTTTTGCCCACAATTTTATATGTATGCTGTGTTTTGTATTACAAGGTTTCGATTTTTACTTTACCATACATATGGTCAAGTATTGTAATCGTGCATGAAAAAAGTGGTTTTTTCCTTCTTTTTTCGAAATATCTCAAAAACGGCTGAAACTATTTTGATTAGAAAAATTGAGCGAAACCATGGCATTTCGCTCTACAAAAAAGCTCCAATAAGTGAACATCGAAAAAAATTATATTTTTCGAGATAATAATCGTTTTGTCAAAATGTCTGTTATTCTGTCCGTCCGTCCGTTAGTCTGTGCATTATCAAATTTTTGTGGACGAGCTAGCTCAAAAACTAGTGTGAATATCGAAACCAAATTTCACACGTAGTTTTGGTCCATTGAGATTAAGAGCTGACTAAATTTTGATGCATATCGACCCAAAATTAAGGGGGGTGGAGGGGGGTTAAAAATAAAAAATCTAGGCCATTTGAGCAAACACAACCAAATTTTGTATACATAATCACTGGACCCCAGAAGTCTAAAGATATAAAAACTAACCACCCAAAATGGGGGGGGGGGTCAAAAAATGAAAATCTTGACCATTTACCAAACTCAACCAAATTTTGTATACATAATCAGTGGGCCCCCAGGAGTTTAAAAATGCAAAAACTAATCCCCCCTGCATGAATATAAATAATTTTATTAAATATAAGGAGGGAGGCCAGGTTGTATCGTAAAGTCAAGTGGATGGCACATCAGAACGCGTCAGCCTATTTGCGGATCTAACAGTATAAATCGAAGAATTAGTGTATTTAATTAAAAAACAATCATTTAATTTCCATAATCTCACAAATCTATGATAATATTCATTTTATTAATATAATTTTTCCTGTTTTATTCCCAGGAGCGGTTGTGGCTCGTGAATATGGTCTTCCTTGTGTGGTTGGAGCTCTCGAAGCCACTAAATTCTTTCATACCGGTGACACCATTCTACTAGCAGCTGACAAAGGGACTATTGAACTGATCTCGAAATATGAAGAAAAACCCCCGGAATAAGAAAAATATTCCCTTAACTTAATTAAAGTCCAAAATGAATAATTGTTTGGTATAATACGAACCTGAATTCTAATACGAGATAATTATCTTGTTTAATTTTTTTTTTTTATGTAAATGTTATGTAAATTGTTTAAAAAATCTTGTTTACTTAAACCTACTCTCTAGTTTATGAATGAACATTTATTTGTAAACCTAAAGAAAGAATTTGTCATCAATTAAATTATTTCAACTAGAAACAATCTCCTCTAAAATATCTATATTATAATATTATATAAAATATAGTTTTTAGATATCTTATTTTATTAAATAAATATAGTCGAAAATTTGACTTTATAAATAAAATACATAATTTGTTTCAGACATCGTTTCTTGTCGATTTATTAAGAGACTTTCTTCACGCCCTAAATTATATACAAACAAAACAATTTAGAAATCAGAATACAAAATTAAAAGATTAGTTATGAATTAATAATAATAATAATAATAATGCTTTCTATATTGTTTTATGTTTATATATATTTTAAGGCTTTAATAAATCGAGACAAATAGCGTTTTATTTAAAAAGTCCGATTCCCCACTATCTTTATTAATTCAGGAATTATGGATTTTAACTATTTGAGAGATTTTTATTTAAAAAGTCCGATTCCCAACTATCTTTATTAATTCAGGAATTATGGATTTTAACTATTTAAGAGATTTTATTTTTATATTTTATCTATCTTTGATACAAATATATTGATATTTTTATAGAGATTTCTATAAACACATATTTTACTATTTTAAATCAGGATGATGAAAAAATTGTCATATACTTTTTGTGTCATTAATTGGAGGCTTCTGAGATAAGTCTCCATCCTTAGCCCAACATCAATTTTTAGAGTTCTCTCTTTCTGAAGAATTCTAAAAACTGATATTATTAATCATAAATAAAAAAAAGGCATAAAAATATAGATCAATTAATTTTTCTATCTTTCCGATCTAAAATTATTGATATTGTTAATTATATAAATGTATTTGCATATTGTATATATAGTTTTAATTCATGTTCAACTTAGTCGCATAAATTATATTTAAAAAATTGTTTTATCGATATGTCGTGAATATATGAATATATAAACAAATACGCAGTGTTTCTTTAGTTTTACTTTCTTAATCTTTCAACAAATCCAACTTTACATAATGTGTTTAAGTATAGGTACTTAATTCACTCAAGTTTTATTATTATATTAATTATTATTATATTAAAATGTTTCACCTAGAACCAACCAACACCTAACTCCTTAAAAGCTATTATAATTTCGATTATATGGTCATAAGAATTGGAGATTTACGTTATTTCGTCATTGATCATATCTTCAGAACTTGACCAAATTAATATGGTACCACCCCTAAGGTACCCTCTTTCCAATAAAAAAAGAATCATTAAAATCGGTTCATAAACAAAGAAGTTATGCCTGAACAAACATAACAAAAAAGGTTCCAATACCAATGAAAAAAACGGGACCAATCGGAAGCTAGACTGAACCCAATGCATAAAAAAACTTCAAAATCTGTTCACAATTGGCGGAGATATGAGGTAACATAGATACAAAAAAAAAAAAAAAAAAAAAATTCAGTCGAATATAGAACCTCCTCCTTTTTTGAAGTCGATTAATAAAATTTTATACTCGATGCTCATGAATATGATGATGATGATGATTTTAATATATAGAGTAAACGTCCACAAATTTTTCTTGTTAATCAACTCTAATGTATAAATATTTAATGGCAAAAATGCTTATAATTGTTGAACCTAATGAATCCAAAAAGCAAAGGACGAAACGTTGCTTAAAAGGAATCCAAAAATCAAAGGACGAAACGTTGCTTAAACAATAATTAAGCGATTTATTAAAGTATTCTTTTTCTGAATAATTCACAACCTCAAACTCAATATTTATTTTTTTCTTATGATTTTCAGGGGCGGTTTTACACCCAAGAAATCCAAACGATCCCATGGTGGCGCCGAAAAAATTATAGATAAAAAAAAACTATCAGTTTGAATAAAAAAAAAAAAATAAGCCAGCCAATTGCAAGTCGAACTCATGAATCAAACCAAATAAATAGAGAATCATTTTTTCTATTTGTTTTCCTTTGAAAATAAAATATATGTAATAGATTAGTTGTGGTTTGAAAATTTAAAAAACTATTCAATTTAAGGTGATAATTTATCTTTAATCTCTCTTATTGGCTAATACATATATTAACTTAATCGAAACAATTCGAAAAATAATTTTTGAAAAACTTAATTCTCTACATAAAAGGTTCTTTGAGTAAAATCATTAATTAATGCTTTAGATTAGAAGATATATTAATTATTTGTGTTAAAATGAGGTAATTAAAGAGAAAAAAGAAAGCTGTTAAAAAACCCCAAAATCTTCTTCTCCTTAGTAATTATTTATTTAAAACTTGGAGACATGTTTCGGTTGGAGAGGAGATTGGATGGAGGAGGATAACCAATCGACTTGATTGGGGAATAATGGAATTGAAATAATTATCGGAAAAGAGGTTTTTTATCTAATTAGATTTTTCCTCTTATTAAAAATAAGGACACTCGATGGTGGAGAAGTAATCTCCGGAATCGAAGCAAAAATACAATGTATACATTAATTAATGTAAAATAATTGGTTTAATAAAATTTATAAAAAAAAAAAACATGTTTCGGCTGACACTTTTACGTCATCCTCAGTCTAAAAGGCACAATCACATAAACATTACAATTGAAATACAAATTAAGAATCAAAACAGTCCACTCACCCTCAGTTCTAGAATAGTACATTGGTAACATTAAATCTACATTTCTTTTGCAATTCGAATAAAATCTCAACTCCAGTCTCCAAGTTTTAAATAAATAATTCCTAAGGACAAGAAGATTTTGGGTTTTTTAACAGCCTTCTTTTTTCTCCTTACGAGAACTTGTTAGTTAACAGTTGTTCTTAAGGTTTCTTAATTGCCTCATTTTAACACAAATAATTATTGTTTTCTTAAAAAAGTTGAGTTAAATAAAACCTCGTAGAGATGGGTGTTTACTCTTGATTAAAAATATGAAAGAAAAAACACTTAACAGTTATGTTCCCTATTATTTAACTGAACTTTTTTAAGAAAACAATATTTGGACCTATGTCAATTGTATTTTACAAATAATTCTTATAAAAACTTCATAGTACCTTATCTAATTATAGAAGATATATGTTCAACATAAAAGATGCCCTTTACAACTGATCTACTTCTTCCTTGAATAGATAGCTAAAATAGATTTCCCATTTTTCGTGTGGGTTTGCTCAGGATAATGGAAGCGAATCGAACCGAAGTTGACCGAGAAACTCAATGCAAAATCGAAATCAAAGCAATAGTCCAATTGAACTAGATTTTAATTTCTTATTTTTTAATATATCTTAACTAAAATTTTTTTAATTCTTTTATATTAAAAGCTAATGTATCTAGAGAGCTAAGCTTGTCTCCTACTTGTTTGTTTTTGTTAATTTAGATCAGAAGCCATTAGAAAGTACGTTCTTACAATATTTGTATATCTAAAATAAGGAAGTAATTATTAGATTTTGGGGCTTTATATAGCATAAAATTTCAAAACTGGTTGAAAAATACATAAAATGAGAAATAAAATATGCTGAGTCCTTGATGAAAGCTCGTGGCAAATCAGTTCCAAACAGCTGTTGGTACAACCCTAGAGAAGAAATCTTTCAGCCAGGTAGAGATATGCACTGCTAGAAAAATGTACACGAATTAGTCAACTCGATAGTAAAATTCTCCTGGCAAATGAATTAAATTATAATAAATTTCGTCTAAAAAATATGATAAATCTTCCAAAATGCTTTCTATTAATATATTATAAATTCATCCCTTGTTGGCGAAACACTAGCTTATTTTAGAATCAGAAAAAAAACTTTCCATTTAATCGAAATATCATCATAACAAGAGAGTTCTAATGAGTTCATTATATAATATCAAATATTATTGCGTAATCCTAATGGAACTTAATAAATAATTAATTTTATCTTCTTTACATAAGAAATAAAACTTAATTCTATTTATAGATAGTAAATATTATTATTGATTTATATTAAGAGATGATAAGTAATATTATCATGGAGTTTCTTTTACAACTGAAGAGCGGTACATAACATCATCTCAAACCTGTGTCTGTTAATTATTTATCAAAACCAAAGAACAACATAATATGTTAATATTATGAACATGTGCCTGACATGTTCTTTCAGTGAAAAATCTTAGTTAAAAAAATATATATAGGTATAACTTAACATGTTCATATCACTAGCTCTTTAGCTAACCCATTAATACTTACTATAAACAAATTATGGAAAATATTGAAAAAAATTGGAAAGGCTTTTGAACAAAGCAATGTAAATCCTTTATTTTTCACCTTTGCTGTATATTGATTTATTTTTTATGAACGAAAATCCTAAGTAGATTTTATTTACGAAAGATAATTGAATATTAATATCATAATAAATTATAATTTTGTTATCAGTTATATTTAATCTGGTTAAACTCAGATGCTTCTTCTTCTTCTTCTTGTGATCTTCACTTAGCTCTTTGTTGGGGACAACTTTTGGTAGCCGAAAAACCTCGAAATCTTCTGACTTTTTCTAGTTTTTCGCTTATAACTCGAAAACGGTCCTTGTTTTGTAAATAACAGTCCTATATTAAATTAAAGAGGACACAATTTCGCGTCTATTAAAACAAATGCAAAAGTACTTCACGGGGATCCAAAAACAGCCCCCGGATCACATTTGAATACTATCCCAAAAACTCGCACATTTTTCGATTTTTTCCCAGTTTGAACATGAAGGAGCACGTTTTCGACCAAGAGCACTCTATACATTTTTAAACTAGATTAAATTTGCTAAAATTCAAACAAAGTTAGTAACCCGTTCCGCAATGAGGCTGAAGTTTTGAAAAACTGCAATTTTTTGCAAAAAAATCGCAGATTTTACTTCATAAATGAAAACTATTCATCAAAAATTGATCATTTCATGCATGAAATGATTAATTTTTTCAAAAATCGAAGTTTTTCCTTCTTAAAATGAAAACCACTCATCCTAGAAACCTGATTTCTATCTCATTCTCTAGGAAATTTTATTGACTTGAACGTGTACTTGGAGCACTTGTTTGATAAATCTCTTAGATTTATAGATATCCAGCATTTCCATGACACTTTTGAGGATTCGGATCATATCCTATCCGGAAAATTCTGGATATCTATAAATCTAAGAGATTTATCAAACAAGTGCTCCAAGTACACGTTCAAGTCAATAAAATTTCCTAGTGAATGAGATAGAAAAAAAGTTTCTAGGATGAGTGGTTTTCATTTTATGAAGGAAAAACTGCGACTTTTTGAAAAAATTGCGGTTTTTCAAAACTTCAACTTCATTGCGGCACGGGTTACTATTATTCAATTAAGATGAAACTTTATATATATTTATATATATTATAAATATGGACCGTTTTAGAGTTATAAGCGAAAAACTGAAAAAAGTTCGTAAATTTCGAGGTTTTTCGGCCCCCAAAAGTTGTCCCCCACACTTTCGAAGTCGCAAACTTAGATTTGGCATACCCACACCATACCAAACGATCCTAGAAAAAATATTTTTCCGTAATTAATGTATAAGGTGAAACACCCCTATTTACTGGGCTAATATGTTTAACCAAAAATTTTGTTCATTTTTAATTTCTTGAAGTACCTATTTGTTTTAATAAAAAAATATTCCCACTATATATTTTGCTTTGAGGATTGACCCCGCCCCCATGAAAATTTTCTGGCTACGCCACTGGCGTACATGCTTGCTCTGTCAGAGGTTCATTCGCTGCTCTACATTTATCGAGTCAAGTTGTTAATATTCCCTCTACGCTTCTATATTTAATGCCTCCCAATAGATAAATTTGTTTACGCTCTCTTCTCTAATTGGAAAATGAAAATGCATTTCAAAAATAATTTCATTTCGTATACAAAAGTAATTTTGTCTGTTCCAGTTTTTATTTTTGCATTATTTTATTTGAACAGACGCAAAAGAAAGAAAATTGATTCACTAAAAGGTATTTTCATCATCTTATTTTAAAAAAATTTTTATACTTGTAATTTTTATATACCTATCTAACTATAAGTCAATACTAAATACAAAATTGCCGTCCTTGGTTCGACTATCAAATATTACCTATAAACATAAATGTAAAAGAAGCCCAATGATACAAAATTTGGTAACGCACATACTCACAACTAGACTAACAGACTAATAGACATTTTGACAAAACAATTATTTTCTCGAAAACTATAATTTTTTCGATGTTCACTTATTAGAGCTTTTTTGTAGAGCGAAATGCCATGGTTTCTCTCAATTTTTTTAATCACAATAGTTTCAGCCATTTTTGAGATATTTTGAAAAAAAAGAAGGAAAAAACCAGTTTTTTCATGCACGATTACAATACTTGACCATATCCTGTATGGTAAAGTAAAAAATTGTTATAATAATCTATTTCGGACTTGGACTAGCCATCCACCCCACTACAACGTTATACACATATTCGTTAAAGTATAAGTTGTGTGTCTTCTTCTTGATACGTGTATATAGTCATCAGTGCCACGAAATACTTATACCCGTGGATATTATTTGAGACTGAAGAACTCTGAACTACAAATCGTGATTATAAAACAATCTCAAAATCAAAAAGTTTCTAAAGATAATTCTTACATAAAATAAAACTAAATTAAAAATTTCCAATTGAAATCTTCCAAAACGTTTTAATTTTTCATTGAAGGTTTTGATATTGTTTTTATAAAGAAATGTATTTATTTAATTCAATAAAACATTCAAGAATTTATTTTG
>JALMQS010000681.1:7460450-7682294 GCA_024734495.1 Forficula auricularia | reverse complement strand
ATATATGTTTAGCTTAGAGCATACTGAAAGCCCTGTTGTAAGAATCTTTTTAAGCGTTTCTCAAAAGTAAGAGAGGGAAAATGCACAAAAAAGAAAAAATAATTAACTTAACATTTATTTTTTTAGTTACAAGTGCCTGGTGGGTTTTGTCTTACGCCGCGTGCACTTGAGGCTCATTTGAATGCGAATCCCGAAGTGAAAGAAGCGATCCGGGCTCTCGCTGAAACTTCAGAAAAAGATTTATCGAGCAATTGCTTGAAGGCGAATCGACTTATCCGTGAATCGACTTTCTGTTCCAAAGTGGAATCTGCTTTTGCTCAAGCTCTTCATAATCTACTGCCAGACGACACACTTTGCGTCGCTGTGCGATCCTCCGCCCTCGGAGAAGACTCTGTTGTAAGTCTTTTGATAAATAATCTTTCCCTCCATCATTTTTTATTTTTATCGACCCAAAATTTAATTGATTGTTTCACTTAAGGATGTTTCAGCTGCTGGTCAGAATGACACTTTCTTAGGAGTTCCTCTTCGCGCAGAACCCTTATTTTCTGCTGTTCTTGCCTGTTGGGCCTCTCTCTATTCGGAGAAAGCAATCATTTATCGTCGGCGTCATGGTCAGCCAATCGGACTCGATTCTTCTATGGCTGTTGTGGTCCAATCAATGGTGTTCCCTCGTGCTGCTGGAGTTCTCTTCACGAATCACCCTGTGACCGGGGATCCTTCAAAAATGATTATCACCGCCAACTATGGTCTTGGAGAGGTTTAATTGTTCTTTTTTCCTTTCGAAATATAGTAAAATAAACTAATTTAATAAGTGAATGAAGAAAGAGATTAAATGTTTAATTGAAATTCCATCTTTTATATAGACATTAGGTATTGGTTAAACATAAGCTCAGTGTCTTACTGTTGAGGATCCCGAATTCGAGCTCCGGGTGATCCTTTTGTCTATAATAATTTTTTTTCCTTATTCTCTAATTTTAATTTAACTGTTCTATTAATTCAATCTTGTGATTAAGAAAGTGGCCCCAGTAATTTATTATTTTTTTTTTATGATATCGAAAGTTTTTTAAATAAACAAGAACCGAATTTTTTAACGACTCTAGTACTAACTAATCGTTGAATTTTTTACGATTTTCAAAACTAACTTCAGATTATATTTCTTGAAATGGATACCCAACAAAATAGGAAATAAATAAATTTCTTTTGGCTTGTTTTCTTAGACCATTATTAATATTCGTCTTGTATTAATAATTACTTTTCTCTACCCTTATTAAATCTATTTCAATTTCGTTGATTTTCAGAGTGTAGTTTCTGCTTCAGCTGAACCCGACACGATTGAAGTTCATCGCGATTGGCGAGGAAATTTCTCCATTTCAAACCGAATTATAGGCACAAAGTTACATCAGATCGTAGCTCAGGACCCTGATGAGATCTCCGACGAAGAACAAATATCCGGAACTCGTTCGGAAGATGTTCCACTCTCAGCAAGTTGTAAGTTGTGTATTAGCGAAATAGAAATTCTTCTCTTGGCTGCAACTGGTGCTTGTTTCGAGTCCATGTTCGGTGACGCAAGGGACATTGAGTGGGCTTTGGACATCAATAAGGGTCAATTATGGATTCTCCAGGCCAGGCCCATCACCTCTACAAACGCCTGGACTGAAGATGAACTTATCCATGAATTCGACAGTGCATTAGCCTCCGAGAAAGAAGTTCTAACCCGCGCTAATGTAGGCGAGGTAACATGTTTATTTGATTATATCTCATATCATTTTAAGTTATTTTTATATATTTTTTTTTCATATACTATATATTATTTGTACGAAATTTTCTCTGGAGAGTGACGGACTGTTAGAACTTTTAATTAAAAGTAATGGAAAGCAGCCCAGGGGAAGTGAGGAAAGAAAAAATTAACACATATCCAAATAAGGTGTAATATATTGAATCCCTTCCTCCTTTCCTTTCAAACCGACATTTCGGAGGATTCTTCCCTCCTTCTTCAGGGTTTCAAGGGGTCAATGAAGAGAAACAAATAAAATGATCCCTTCCTCCTCCACAGCAGTGTTTAAAACTTTTTTCTTCCTTAGCAGAAACATAGAAAAATAATTTTTGATAATTAAGAAAAAGAAGGAAAAAAATTATTTTTCTGCTAAAGAAGAAAAAAGTTTGACAATTAAGAAAAAGAAGGAAAAAGAAATTGTTTTTCTATGCTTATGCTAAGGAAGAAAAAAGTTTTAAACACTGCTGTGGGGAGAGGAAGGAAGCATTTTATTTGTTTCCTTTAGTCAATAACCCCTTGAAACCCTGAAGAAGGAGGAAGAATCCTCCGAAACGTCGGTTTGAAAGGAAAGGAGGAAGGAATCTAATAAATTACACCTTATTTGGATATGTGTTAATTTTTTTCTTTCCTCACTGCCACTGGGCTGTCTTCCATTACTTTCAATTAAACTATATATTATTATTTAGGTATATCATATGCTTATGTTATTCTAATTTTATTTCAATCATTTTCATTCAATTAATCCCCTAAATTATAGGCAAAATAACATTTTTCAAGACCCACTACCCTCTAATCAAATTTTGATTAAATTTTGATGGCTTAGCAATTTTTTGCTAGCGAATGGTGTCAGTTAGAACTCTTAAACATGGCATAAAGATACGTGTTGCCGAATTTATATTCCAAATTTCACTTTATAATCTACAGCCGTTCGAGACCTTATTAGATTTTCATTTTAAAAATTCAAAAATATTGGAAGAAAAATAACACTGCTCAACAAAAATTAAACAAAAATTTCCCTCCGTAAAACTAACAATGTATTCCAATAGAGTTTTATACGTTGATTATCATGCAATTTAACGATTTTTTACAACACGTCAGTTTCGAGATATGATCGGTCAAAATGACGAAAAAGCTCATTTTGATCAATTTTCGAGTCCCATTAAATATTAAACAGGAATATTTGAAATCAAAATCTTTTTTTGACGTAATAGAAAACAGCTTCTTTTATTTTCAAATTTCCACTTGTTATTAGCTCAATTAGAACTCCTCCACACTCTTCCTTATTTATATAAACGACCTTATTGATCAAACGGCAAACCCCACTCATTGTTACGCCGACGATAGCACTCTACACGGCAAACCCTCTCTCCCGAATAATCGAATCAATATTGCCTCCTCAATTACTCTCGACCTAGACAAACTGAATAAATGGGGCTCTCAAAATTTAGTTAACTTAAATTCAAATAAGACTCAATGTTGTCTAATTTCTAGGCGCGAAAATAGAGACTTCCCTGATATTCACTTCGATTCGAATACCCTGAAAATGTGTGACAGCCTATCCATGTTGGGCGTCTCTGTCGCATCTGACCTGTCTTGGAATGAACACATCTCCTCTGTGGCGAAATCTGCATCAAGGAAGATTGGCTTTTTATTCAGGTCCAAGCGATTTTACAAACCCCCACAACTTCTCACCATCTACAAGGCCCAAATCCGCCCCTGTCTCGAATACGGCTCTCATCTGTGGAGAGGAGCCTCAAAATATTCTACCATTGATGCAATTCAGAAACGAGCCGTCAGGCTAATTGACGATTCTACCCTCACCGACTCCCTCGACTTGCTGGCTCATCGAAGAGATGTCTCTGCCCTTTCCCTTTTCTATAGATACTATCACGGCAGGTGCTCTGATGAGATAAAATCAATAATTCCCCCAAAGCATGCTTTGCACGCAGCACACGTTTTGCCGACTCCCAACACTCTTTCGCGGTCAAATTGGAAAAGAGCCGGACCACTTCATTCGCGAATACATATATCTCCATGACTTCAAGGAACTGGAACTCTCTCCCAGCCTCTATCTTTCCCAGCACCTATGATCTTCAAACCTTCAAAACCAGGGTGCATAGACACCTACGTCTACACCCTCTCACATAATCAACTTTCCCTTCTCTTCGGTAATGCAAGGGTCTTTCGAGATCCATAGGGGCTACATCTTTACTGGTGCACCCCTTCTTGCATTCGATTGCATTAAAAAAAAAAATAAGAGTTATAACTAAAAAAACCAAGACGTTATGTTTTTTTCTATGTTTATTATCCTTTATAATCACGTAGTTTTAGTTTTTAGTCATAACTCGAGTTCTAATTGATCGAAAAACAAATAAAAATTTGAAAATCAAAAAGGAAGCTGTTTTCTATTACGTCAACAAAATATTTTGATTTCAAATATTGCTGTCTAATATCTAATGGGACGCGAAAATAGGTAAAAATGGATTTTTGTCGTTTTGACCGATAATATAATATCTCAAAACTCTGACTTGTTGTAAAAAATCAGTAAATTGCATGATAATCAGCGCATAAAACTCTACTGGAATCCATTGTTAGTTTTACGGAGAGAAATTTTTGTTTAGTAGTGTAATGATTTTCGAGTCGACAAGGATATCTCAATTTAAATTGAGCATAATTAGACCTTTTTAAACACAATTAAATTAAATACAAATTGAAAATTTTTAATCCAAATTTGTTATAACAAATCATAGCAGAGTCGACTTAATAATAGAAAATTAGAGATTGTTCTCTGCTTAATATGTGATGTTAAATATAATTTTGTAAATATGCCAGTGGTTGGATATTTTTCGGCACTTTTTTCGACCACAGATCTAAAATGTTAACAAAATTATTTTTTATTATTTATTAATGATGTAATGTACATAGGTCAGTGTAGACCCGTATATTATACATTCAAGAGAAAAAACTGACAAATATAGGAATAAACAATATATAGAAATATAAAATACAAAATATAGATTCCAAAATACAAATTAGATACAAAAATACAAAAAATATAAAATACAAAAGAAAAAAATACAAAATAAAATATACAAAATATAAAATACAAAATATAAAGTACAAAATATAAAATACAAAATTAGAGGCTATAATATTAACATGATATAGGTACTGTGGGTCAACGCAAAAAGCGGGCAGCAGAGGATGGTTGTCTTAGGGCAGTAGGCATTGGGTTCCACAGTCGTGGGGCTGTGATCTCAAATGACCAGGGGGCAGTCTGATGTCGCGGACATACTAGGGCTCTTGATCTTAATGAAGGACCCGGGGTAAGTAGTTCCGCCAAATAGGAAGGAGACCCCGATATAAGGATCCTATGGACAAACCTCATCAGGTATCTAACCTTTAGATAGTTAGGTAGACTGAAGCCTAATACCTCTACCACCCGCTCAGAAACATGATCCATATGGCCCAGGTCGTAAATGTATCTTATGTACGAATTAAATGCCACCAATAATCTGTGGAAGGAACGCGGTCGAGGCCTATAACATTTCAGATTAATCAGAAGTCAATCTCTTTGATTTGATATTTTGAAAATTTCCAAGTGGTTTCAATACTCTAATACTTATTTTGCTTATGAACCTGATGGTTTTTTCTGATCTCATTCTATTGCTTGTTTCAGGTTATGCCTAATGCTTGCACTGCACTCACTTTATCGATTTCGAAAATTGGATTGGACCATGTTTTGAAATCATTTTTTAAAATAACTGACAAATATTCTGATTCTGGATTTATTTCCAGTCATAATTTTTTGATTTTAAATATATTGAATGTTTTCCGATTTGATGGTCCAGTATTAACCATGCAAGAAAAGGTAGCTCATTCATCCATAACGTTAAATTCTTATAGCACATTTTCTGAAAGAACACTCACTTTTGACACAGTTATTTTTTATTATATATTTTTATTCGTTTTATTTTTAAAATTTTCGAGTATCAGTTTTTTTGATGTTGAGTATACAAAGAGGTGTTGGGCTAGTCATTACTAAGATAAATCAAACTTAATAATAGCTAATCTAGTACCTCTTTGCACACTCATCATCAAAAAAAACTAGATACTCGAAAATTTTAAAATAAAACAAATAAAAAGCATTTTTATAATATTTTTTTTTAAATACTTTTTGAGAATACCATAAACAGTTTTATAATTATGTAGAAAAAAATATTAATAAAAACAAAAATCTCCTTTTAAATATGAGACAATTTATATATATATATATCTGCATATATATTTTTGTTTGAAAATATTATTATTTTAAATTATTCTTGACCCCCCCCCCCACACACTCTCCTTTTGGTCACTATCAATCTCCCAGAGTAAGTCATTTTCATAAGGTCGGCTTTCACTCAATTTTTTTATCAAGATAATTCCAGCTTTTTTTTAGATATTTCGAGAAACCGAAGGAAAAGCAAAAATAAGCTGACACGTTCTGATGTGGCCATCCACTTGACTTTACCATACAATCTGGCCCCTCACTTATATTTAATATTTAATAAAATTATTTATAATCATATAGGGGGTTAGTTTTTGCATTTTTACTCTTCTGGGGGTCCATGGAATATGTATACAAAATTTGGTTGAGTTTGGTACAAGGGCCTATATTTTAATTTTTTGACCCCCCCCCCCATTTTGGGATGTTAGTTTTTGCATTTTTAGTCTTCTGGGGGCCACGGATTATGTATACAAAATTTGATTGTGTTTGGTACAAGGACCTAGATTTTTAATTTTTAACCCTCTCCACCCCCCCTTAATTTTTGGTCGATATGGATCAAGATGTAATCAGCTCTTAATCTCAATGCACCAAAACTACGTGAAATTTGGTTTTGATATTCACACTAGTTTTTGAACTAGCTCGTCCACAAAAATTTGGTAACGCACAACAGACTAACTAACAGACTAACAACCAGACTAACAGACATTTTGACAAAACAGTTATTATCTCGAAAAATATAATTTTTTCGATGTTCACTTATTAGGGCTTTTTTGTAGACCGAAATCCCATGGTTTCGCTCAATTTTTTTAATCAAAATAGTTTCAGCAGTTTATAAAATATTTCGAAAAAAAAAACACTTTTTTATGCACGATTACAATACTTGGCCATATCCCAATATGGAAAGTAAAAACATTTAATTTGATTTCGAGTTTAAAATATTTATAATTTATTTTTTATTTTTATTATATAAAAACTGTTACCCTAATATGGCCGCAGCAGACGGGGAAAAAAAATTATGCTAAAATAGCAAAAAAGACCGGTGGGATGGCGAAGTAGAGGAAGGCCAAAAAAGATTGCAATAACAGGTCTTTGAGGCCTAACAAAGAAGAAGAAACAAAAAGTCCCTTATCTATAAAAAGGTCTTGGAAGTTCAAAATAGTCTGTAAAAGGCGTTTTTTTAAATTAAAATTTAAATATTATGTATACAAAATTTGGTTGAGTTTGGTTCAAGGGCCTAGATTTTCATTTTTTGACCACCTCCCAATTTTGGGCTGTTAGTTTTTTCATTTTTAGACTTCTGGGGTCCCACTGATTATGTATTCAAAATTTGGTTGAGTCTTCTCAAATGGCCTAGACTTTTAATTTGTAACACCTCTCCACCCCTCTTAATTTTGGGTCGATATGCACCAAAATCTAATCAGCTCTTAATCTCAATGCACCAAAACTACGTGAAATTTGGTTTCGATATTCACACTAGTTTTTGAGCTAGCTCGTCCACAAAAAATTGGTAACGCACAGACTAACTAACAGACTAACAGACAGACTAACTAGCAGACTAACAGACAGACTAACTAACAGACATTTTACAAATCAAGTATTATCTTGAAAATAAAATTTTTTCGATGTTTACTTATTAGAGCTTTTTTGTAGAATGAAATGCCCTAGTTTCGCTCAATTTTTAAATCAAAATAATTTTAGCCGTTTTTGAGATATTTCGAAAAAAGAAGGAAAAAAAACACTTTTTTCATGCACGATTACAATACTTGACCATACCCTGTATGGTAAAGTAAAAAACTTGAAAAGCGCCAAAATTGAAAAAATGTTAAAGTCTTTTTGTGCTTTCTTGTTATAAGTAAAGTTATAATAACTTATGCTTTTTCAGATTAATTTCATGACTACTCTTGGAAATGTTCTACTCACCCAAGAAATTCATGACCTGGGCATTGAACGTCATGGTTCGATGAAACCAATGAACAAATTAGCTCTTTTACTTAAAACTCTCTATATTTCCTTCCAAAAGACATCTTCGGTAAATTCAGCTTTAAAAATTGCCAAGAATTGTAATTTTCCTCAAGTATGATATTTTTCTTATTTCTTAATTTTAATTTCAATCCATATTTTAATTAATTCAAATTCAATTTTGATAGCATTTAGATGATGACCTGGTTTCTTTTTATAAATATCTAGATGAAAATCTTGTTCTTTATCGGAAATTGGTTGAAATTCACGTAAAGACATCCCAGTCTAGTTCTTTTAGTCAGGTATGTAGACTTTTGTTTTTTTCTCATTTAATAGAATTATTTAAATCTTTTTTTTCAACTCCAAATCCAATAATGAATAAATCAAAGAATCAATTACCTAAATATACCGGGTGAGTTTTTTTTATCATGAGACAGTCTTATAATTCAAAAATAGTGCATTATATGGAAAAAAGTTTCAAATAAAAGTTTATTTATATCGAGGGGGAACTAAACTACGCTATTGTTTGTCGACCTAAAACAAGCTTTCAAGGGTATTTCAATGTCAAGTTCTGTTTTTTAAATGGAACCCTATATTTTTCTATACGTCTACTTAATCTACAAAAATAAACTGAACAACTTTCATAAGAACTGTTTTTTATACGACATCAAATAAACAAAATACATGAATCAATTAGATCTCAAAAAAATCTTAACAATTACTTAACTGAATTATCAAATAATAATGATTAAATAATTAATTATTAAACATATAATTTAATAATAATTAATAATTTAATAATTTTTCGACACTATTCTGAGACTATTGCAAGTCTTCTGGATGAATTCCAGTTCCAATTTCTTCGCAGCCTTTACATTTCCTGTTTTTTTTTTTTAAACAGATTTTACAACACAATAAAATGAAGCTTGTGAGGGTGTATTCCTATTAGGAAACCTCCCGGCATTCATTTCAATGGCAGCCCTTAACACTTCTTCCACATTCACCACATAAATTAAGACCATTTTAATTCTGTCTTCAACAAAAAATGCTCCATTTTTATTATGGTAATAAAATATAACTATCTACTGAATTGACAGGAAAAATACAATTTTTTAAACTCAAGAATTTTAAGTAGTTCTATTAAGTAGAAAATAATCTCTTAAATCTGAGTAAAACGAAGTTTTAATATCATTATAAACACTTATTTTCATTGTTGTGACATTTGCGATTTAATGATTATTTATTTAATAATTAATTATTTAATCATTATTATTTGATAATTAAGTTAAATAATCGTTAAAAATAATTATAAAGATTTTTTTTGAGATCTAATTGATTCATATATTTTGTATATTTGATGTCGTATAAAAAAATAGTTCTTATAAAAGTTGTTCAGTTTTTTTTGTAGATTATGTAGACGTATAGAAAATATAGGGTTCCATTTAAAAAACAGAACTTGACATTGAAATACTCTTGAAAGCTTGTTCTACGTCGACAAACAATAGCGTAGTTTAGTTTCTCCTCGATATAAACAAACTTTATTTGAAACTTTTTCCCATATATGTACTGTTTTTGATTTATAAGACTGTCTCAAGATAAAAAACACACCCGGTATATGTAAATATCTTATTAGTTTGAAACTAAAGTTTCGAAGGCTATCTG
Organism: Forficula auricularia; assembly: GCA_024734495.1. Taxonomy (NCBI): domain Eukaryota; kingdom Metazoa; phylum Arthropoda; class Insecta; order Dermaptera; family Forficulidae; genus Forficula; species Forficula auricularia. The sequence continues at coordinate 7,672,629 of JALMQS010000681.1, read as the reverse complement.
CTCTTCAGTCTAATGTTTAATATAATAATATTTATTAAAAATGTTGGTAAAAACCACATTATAAACTATTAAATATTTTTAAACATACAACATCATATTTTTATACAAATACAATTTGAGTGAATTTTTGAGTAAATTCAATATTCCCGCCGCCTGAGAACTTCACCCATTGGTCTGCGTAAAGAGTAATAATTTTTCATTTCATTTTATCAGCCATTAGTCAATTCTTTTATCTTTTATAATCACGAGTAAAAAAATAATTGAATATTGTAGCTCTTGTCCGAAAACGAGCTTAAATTTGAATTATTTTTTCATTTAGAGCTTTTTAACTAATTAAATTGTTTTTTTGCACGTATAAGAAAAATACTGAATTATAAAATATAATTAAATAACTATAGTAATTAAAATACTCATATATATGTCTATATTTGAACTTAATTGGTGCAGACGTTGTTGGTGCGCCTGTAATTAGGCAACCAATTCCGCGCAGAATAATGAAAGCTGCGTAAGAGCTAGGCGAGTCCAGTCGTTGATGGAATGCTCCAGAGATTATGGGGCATGTAAGCCATCAAGTATCTATCTATGTATGTATGAAAGGATAATTTTTACATATTATGCTTTAAATAGGCAGAGAATATTAAAGGTAGAGTTTACCATATAAACTTCGACTTTAACCGATTTGCTGCCTCAGTTCTATTTTATTAATGTTTTTTGCTTTTTACTTTAGCATGGGTAAAGTATTGCAAACGGTCTCTCGCCAAGGGCGACTTCAAAGGGTCGTCAGGTAAAGACTACGAAACCTATGGTCTCAAACAATTAACAATTTTTAATTTTAATGGATAGGCATTTGTCCACATTTTCCACTATCAATTTTGATTCTTTAGGTATGTGTACTCAAGTGCTTGACTAATTGTTTGAGCGGGGCTTGAACTGTTTGGAAAACTCGTACGCTATTGGTGAAAATCATGATAAGCGTATTTTTCTTCAAATTATATAAAATTAATAATTAAATGTAATGAAATATCGAATTCATCTCTCTTGACATCTATTGTCTGAAAGTTATTGGGAAACAAACTCTATTCTCCTATAACAATAATACATTTATTTCCCAATTGACTAGCGCCTTTGATTTTCGCATTTAAAAGGGGTGTTTATCCTTTTGCAGTATCTGGGCCACATGGTAAATTATTTGAAGGCAGGCGGCCCGCATAAAAAAGTCAACTACATTTAAAAGTTTAGTTTTATTATGAAAATGAAAAATACATTGTATGTGTAATGTATATAAAATTATAATCTTGGTATGCAATGTGATTTGGTAGTTTTGAATTAATTTTAATTGGATTAGGATTAGAAAAATGGAGAAACACAAAATCAACATTGGAATGATTTATATTTGTTATACCATGCGCGGGCCGCAAAATATGGTGTGCCGCAGGTTAACCACCCTTGGCCTATAACATCTCAAATAATATTACTATTTTACCTCGAGCAGAAGTCTCACTCTTTGATTTATTCCTTATAAATAATTAACCAATCTGTTACTCTATAGGGTAAAACAATTTTTAATTTTCTGTTTCAGATTATACTTGTATCATTTTTAGCCAACTCTAAACAGGAAATAAATTCTGAATTAAAATCGCAACTAGCCCACTTTTTATCCAATTCCAATAAAGAATTGATTTCGGGCGAGATTCCTTTCTTACTTGGGTCAATTGCTAAAGCAGCTGGACCTGAGTTAGCCACTGCACCTTCTGGACGAACTCAAGAATGGCTTCGGCAACATCGACCTGAACAAGCCAAAGCACTTGATCAATTTTTAGATCGTCATGGTCATAGGTAGTTTCATAATCATTAAAAGAATAACTGCAATAAAAGTCTCTTTTTCAGGAGGAAAAGCTTTCTTCAGAATACCTATACACAAAGTGGACTAGATTTTGATTTAAATTTTGGGCATATAAAATTCGGGCTAGGAAGCTGACAGTTTTCATATTACTTAAGGTCCAAACTTTTTGTCTTAGGGATATAATTTTTTATATTTTTTCTAATTTATTAATCTGGGCATCTGTTCTAAACCTAGGAGTTAATGCATACTCTCCTAACCATTGGGCGGATTTCCAAACCCCCCCCCCCGGAAAAATTTTCTGGCTGCGCCCTTAATGCAATTGTACGATTTCATTTTATTCAAAAAGGTTGAAAACCTTTATTCTGTATTTTTAGTTTAAAATTATAAAAAATAATTGACGAAACCTAATTTCACAAGATAATAATTTTTTCAATGAAAATAAGGTGAACGAAAAATAATTTTACAGTGATAGGGAAAAACTTGAAATTTAATCTATTTTTTCTTTATCATCTCCAGGAACAGAAACCATTTAGACAGTACCTACATAGGTGAATTATTAATTTATTTTAACATAAATTCAATATTTAATCTTCTTCTTCTTCATCTTCTTTATAGGCTTCTGCCTGTTCTTCCAATAAGAAAAAAAGAATATAGAGACATTAGTTTCTTGCTGGGACATCTTTCCATCTTTTTTTCGGCCGCCCTCTGCTCCATATGCCACGTGGTCGATTTTCTTTCACGATTTTTGCAAGGCATCCGTCATTCGTTCCACATGTTCCACCATCCTCTTTTTCTCATATCGATCCATTCCACTATATCCTGGATTTTGCCTAGTTCTCTTAGATCTTTGCTGCGGATTCTATCCGTTAATGTTTTCCCGTGTATAGCCCTTATTATTCTCATCTCTGTTGTTCGGAGAAGTTGTTCGGAGATAATTGTTGATGGTCTGGTTTCTGCTGCATATGTCAACACTGGACGTATGCAGGTCTTATAAATCCGTACTTTGCTTTTTGCTGACATATGTTTGTTTTTCCAGACCAAATCATATAGACATCCAGCTATTCTAGCTTCTTTTGTTACTTGGTTTTTAAGCTCTTGGCTGAGATCTCGGCTCCCAAATAGTTAAATTTTTCAACTTGATCTAATGTTGTCTTTTTAAGTTTGATTTCAGACTTAAGCTGTTCTTTTTCTATCACAATACATTTTGTTTTTTCAATAGATATTTCCTAATTTAATCTTTCTGCAATTTGATCGAATTGAGATAAGAGAGTTTGCAAATTTTCCTCGCCCTCCGACTCCAAAACCACGTCATCAGCATAACACACACCCTGCATGGAGTCTTCTCCCATTTTGTAATCAATTTGGGTCCTCAAATATGCTCAAATTTTATCCATAATGAGATCGAAGAGCAAAGGACTTAACGAATCGCTCTGCCTCACTCCACTTGTTATTTACTGATAATTTTAATTAATCGTATTATTTGATCTGATGTTTTATTCATATTTAGTTAGAGGTCCAATCGCTAAAAAGTCCTTTAACATTTTGTTTGTTAATTTTATTTCCGGAGAGTAAATATGTTCATGTTTGTTCAACCTCTTTCCTGATCTCCAAATAGAAACAATTTATTTTTTCCAAATTACTATTATATCCCAAATATCTCTGAAAGATGAATGACCACAGTTGCAAAATGGGTCCTCTTTCAACCAATTAAACTTTTTCTAAATTATCTGAAAATTCTAGCTCAACTTTTACTGATTAAAAATGTGATTCTAAAAATAGACCCGAATGTATATTTAAATTTATAATTTCTAAATTTCAGATGTTTAAATGAAATGGAATTTGCATCCGAAACATGGAAAATGAATCCAGAACAAGTTTGTGATATTTTACGTTCCTTGTGCACGCAATCACACAATAATCGTCCTGATTGTGATTCCAGTAAACCTACTGTTAAGGGATTCAAAGGATATCTCGTTAATAATTGGATAAGACCATGGGCACAAAATTGCGTCGAGAAAAGAGAATGGTCCAAGTACGCTTTCATCCTTATGGTGAATAAATTTCGAGAGGGTTATTTGCGATTTGCTCAGCTCCTTGTTCGAAAGGGGCGTTTGCCAGAAGCAAATCTTGTCTGGCATTTGACTCACACGGAATTAGGGCAACTTTCCGAAAAATCAGATCCACAGCTGATAGACAAGTGAGTGACTAAGCTTCATAGTAATAATTAATTTAAATTGATAAGATTTTCTTGTCGAGATTATTAGTAGTGGATGTTATTCACGAAGATTTATTTGGAGTTAGGTTATAAATTCCTAAAATCCCCTGGAACCGGTACATTTTGATTTAATAATAAACCTTTGTTATTATAAAGCAATTTAATTACTTTTGAAACTTATATTTTTATTTAAAAAATTAAAAATCGAAAATATCTACTTTTTTGTATTTTATGAAAATATTAAATAATTTAAATTCATTTTTTAAACAAGTAAAAAAATTATCAAATTATTTAATAAATAGCTTGTGTTGCAACACTTCTCATTTAGTAATTTACAACCTCTCGTGATTTTATTTAAAAAAATTAACTCTACTACTATCAGAAATTTGAGTTTGATTTTTTTTAATCTCTCGTATATTTTTATGTCATCAAGTAAATGAATATTTTTTCAGAGCGTGGAGAAGACAACGATATTATAAGAATTGGAATAAATTTAAATTTCCTGAACTTTGGATTGGAATTCCACAATTCATAAAGGTATACTAGCGAGATTTCATATATTTATTCTAAAAATAAATTTAACATATCTAGACCACATTTCGCCTTTATACTAGGAGAAAGAACCCGAAATATAAATGTTTAATTTCCTTTTCAACTCAGTAAATAATAGGGTTTTAGCTAGTTTTAATTAATGATTAAAGTTAAAGGCAATGATATGTGGAACAACTTGCAAATAATGCTATTCAAATGGGATTGGTATTAGACGAGGGGTGAACCGCGACCTAAAATCGTGTACACCTACTTCCACTTCCACTTTCATTTCCAAGTAGAAGACAATAGATTATCTAATGAATTCCAAAGTAATTCCAAAGACTATTTATATAACTAATTCCAATCGCGGTTCACTCCTCCGTATTAGATATACCAACCACAAATTCGGATTTCGTTTTAATTATAAAAGAAACATATAACGATTGTGTCAACATGATTGAAAGAATCTTGGAAATTTTATAAAGGCTAAGTTGAATTCCCAAAGTTAGGAAGGATTTAACAATATTAAATTGGAATTAAATTAACGATGTTACATTTTAAAAATTAAACAATGAATCACCTTATCTGGAAATTGAACTTATTATTAATGAGATTAACCCTCTCACACTTATGCCGACAAAAATTACTTTCCCAAATGAAAACAGCTCCATGGTATTATATTAATAAATTCTATTTAATTTGATTTTTAATTATTTATTTATAAAACCAAAAAGACCGTTAAATGGTTCTTTGAAATCAGTTATAATTTTTAATAACAAATTTTCGACATCTAACTCTGGAGTTGTATAAAAGTGGTTGATGTGAGTTTGACTGGGACTGAAAGTCTTTTTTCTGATGAATTATTATAATATATTAATTGTTTTTATTAATTTTAGGAAAGCGAATATAACTTTGAAGACGGGATTTCCCGTTTGGAAGCAACTCCGGTCTCTAATGGCACCGTGAGAGGCAGAGCCTGTGTAGTTCTGGACATTCAAGAAGCTTTTCATATTCAACAAGGAGATATTCTGATCACTTACTCCACAGATATCGGCTGGAGTCCATATTTCCCTAAAATTTCGGGCCTAGTCACCGAATTGGGCGGCCTTATCTCGCATGGTAATCCAGTCAACTCTCTTTATTTCCAATTTTAATATATATTTACATAAGTGGATTGCATTCCTTCTTCGAGCTGTTCTCATTTTGAGAGTTTACATCTCCAAGCCTAAATCAAGTTCACTTAATCAATTTTAGGTGAAAATAAATGAAAGCGTTGAATGAATGAAAATTAATAAAAAGGAAAAGGGCTGGTCCTGAAGCCTAAAAAGCGACCAAAAGTTGTCTGTGTGTGGGTGTATTACCCCCTGTTTTCGGAGACGGCAATTGCCCACAAATGAAATTTAAAACTTAAGGCTAAACGAGTATAGTAGCTGATAACTAGAGACCGGATTTTTATGCAGTAAAAACTGCCAAAATATGCAGTTAAAAATGTTGAAATATGCAAGTAATATGCAAAATACGGCGAAATATGCAAATTTATGCAGTAAAAAATGGCAAAATAAAATTTTTTATGCACTAAAAAATTAAAATTGAAGACAAAAAGAGAATATATTTGAAGGAGTGCTATGAAATAAATTGCTGATAAAGTAAGCTATAGACACCAAAAAAAAATATTTGACTTGCTATAATCTGATCTCTACATTTACACTATTTCAGTTTTATTCGAATTTAAATTGGTGTCCCCCTGTTTTATTTCTTCATTTTTTTCATTCTTTCTCCGAAAATTTACTTTTAAAAAATCTGTATTATGCGCGAAATATACAATATTTAACAAAAAATCATTTAAATATTGAATAATATGCAATATGCATATCTTCAAATATGCAATTTTATGCAATATTACTCAAATATGCAAAAATATGCAGCATAAAATTTAACCCACAGTATCCTAGATGCATGATTCGGATAGATAATATTGATCCCCTGTGTCGCATGTGGCGGCAAACAAAATATGCAATTCCATAGGAATCCGGTCTCTACTGATAAAGAACAAAGCTTTGGTTCCTTTCAATTTGTTCCAAAATGAAACTATTATTTTTTGAATTAATACGTTTTTCAAGAATTATAGTGACGAGCATAAAATTTATTCCGATTGAGATTAAAGGAGGTGAGCTGAATAGGCATGCTTAAAACTATTTGAAACGACTATATTTCATAAATGATACTCGTAGACTAACACAATTTTGACTTAAGTTTTGTCGAATAGTACTAAAAAGATTTTAGATGAAATCAAAAAAAGCCAGAAGTATTCTTTTTAATCTAAGCAATTTTTTGGCAATTTCTTCAAAACCGGCCTTAACAATTTTTCCAATATGGTGTTGTTAACAAGAATTATGTTACATATACTATAAATTTTCAGAGAGAAATTGAAGAAAAGAGTCATTTTGTAGGGGTGTAGTTGAAAAATCTTGTTAAACACCTATATATCAGTAGGTAATGTTAAATGGTAGAGTAATGGTGATATTTTAAATTTAAGCTGATTATTACCCAGAAAATAAACAGGTTTTAGTATAAAAATTGCTCTTCTATAAAAATTACCCTTAGAAAGTTTTTGGTTTCCAGTGCACAAATTTAAAGAAAGAAAATAAAGAGAATGATTTAAAATATGGTCGGTTATTATAATTGGAAATCGTGTGGTGAACATATATCTTTGGACTGGCTTTTATATATTTAAGTAAGTTTGATGATTTGAATTAAATCTGTTCAGGTGCGGTGGTCGCTCGAGAATACGGATTGCCTTGTTTAGTGGGCGCCCACGGAGCTACGAAACTCTTCAAAACAGGAGATACGGTTTTACTTGCGGCCGACTCAGGCTACATTGAACTCGTGACAAATGAAGGAAAACGCGACTGAAAACTGGTTTGCTTATTTGCAAATACAACAAATACTAGTGACTGAGAGACTGTACTCTGAATATCATTATCTCTCTGTCGCCCACATACATCAACAAGTCATAACACGAAAACTCAATGTACTGACCCTGTCGACAGGGACGGCGGAACCGTGGGGTCAGCTGACCCCCCTGGGAATTTGTCTACGGGGCAAGGGGGTTAGCGGACCTCCTTTAGTGTCTTAAGATCATGTCCAATTTATTCAATATTAATTACCGGTTACCGGTAGTTTCTTAATTAATTCTTTTTTTTATGAACAAAGGTTTTGTTTTCCTAGTTACATAAGTTTATTACTCATATTTACTAAGAATAATACAAGTATATATTGCTAATTAATTTTGTTTTATTTTATTATATTTTGAACCTAAACTCATTATAACTACAAACAAAAATTTAAACTCTTTTTTCTTTCAGTTTTCAATAAAACCACAGCTACAAACTGCTAAAAATGGATTAAATTGTACCAATTTGCTTCAAAATTTTCTACATCACTTTCCAAGTTTTGATCCCCCCCCCCCCCTGGCCTAAGATCGCTCCGCCGTTCTTGCCTGTCGAGGGTCGGATTTCTGGAAATGACAAATTGAGAAGTGTCCAAATATAGAGATTAATAATTCCAAAAACGAAAAATCCAAACTATACTTCTTAAAATTCTTTTAAGGAAATTAAGAAAGGATCATTATACAAATAATTGTTTTATTTTATAATGCAGAATATAACCCTTAAAATTTCCCGTACCGAAAAATAATAGTTCTTTAAGGCGGTTCCCTATAATTTTAAGAAATCGAGTACAACATTTGTACTTTTATTAAAAAGTATTAGAAATCTTGATCTAAGAGACTATGCCTGCTGTTTGCAAATTTACCTTAGACACTTGGGTAGAGAACGGCTTATATTAGTATCTGTTTTGCGGGTTGTATCTTCATGGAAAAAATATTAAACCCTTTTGAGCATTAATAATATTTTCAAGATGTCAACTTATTTTTATCTTACAATTAACTCATGATTTTCAAATAGTCCAAGCTCTTATTTGATAAGGAACTTTATAGTTTAAAAAAATGTTGAAATCAAAGTGGTGTGTGGCTTTTTTTTAATCTGTAATCCAAGCTAATTATTTTATATCATTCAAGATAATTTAAATCAAAATTACTCACAATGAGCTATTTTCAATAATTTTTAATCATATTTTTAAATCGAAAGATTGTAAAATTAAAAGAGGAAACAATCTTAGTGAAATTATATACAGTGAAATCCCTCAAATCCGAACTAATTGGAGCTGTAGTCTATTCGGATTAGCCGAAAGCAGCTTCGACAAATGAAGATAACTGATAACAAGTGAAAGATTAGTGAAATTTTGTGTTTTTCTATTATTATTTCATTGTTTTTGCAAAGTAATTAACCTAAAGAATTTCAATAACCAACTTTTACCTTTTTCAATCCTGTATGACATAAGTATGTAGACACATTTACACATTGTTAGGTATGCTAACTGTACTTCTTTGTTAATTTTTCAACTAATTATGTAAAATAAGATTATAATGTAGAATATACACATAAGAGTTTTATGGCTAAATAAATAAGTTTCTCTTTTTTGCGTTCGGGTTTTCTGGGATTTCGGTTTTGAGGGGTTTCACTGTAGATTCATAGCGCGTTATTATAAAGTTTACGGGATAACATGTAACATAATATAATTTTATTCACTGATATGCTACTCGGAGTACCACAACATTTTAATTATTTTTAATCAATAATTTCTATGGATGTACTGGTTTCTCACTCATGGTGTTTGTTATGATGAGTTGATCCCCACACCTCATAAAGCTTAATTTATAAGCAGCACGTGATTTTAGAACACTCATCACCCCTTCGCTGTCAAAATGAATATAAATATAAATAACGCATTCGCCAATTTGCTTAGCTATATGACTTCTAGGACTAGAGCTCACTTCCTGACACATTTTTTCCCGAGACCTATAACCTTCAGTTGTCCAAGATCCGCACCGTACCTTCGACTCCCGACTCAGCCCCTAAAATTTCTTCATCTTCCTCTTTCTTTTCACGATATAGGGGTTATTTACTGAGGTAAAGAAGTTCCACATTCTTCGTGTAAATACTTGCCGTAACAATATCATAAAAAAACAACAGTTTCTGGAATATTAAAAAGTTTAACCTTATAAAATTCTTCATAATATGTGTCAAATTAAAAATCATTTATAACTACGAACGAGAGAGCTCATTTTGCTGTTAAAAAATCTTGTTATTTCAATTGCAATAGGAGATTAGATTTTAGGCTCAAAAATCTTTTGAATTAGTAAAAATATTATATAATTTTAGCTTATTGACTCAAATTTGATTTAAGGAGGTTCTTTCGCGACAATCCACACAAAAAGTTTTAGCCTCGTAACCACTCTATAAATATGAACGGTGCTAAAATTTTAGGTTATGTTTTTTAACGTGACTGTACTTTGTACACTACTATATTCTCTTTATGAATCGATCTTTTCCAAGCCATTGATATTATATCCCCTCCACTAAAAATAATCGCCCAAATATATATTTTTTTTTATCAAAACTACGAGGTAAATAATTTCAATTTTTTTTAAGTTACTCTAAAAGTATTATTCTAACAAATATTAGTTTTTCATCAAGATAGTGAAAGTCCTTCAATGAAAAAAAATAAAATAATGATCATTTTCCCACCCTTTTCCCAATCTACCATATATGTAAAAAATTTCATTTTTAATTGCAATTATTTCATGATTGGTGTGGTAAATCGTCTTCAAATTTTAACAGTGTGTTTATTATGCTTTTAATGATTTATATTCCAAGTTTCGAAGACTTCTTGAAATTTTGCATTTGTGAAAGAACTACCTTAAGAAATAGTATTATTAAGCTGCATCTTTGGTTTAAGTTTAAGTTTCAAAAATTTTAAAAATAAAATTAATTTAAAAATAAAAATCAATCACGAATCAAGGATTTGTTCTGAAATTTAAAGGTACGTATATCTGTGAGAGGGAAGATTTTTTTTTCAATTAGCCAAAATTGATAAAAATAAAATTAAAATATAGAAAATATGTGAGAAGACTCAAAGGTAAGAAAAAAAGATTAGAAAACATTTTTTTTTAATTTTATATTTGAGAAAAAAATCATTTTGAATGTTGAACATTGGACATCTAAAATAACACAAGTTGAAAAAATATCACTTTATAAGTCAAAATATTAACTTCTATGACTAGTTAAAATATACAATATATTTATTGGTCAAAATATAATATAATAGTAAAAATTAAAGAATTATAAAATTATTTACAAAAAATAGGGCGAAAAACAAACAGTAATCGCAGTTCTTTTTAATCCCTTAAAATAAAAATAAAAAAGACTGTTTCGATAAAGTTTAACAACGTTTGATGAATCTTTGGCTAGTATTATTTTAAGGGTGATTTTTTATTTTTTTATTTTTGTTTCCTATTTTAAACAACAACCTAGTGAATATCTCATTATGTGATTTAAAAGTGTTTGTAGAAGATAGATATTTATATTTATTTTATTCTTTCTTTTCTGTTAAGAATAAAAGAAGGTTCTCATTTTAGTAACTATATACATGGGAGAGAGGTTGAAGAAGAGATCCGCTTGAGAGGCGGTGGAGACGAATGTCAGTGGGCGTGTGTCGAAAGAGGTGGATGCTGCGGTTGCTCCGTGAGGAAGGTATGGCTGTTGCCTCCAAGCGTCGTGCTAGACCCACAATATCCGCCTGTGGATAGGGGCGAATTGTAGGGTTGCTGGCAAAGGGACTCGTGGTCTTCAAGCATTTGATAGGCAGCAGATTCTGATTTGAAATCCTGAAAGACAAATAGATATGTTAATTTACAGATCGCTATCTTTTAATCTGAAATATTTAATAGATATTATAAGCTATTATATATTATTATCATTTCCGTCCATAATTTGTATTAATTTGAAAGTTTATATTAGGAAAATAAGGACAAGTTTTTATGTGTGACTTTTTATTTATCAACCAACGTTTCGTCGACTTTGCCGACTTCTTCAGGGCTTCTACAATTATAAGAACTTTATGATATGAATTTACAAAGTACAATTCCAATTCCGAAACAAACATGTATTTATAGTTTACCTACCAAATAGTCATGTCACGAGTCATAGACGAATGTGTGGCATGTTTATTTGGTAGGTAAACTATATATTAATACATGTTTGTTTTGGAATTGAAATTGTACTTTAGTAAATTCATATCATAAAGTTCTTATAATTGTAGAAGCCCTGAAGAAGTCGTCAAAGTCGTACTGAAACGTTGGTTAATAAATAAAAAATTCACACATAAAACTTGTCCTTATTTTTCAAATATAAACTTTCAAATTATTATAAGCTATATTTTACATCTGCAAATTTTGGTCATTTCTCTGCTAAATTTGGGTTGAAACTTGACTCAAATGCGTGGCTTATTAATACCAAGTTTGGAGCCGAATTTTTCAACCGTTTACCATATAAAGATTTGATCCCCCCTTGAATTTCTGCATTTTTCATTCACTCTTAAGTGAGTTCGGGACAGCTTATCTATCTGGTTGATCTTTGAAAAAATATTTTGTATTTCTGCAGAGTGACAACGTCTGCCCACTAAATTTTTTAATAAAAAAAATTGTTAATAATGAGATTAATTTCGAATAAAAATCTTTGTTTTTGATAATATCAATAAAAAGTATATTGAGATAAATTTTTTTCTCATTATAAAAACATTTATTTAACACAAAAACGATTTCAAGAAATAGAGTTGGAATTCTACACTAGTGCTTTTGTTATATTCTGTTGGCTGCAAATAACTTTTTATTTTTTACATTTATGAATAACTAATTAACTAGGCTGTCAAATCTATTGAAAAATGTATCATTCGATTCATAAAAGTTGAATTATTGATCCGTATAAATTTGTTGAAAATTGTATAATTTGTATAGAAGTTATAGAACTTTTAAAAACTCGGTCCATTTACTTCCATGCTAAAGAGACAATTTTCAATAATTTATTTCTCGGTAATGGGAGAGACGATCAACTTCAAATTTCGGGAATAAATATTTAATACATTAATGATTCGATGGTAAAAATTTGAGAATTTTCTTATAAAAATGAAAAACAGTCCCGAATCCCCTTAAAGAAAGACAGGCCAAAATCTAACCAGTTCTTCGGTTTAGAAATAGAAACATTTCCACAATAGAATGAACTTTCTCCCAATTTCAATTTTTGAGTTATCGTTGGTATGCAGAATCAGAATCGGTATCATCAGCCATGCATAACTAACTAAGACCCCTTGATTTCTTCTAATAAATTCAAAACTATGTTTCAGAAAATTCTTTTAATTTTTTAAGGAAAAACATCTCAAATAGGTATATGAAAATATTTAAAAATTATGTCTTTTCACTATAATATTAAGAAGACAAAATCTTTACACGATAAGGAAAACTGTTCGTTTGAATATCTGGTTATGTAAGGTCGTACCTGAGAAAGTGGCATGTTAGTGTTGGTCCAGAGGGGCGTAGAGGCCGCGTACCAACTCGACTGATGTCCTGTTGAAGACGGTGCAATAGCCGGTCCTCCTGTGTTTGGTGAAAGTTGTGTATGGTCTAAAAGACCATCCCAGTAAAAGGGAGCTGAACTTTCGGCTTTTAGACGACCAGGATGAAGGGTTGGACAAGAATACAACGGCGCCTCACTTGATGGGTACATGCAAGGAGTCTCCTCCTAAAACACAAATAGAAACCTTCATATTAGATATAATCAAAAAATGAACAAATAATTATTCTATTATATAGGTATAATAATATTAATTACTTTACCATAGTGGGGTATGGTCAAGTATTGTAATCGTGAATGAAAAAAGTTTTTTGTTTTGTTTTTTGGAAATATTTCAAAAACGGCTGAAACTACATATTTTGATAGTTATGCGACACAAGATGGGTTAATATTTTGGATAGCTGGATGGGGGTTCGTATTTATTAACGAATCCAATCAAAGTTAAATGACAAGAAATGAATTTATTTATTGGACAATTTAGATATCAGTAATTAAGCAAAATGAGACAAGTTAATTTTTTGGATAGGCTGCCAAAAAATATAGTTTCTTTTTTTTAATGAAATTGATGAGAGGAGTCACACCAAAGAAGTGCATCCCCAAAGACATGAGTTGGCCCCTCCATCGTGAAAAAGAAGAGGGAATTTTATGGGCTGGGTAGAAGTCGAAGGTATCTCTGGATGCGGGTCTTAAACAGCTGAAGGTTGTAAATCGCGGGGAAGACGGTAGCTGAAAGTGAGTTCCAGTCATATAGATAAAAGTGTTGTCGAAAGCGCTGGTTCGATTTTTATCCAATTTGACAACGAAGGGGTGCTGAGCATGTAGATTTTTTATTTTGAGGTTAAGAGCTGATTAAATTTTGGTTGAAATCGAACCAAAAATTAAGGAGCTTGGTTGGAGCTCTTAAAAGATATCAAAAACAATTTTTAAATATAATGAATTATTCAATGCATAATATAGTTATAGAGGGGAAAAATTTGAAGATTGAAATATTCTCTTACTGCCTTTTTATTTATTTTTGTAATATTATTTTTATTTTTTAACGAGAAGTAAACAATTTATTGAAACAATTGATCGAAAAGATTTTTTTGGAAATTATTTATATTTACTTTGAAAAAAACTTTGAAAAAATAGGATCTTTTGTGTACTTTTTTATGGGCCCATTTATTATTCTTATTAGTTTGTTTTTGATAAATTGTTTTATAGAATAGTTGATCTGACATACCTCATGGTAGAAATCGTGGCTAGGTTCTGATTTTAAATAAATACAAGAAGAAGGTTCCGGATTAAGTCGTGCTTCGAGGGCTGAAAAGGCACCCTCCGAAGGGGTATCATAGCTATGACGAGATGATGAGGTATCTTCAGGCCAACATGAAGGAACCGAAACGGACCCCATCGCTGGCTGAGAATGGATTGCCCCGCTGCCCAAGTCAAGTAACATTGGCGGGGTTGTCGCCGTCTGATGGGTCTGTAAATTAACATAGAATTTTAGTAATTAATAAAGTTAAAATGGCGATTTAGCAGAGTTTTTATTTATAAGGAGTAAATTAAAGATTGAATATTTGTATGATTAATTTAAATAATTTTTTACTATTCATTTTAGTTTCTAATTCTTTCAAATTTTATTCAGGGCGATATTTTAGATATAATATTATAAATTTAATCAATTGCTTATCTAATGTTTATTTTGCAATAATTAGCCTTACTTTAAGGCTAAAAAGTATCCCAAAAGAGCTCGTTATCAAAAAATAATACGTTAATTTCTTTAATTATACAAAATATTTACTACATTTACTTTCATAATCATACTTACTTTTTTGTTTTTTTTAAATAAAATTTATTTGATGATTGTAATTTTTAATGAATATAAAATATGAATAATATGTTTACCCTGTGTAATAAAAGTAAACTACCTAGATACTAGCTAAATACTAATCTATTTTCTTCTAAATTATTAGAATTATAAAATTATTTTCCGACAACGAGGATTTATTTGATTGTTGTGAGCCTGAAGGAGCTCTAAAGTCAGTCGAAACGTTGCCAAATAAACTCATAATAATTAAGTGTTTATGAAATTAATTTGTTTTTTAAATCTCGTGAATAACATCCTGAATACAGTTAATATTCTGTTATTTGAAAGCAGTTTTTGAGGAATTTTGCCTTTACTTCAGTCCAACCTAAATATACCTATGATATACTTAGGAAATATTTGTATTAGACTAAAGATTTTGACAAACCCTTTGAAACTATAGTTTTAAAGGAGTCAAAATACTTATTAAGGAGTTGATATTTTGATAAATTTCACATAAACAATTATAACTCTTTATTGAACACAAATGATATGTACAATATAACTAAGACTTTTCGATCAGCTTATTCTGCTATCGTTCTCAAGTATGAGCACCCACCCCCATTAGTACATTACATATTTGAGAGTGATTCCAGAATAATCCGATCAAAACGTCGTGTTTTCTTGGTTATATTGTATTATATGTTGTCCGTGTCCAATAAATAGTTATAATACTTAATTATGTGTGATTTAAACAAAATTTCATCCCTTAATGAATTTAATCACAAAAATACAAGCTTTGACAGCTTCATATCTAACAAAATACTTATATTAATTAAAAGACTCATTTTTTAAATTTACTCCCTATAAACCTAAATTCACTTTAAAAAGTGATTCGATCAAAAAAAACACTTACATGATCAGGTTCGGCTGTTCTTATCGGTTGATCTAATTCGAAAATTTCTTCTGGTTGAAATAATTCAGGAAAGAATTCAGTAGCGGCAGGATACTGTGTAGCTTCAGTAACAATAGGCGGTGGTGGATAAGTACTTCCGGGTGTGATCCAATGGTGATCAGCAGGAGTGGGTTCGGCTGGTTGGTAAGCATTACAGCCACCGTTCCCTCCACCACCTCCCCAGAGGGATGCAGGGTGATGGGCAACAGGAACAGCGGCTGCACCTGTGGTCCCCGGGCACATGCATTCGAACGGCGGACAACTGCATGTCGAATCGGAATCTAGACAAAAGACAATAGAAAGGTCATTAAGAGAACTACTAATCACTCATGAGAGTAAACAATTTTTGAATAATCTACTTCGCAAATGGACAGGCCTGATGAAAAAAATATTTTTGCACATCTCATTGTGTAATATACCGTTAAATATGTCTCTTTTAACTTCTAAGTTTTTTTATCACTCGCGTGCTATAAGTCACCCCTCGAATTTTTAAGCCTTTGATTTTTATCCACTATCTAGACTGTCAAGACTTTTAGATTCTTAAATATTGAAGTTTGAAATGTCATTTGTAATGTAATTAGATTTTGATCATTTCCAGATATACTAATTATAAAAATAAAAATGAAATAATAGTATTAATAAAATAAGCCGCTCCATTAACAAAAAGTCAAGGGGTGAACCGCGATTGGAATTAGGTGTACACCTCTTCGGAATTATGTGGAATTATTTTCGAATTCATTAGATAATGCCCCTTTATCTACTGTCTTCTACTTGGAAATGAAAGGGAAGTGGAAGTAGGTGTACACGATATTCGGTCGCGGTTCACCCCATGCAAAAGGTGAATATGTAAATAATTCTCCCTCTTCAATTAGCGAAAGAAAAAGTCTTATAAAGATGTTTTTTTTATAATTTTTTTTATGTCCAATTCAAACGTTATAAGTAAACCAAGTTTCTTCGAAGTCTCTGTTTCATTGTAGTTTTTTAACTTTTTAATTTAAAAAAATTGTAAAAATTATGTTAGTTTTCATACGTATACATACTTATGATGAAAATTATTTTGATTTCCCGTCCAAACAAAATCTATTAATATATTTTTTCACTACATGATAAGAATTAATTTTGTCTAAATGGTCATTAAGTTCCTCATGGCATTTAATTAAAATAAATATATAAATAAATTTTTTGGAACAAAATTTTCATTTATTAACTTAATATTATATTCCCTAATTAATAATACATAATTTACAAATGTGAATATAAAGTGAATCACTTTCCTTCTCTAGTCTCTAAAAATAATTTTATTATTTTCTGGTAAAATTATATATAAAACACACACAATGAAAAAGACCCATTTGAAAATAATGAATTTAATAATGAAATGTCAAGATTAAAATTATTCGAGATTTTAAATTTTTTTATCAATATTACAAATTGCTGGTCGTAATATTTGGCGCCTGACGATGCAATCCTCAACTCAAAGTGTCCGATTTGAATGCATACCCTACAGTTCACAGGCGGCCCTGAAACATTCTATCTTAAACCTGTCGTAAATATTCCAACAGCAGCACACTTTCCCCACCCTTTCAAGTACTTTTTCTCCGATAACGTTTATACTATTCAACATTATCAAGATAATTCAAAATTGTTATTTTTGTTTACGTGAGTTTTTGTGACTATAAATAAATTTTTACAAATCAATCAAATCATTGCTACGAATATCTCAATATAATATTGAATATATAAATTTCCCAATTTTTTAAATAATAATTATATACATTATTGCAGTACCTTTATGTTTTTCATCTGAGATCAACGGAGGAGGGGCTTCCAGGGAAGCAAAGAGACAAGAATTCTGTTTCATCGAATTCAATTCTGATCCTCTTTTTGCCTCTTTTAACGAGAGAATCTGAAAAATGAAATTATTTTCTATTAGCGACTTATGTAATTAATATATATATATATATATATATATATTATTTAAAAAAATCCAAACCTTTCAGGAGAATTTCTCGTTCTATTAGTGGCATTTTAAGAAATTTAAAAAAGTACTTGCTTTAAGATAAAGCAACTATAAACAAATAAGTATTTTGAAAATAGACAATGATACAGATTGTCTTGGATGTGAAATTATCTTTAATAAAAATAAAAAATATAAATATTTACTAAAAGTGAGATGATAAATCGAATTACAAATGAAGAAGTTCTTGAAAGAATCGGAGAATCGAGAAGAACCATCTGGATAATTCTGAGGAAGATGATGGGACACATTAAGAAACGGGTGATTGCTTAGGGATATCTTAGAGGAGAGGGTGAAAAAGAAAAGAGGAATAAGAAGGCCCAGATTAGAATATTTCTCTCAAATAATTAAGGTTTTAAGATGTGGGTCATTTAGAGAGTTCAAAGATTTGCCATGGGACAGAGTCGAGTGGAGACGGTTGATTGTGTCAAACCAGTCTTAGGACTGTGTACTCAATGATGACGACTAAAAATTATTTTCTTCTAAAATTTTTTGATAAACATTAGAAAAACAGTCTATATCTTTCGTTAATTGAATTTGTCTTTATTTTTATTCAAGATAATTTCATCCTAAAGACAATCTGTATCATTGTTTATTTATTTGTTTATAGATGCTTTTATATTCATTTCTTAAACACATTATTTTAAAGGTAGAACTTCTCTTGAAACGTTCAGAATTTAAATAAACGTTTTTTTAAGATTGTTTTTTATAAAATTTTCGTATATATCTGACAATAGCTTAAATTGAACAAACCTTGGACGTAAGTGCCGTATCCCTGGCGAGTAACATCGCCAGACCACGACCCCTTCGACCTGCGCCTAACGACCGTCTCGCTTCGGAGGTGGATTTCGCTTCAGGTCTCGGATGATCATGAACACCCTTCGCCTAAAAGCAAAGAAAATAACACATTAGATGGGATATAAGCCCTGAAATCTAATCTATTTATTTAATACAGTGAAACCCTTCAAATGCGAACTAATTGGGGCTCTAGCTTGTTCGGATTAGCCGAAAGCTGGTGGTTTGGATATCTCATTGAAGAAAATGGTTCTCTTTCTATCCTTGAGAAGCTGAAGAAAGTTACAATAAAAGACGTTATTTACTGGGTCGCAGATTCGCGGCAAAATACAAGTGTGAATTTACTGCGGAGATCTTGAAAGAAGCTTTGTCCTATCCCCGAGTTCGAGAAAACACCTACTCAAACTTAAATTTGTCAAAAAAACTCGTTCGGATTTGAGGGGTTTCACTGTAGTTGCTATTTATTATTATTTTTTTTTTAATTTGTCTGAAAATTAAATTATAATTTTCTATTCTGTTTCGGCTCTTATTTTTAAAAGCTTTTTTAAATTAAAAGATTATTATAGCAAATTTACTTGAGTTAGCCACAGGACACTTTTCACTCCAAAAATATTTTCAAACAAAAATCCTTGATTGATTCTCACTATGAATAAAAATATTTGTAGAAAATCAAGAGAGATAGTCTACTAAATCCGAGAGAGAAGGGTTGTTTCACCCATTTGGAAATTGAGCTCGAGTATAAACATAAAATTCGGGCATTTACGAATGGCTAAAATGGACAATTAGTTCGTAATAAAAAATAAAAAATATTTTGTCAATTCGTTAATTAATTTTTATAAATTCTAGAGATAAGGATATCTTGTCTGCTTATATTTTTCTAAAGTTCTACAATATATTATAATTCTTTTTACCCTAGAGTAAAAACTACTTCACCAACATCTTCTCTATTCGGATTATTTATTCCTTTTTCATTTTAAAATCTGATAGAGAATCTTGACTTATAGGTGTTGCACCTTTTCATAAATTCAAATCTTAAGTTGAAATAGTGATAAATACCTGAAAAAAGATCGCGTGTTCAGTATGCCTCCAGAAATGCGTGACAGGGTAACCGCAATGTCCCCGACAAGCGAGAATTTCGAGACGCCCTGGGCATCCCCTGTTGGGACAGGGCTTGCCTTGCTGCTTTTTGCGGGCCTTGTCGCAGATGGCAGGCCTCAAGTGCACCCGTTCACCACTCGGAAGAGAACAACGTACCGAGCACACGAGCACACCCAAACATGACTTCTATTTAAAAGAAACAGAACAGGAACAAAAATACATTTATTAATAATCGCAGTAAATATGACTATAGTAAAAGCATTTTCTTTTAGATTTATATACCTACTTTATATTTAAAAATTTACCACATTATTAAAAATAATTTATAAAGAAATTGAAAATTGAGATTTTTGTGAAATAACTAAATACCATATATCGTGGGGTTCTTGCGAAAAGTCCCTATGTACACTTTTGGTGGATTTTCATCTAATACTACGTAGTTGTGTGTCTCGATCATATTTATCGATATAAAAATACTTGAAGGTAATCAAAATAACACATTAAACCTAAAAAACAATTTCACTAAGTGCACAATGTTCTGATTTTACAGAGCGAATATATATATAAATGTAAAGTATTTTACTCAATTGTGTGAGGTATGAAACATATTTATAATTACAAAATACAAAAGCTAAACAATTAAATTGCTACTTAAGTATTTTTAAAACTAATCGTAAGTTTGAAATTGGGTTATCTCAAATGCAAGAAAAAACTTAATGACTTTTCCCAATAAGTCCAAGATATGCACTTTTAAATTTAAATTATATTAAATTAAAATCTAACGTTTTGATTGTTTCCAATGGTGAGCTAGATATATCGAAAGCACGTGAAACAATTACAGAATTAATGATTGACATTTTATGAAATAGAAGTAAAATAATAGAATAATAATAATAAATAATGGTTTATTTTCTCCGATGTGTGACCAAGTGAAACCTTTCCGACTTTTGAACCTTTTGGACAAAATCAGCCAATCTCAATTATAAAATAATTCTTCGTGGGAATGGATGAAATAAATTATCATATTTTGGAGATGTAGATTTCAATAATAAATAAATCATATTTAATAATATTTTATTCAATTAATATTAATTTTATCCAACAAAGCAGATATGTTGAGTGTTTGTTTTGTCTCAAGAAAACTAGCTATACTTACTTATTCCTAACTATATTTTTTGGACCAACAAAATAAATATTTTAATTAAAAGAACTATAAAATGTTATTTTTCAAAAATTTTAATGAATTTTCAAATTAATATAAATACATTTCTAAATTAAAAACTTCAATCCAAAACTTTATCTTTTGATTTTTTCTAAAGAAAATCAGAATTCTATTTGATTAGTAGGTATAAATAATAGCTAATAGAAACTAAATCATGCTAGTGTATTATGCCTCTTAACTTCTTTCCTAATTCCACTTTACTCCATAGATATTACCTATCAATTTCTAATTATGTGTAGCCTTATATAATTTTTGTAGAGGCGGGAGCTTGATATTTGCCATCACTTTGAAGAGTTATAACTTGTATCGATTTTTCCCCTACTATTTTCTACCTATGTTGCATATTTCTGTGTATTATTTATGTAAACATTTATTAAAATAGAAATGTCTACAAATCTGATCCGGATAAATGAGGGGCGGATAAACGAGGTTTTACTGTATTTGAAAATTAAACAGAAGCTTCGTGTGTGGGCGAGTTAATGATATTAATTAGCAAATTACATTAATTTTAATAAAAATTTCAATATTCCTTGAGTCGACAAAGTTTGAAGACTCTGCTCTGTAATGATGAAATGAACAAATAAGTATCCGAGGGCATAATTTAAAATAAAAAAAAAGAGAAAAATAATTTATGGATTTGTAGTTGATAACTGGATTCAGGTTAGCCGAGTGGTCAAAGAGCAAGCCTTCTAATCAAGCTAGCGCGTTTTCAAGCCCGACACACTGCAAATATTTGATCGGCTATAATTTGATTCCTTCAGGGGAAGGCAATGGGAAGTATCCTCTCCATTGTAATCGCTGACGCTCGGAATCGAGTATGGCACTTGAAGAAGAAGAAGAAGTTGCTAACTAAAGAAAATTTAACGCCCTTTGAATGTTGATTGCTTACCTTGAGGATATGGACATTGTGGTTGTTGGTATTTCGCATGGCCCAGCCGGAAGCATGTCGCTTGGCCTCCTCGCTGGTGGCCGGATATACAAGTCTGCAGTGTCCATCCGCCCACTCGTTCCAGCCGTCAAACGCGTGTACCCGGGGCACAGCCGTGTCGTTGATGTCCCACTCAGCTGTGTTCCCGATTGCTGAACTTGGCATATGCTGTTGCTGCCGATGGCTGCCACCCCCATGCTAAGACAAACAACCAACACATCCACACGTCAACTCCATGGCTTAACAAAAACAATATTTAGGCATTTGTTTTGAAAAAATTAACAAAAATAAACACTTAATTCTTAGATTCAAAAATATCATAATTTACCTTTGAAATTGAAACAAAACATACTGTAATAGATCTAATTCAAATAATGATTACTTATTTACTTATTTATTGTGCCCGCAAGGGAGGGGGGGCGATCAAAATCCGGTTTAAGCGTATTGTACACATTTTAAAACCTTAAAACTACAAATATTTCCTTTAAATTAAAAGAAAAAAACCCACAAACAACAATATCATTGTAAATGAAGTTTCGTTTTTACTGTGAAGGTCCAGAGTTTATCTTAGAGTTTATGGTTTCTCAACAAAGGCTCTAAAAAATTCGCTAAAAATTGGTGAACTTATCAAGTCTCATGAGTTATTGGTCGTGTATAAATTTTAATCCGATTGAAATAAAGGAAGGGGGTGTAAATTAAATATTTTAGTCGTTCATATCTCGTCTTCGGAAAGTCGAAGAGCTTTGAAATTTGAAACTTAAGCTATTTAGAGGCAAAAAGTTACCGAGCATCGCTCAGTGCTCCAGGCATTACTTATTATAATCGGCGACGTGATTTTTTATAGTTTTAAAACCAATTAATAGTTTATGACAAATAAAATTTATTAAAATTATTATTTTAAAAATCCCTAAGCATTGCATCAACGACTGGACTCGCCTAGCTCCTACGCAGCTTTCATTCTTCCGCGCGCAATGCGTTGCCTAAATACAGGCGCACCAACGTTATAAATCAAGTTCAAATTAAGACTACATTTTGAGGATTTTAATTAGTAACTACAGTGATTTATTTATATCTACTCCTATTAATCTTATTATCTATCTACTCTTATTAAACGAGCAATTCTTGTATATAAATATATATATATATATATGTTCACTGAGGCTTCCGCGGATAGGTTCTAGTTCATTAGCTGAATTCGTTTTCGAAAATGGCTCTAACGATTTCGCTAAATTGGTGTACTTATCAAGTCTCATGATTTATTAGTCGTGTATAAATTTTAATCCGATCTAAATAAAGGAAGGGGTTGTAAATTAGTCATGTCGCAAATTAATAATAATAAAGCGGTTTGTTCTACAGCATGCGCCGTTTTCCGCATCCAACACGCCAATTCTCTCTATCCAGAATGTCTTGCTCTTGTAGTTGCCTACTGGTCATTGCCTCATCTACTCCCTGCTCGTCTCGGTCTTCCTCTTCTCCTCCGCCTTTCCGTGGGCATCCAGGTCCATATTTTATGAGGCCACCTATCTTACGGCATTCTTTTGAGGTATCCATACCATATTAATCTCTTCCTTTCTATTCTATCTATTATGTCGTTTTCCATTTTCATTTTGTCCCTTATAGTTGTATTTGGGATATGCTCCAATCTCGACACTCTGCAACTCCTTCGCATCGCATCCATTTCGAGCGCTT
Organism: Forficula auricularia; assembly: GCA_024734495.1. Taxonomy (NCBI): domain Eukaryota; kingdom Metazoa; phylum Arthropoda; class Insecta; order Dermaptera; family Forficulidae; genus Forficula; species Forficula auricularia. The sequence goes on along the minus strand of JALMQS010000681.1, from coordinate 7,649,022 downwards.
GTAATTTCTTGTTATTTTCTTCTTAATGTCGCAAATTAAATGTTTTAATCGTTCATATCTCGTATTCGGTAAGTCGCAGAGTCTTGAAATTTGAAACTTAAGCTATTTAGAGGCAAAAAGTTGCCGAGCACCGCTCGGTGCTCCAGGCACTATTATATTAAATAAACTGCAACTGATCGTTACTAATATTTTTATTCATAGTCATTTGAAATATTAATATGTTTCTTCCTTTATTATTAATCAGATAGACCAACCAAATAAATAAATTTTTAAAGAATTTAAAAAAATAGATACCAACTTACTATAGAGTAAAGTACTTTAAAATGCAATTTTCCAGCTTATATAATATTTTTCGGGGTCCTCAAGGTACATAAATAGAATATTAAAATTAAATATTGGCTAAGCCAAAATATTTAGAAAAAACTAAAATGTACTAAGATAAAGTACATATGGTTAAATATGGATGTGAACTTGAAGTTAATTTTAATTTTAACTGGCTCCCAGCTAAGTAAAGATCGAAAATTTTCAATAACCATACGGTATTGACCCCATGAAAAATAATATTTATAATTAAAAAAAGACTGATGATGAAGACAAAGTCTTCGAAACTATAGTCTCAAGCAAATAAATAATAAGATATATAATTTCGATATATATGTGTGTATGTTTATTTGCATCAAGCAGAGGACAACCTCTTTGTTTCTCTTTGTGATCCAAATAATTGTTTTTGTTTGATGGTTTGTTTTATCTTTTCTTATTCACAATGAACATAATATATATAGTTTTGGCATTCGATTAGGTCGAATTTTCCATAAATGAACTGCGCAACTGATTATCTATCCTGTTTTTTTCAATGTCATTTTTTATATTAATTCAACTGAGTGATAAGCATTTTCAACAAAGGTCAATGATAACTAACCTATTATATTATATATATAGGGCGTTAGGTGTATTTGGTTGGGCAAATGCAAGCGATTCGAATGTCTGTCTGTCTACCCCTCACACCTGTTATCTCTGTGCATGGAGGTTGTGCATCCGGTCATGACAGCAATTGGGAGGGCATTACAAAGAGACACCCGTTTATCGATCCCCGAGAACATACTCACTGTCTAGAAACAACGCAAATTGAAATTCAGAAAAACATGGAAACTTAAATTCATTTCTCCGTCAAATAATTAAGACTGCTACAATGTTAGAATTATCTTTTATTTTAAATGGTGAAAAAGAGAGTTATCACGGAATTCAAATCAGCATCGAGAATAAATACACCTTGTCTCTGATTAACTACCTCTATCCTGATTATAATTAAAGAACTTAGACATGTGATCCGGATCAACATAATTTTTTCTTGTAGATTTGTTGCTTTGCTGGTTAAGTGGTTTAGAAGAAAAGTTTTGCCTAATACCAGCTAGAGAGCACATCTTTAATTATACAGGATGGGTCATAAAGATCTACAACATTTTAAAGCGGTATAAAAAACGAAAAAATTTTACTAGAAAAACTGAATATATTTTTGAAAGGTACATAAAAATAATTTTTTTTAATGTGATTTAAACATTATCAGACAAAAAAAGGGGGAGGGGCGGGGTCAAAAATGAAAATTCTAGCCCTTTCGACCAAACTAAACAAAATTTTGTATACATATTTGCTGGGCCCCCTCTTAAGCTCTTGATTAAAATATTATGTATTTTATATATTATATATATAGGTATATTTAATGAAAATTCATTCATTAAACTATTTTTTTTGTGATATTTATTTAAAGTTAAATATATATATTTATGTTATTGACTGTTCGTGAATTTTTAAAGAAGAACTTTAATAAGTCAAAAATAATGTGATAAATTGAAAATATCAAATTTGATTTTTTTTCTTCTTTCTTTCTTTTTTTAGATTAGACATGCAAAAACTAGCCACCCAAAATGGAGGGAGAATAAAAAATGAAAATTCTAGCCCTTTTAACCAAACTCAACCAAATTTTATATACATATTCTGTGAACCCCCAGAAGACTAGAAATGCAAAAACTAACCACCCAAAATGGGGAAGGGAGGGTAAAAAATGAAAATTCTAGCTCTTTTGACGAAACTCAACCAAATTTTATATACATATTCTGTGGATCCCCAGAAGACTAGAAATGCAAAAACTAACCAAATTTTGTATAAATATGGTAGTTTGGTAGAAAAGGGTTAGAATTTTCATTTTTGACTTCCCCCTTTTTTTCGTCTGATATGTTTAAAACACATTAAAAAAAAATTATTTAATGTTCTTTTAAAAAATATATTCAGTTTTTTCTAGTTATATTTTTTCATTTTTTATACCTCTTCAAAATGTGTTAGATCTTTATGCCCCACCCTGTATAATCTCATCAGAATGCAGGGACAAGAAAAGGACTTCAAAAATAGGTGTCGAAACGTCGTGCATTCTGATGAGATTTTTTCATTAAAAATGTTTATTCTAACAGGGTGGCTTAAGCCACAACTTCTCATTCGATAAATCTTTTTTATTTTTGGTACATTCTTTGTAAATTTTGGTGATTCGGCAATTTTTCGTCCACTGTATAAAGCAGAAACTTTGGACAAAGGTACATCTCATTAATATGTAATTACTTTGATACATGTTTTAGGTCATAGCTAAAATGTCTCAAAAGTTTCAAATCAAACGTTTCGAGATTTTCTGAACTTTTCAACTCGAGGTTTTAAAGCTAGAAGCCAAAAGTATAATGAACACTTCCTGAAAAACAAACATTTTGACACTAGAACAATATTTCTAGAATTAAAGAATAAAAAATCATGCTTGAAAATGTTCAAATTGAAAAAAAAATGGATGTTGAAAATTTTTGAGTCAAAAAAAAATTCGACTGACCATTGAGAGTACCGAGTAATTAAGGTTTAATATTGTTTATTTCTTTTAAAATGTGCAACTTAAAAAGATATATTGTAATTTATTTATATCAAATTAATTTTTAATATAAATTAAAAATATAAATAGTTGATTACAATGATAGTACAAAATAATAGCTATTAACTAAATTTTTAATTTAAATGTGAAAGTGGGTAAAGGCAATATTATATTTTAAATGGGGGCGAAACCTTCTGACATATAATATTTACATAATAATCTACTAAGTTCTTTGATAAAATTGTCCTTATATAAATTCTCATATATCTAATTAAAATACAGGTATGAAACCCAGAAGTTGTTCTTTTTTTTTGAAAAAAATTTTCCATCCATTTTTCAAAAAGATAAGACACTCAAATTTTCATATTAAATACTTTAAATGATTGAAATCTTAGGGAAATCCACAGTATCCATGGACCGCACGCCACTGCTATCTACAACTAATATAATTATTTTTAATTTCTTATCTCTAATTTAATAATCCTGATTATCCTGAAAGATTTAAGGAATATAGTAACTTATCATAATCGTAGAATTATTATAATTAGACTATATTCAAACGTATTCCCAGGTTCGAACCCCGGCTGATCCTTTTGTCTATAATAAAAAAATATTTTCTTTGTTCGCTAATTTAATTTAAATTATAATATTTATAATCTATTAAATCTTGATAGAGGTTCATTTGTTTTACCTGCAATTTATTATGATTTTTTAACGAAACATTATTCTGCTATCAAATTAATATAAAACTATTTATTTTATACTTAAGTTTGTTTCTTTTGAGCTATTCTTTTGATCTTTTGGAATCTAAATGTTAAGCAAGACCTCATTCAAATCGCCTCATGCAAACTACCCTAAGTCATCTTTTGGTCAATTTTAATTTTTAGGTTTAGAAGGGTAGTTTTATCGTTTAAAGCAACAAGATACCTTCTACAAACACCCCTTGCTGTAGTTAAATGTAGGTGCTGTGCATATAGTGTCTTTTAATGTTTGTGAAATTGTCACTGGGTTTTTTACTTGTCTTCTATCTAATTGTTTAATATATACTTTATATCTAGGATGAAAATTTGCTGACTGAGAATCGATTCTATGGTATTAGTCAAGCATTTTAGAAACTATAGTTAATTGCTATTTTAAGATATAGATATAAAAATATGTTTCGAAAATGTGCATTGAGATAGACCCTTACATTTCTGAATAGATGGACGTTCGTCATCCTTTTATGGGATAAATGTTATTTAGCGATGGCGGGCAGCCAAGCGGATGCTGATTTGCGCCAATTGAAATGACTGGTTTTGAAAAAAAATACAAAATCGTTATTTTCTTTAAGATATAGAGGTGTTTACTTTCTTCTTTGCATCACTCTTTCTTTCAAAAATCATAACTATCAATACCTACTTCTAAATCAATGTATTATCCAAAACCATTTATATTCTAAAGATTATAAGGTTTTCTTTATATATCCAGTGAAAACACTACCTATTTCTTTTGTATGATTAATCTCTCAACGGAAAATGTTTTTTATTTTTCTCCTCAAAAACTCTGTTTCGATAGAGAAGCATATCAAAAAAATAAAACCCTAATAAAACCCTAATACCTCTCTTTATTTTTTATATATCGATGCACTTTAATTCACCCTCCTCAACTCCTTGAATTCTCATTGGCTGTGAAATTATCTAAACGGGTATAAGATATAGTTACTAATTTTATAGATATAGGTATAGGAATTTATTATTTTTTAAATGAAAAATATAAATAAATTCTTTGAAAAAAGTTTTGGGTGAAACCACACCTATATAGTTCGTATATTTTTAATGAAGCTTTCTCATTAAAAATGTGCAAGCTAAGACTTTTCTTTAAATAAACAACTCAATCTGCAAATTCTATAAAATTTGAAGTTCTTATTTAGATCCATTTAAAAAAGATTTTTATCATCTTTTTATTGTTCATGCCCTAAATTAAGTGTAAATTTTCAAGACTTAAATTAAAACTTATTTGTTAACAAGTTAGCATAGTTAAGGAGGTTCGAGACAGATTACCTAGATATCTGGTTGATCTACGAAAAAATCTTTTGTATTTCTGCAGAGTTACAACTTTTGCCTACTAAATTTTTTATATAAAAAAATTGTTAATAATGAGGTTAATTTCGAATAAAAATCTTTGTTTTGATAATATTAATAAAAAAAAATTTTCTCATTATAAAAACATTTATTTAACACAAAAACGATTTCAAGAAATATAGTTGGAATTCTACACTAGTGCTTTTGTTAAATTCTGTTGGCTGCAAATAACTTTTTTTTTTACCTTTATGAATAACAAATTAACTAGACTGTCAAGCCTATTGAAAATGTATCATTCGATTCGAAAAGGTGAATTATTGATCTGTATAAATTTGTTGAAAATGGTATAATTTGTAAAAGCTGGGTCCATTTACTTTCATGTTAAATGGACAATTTTCAATAATTTATTTCTCGGTAATGAGACTGACGATCAACTTCAAATTTCGGGAATAAATATTTAATACATCAATGATTCGATGGTAAACATTTGAGAATTTTCTCTTAAAAATTAAAAACAGTCCTGAACCACCTTATCACACATATAGACAAGTTAAGAGTCTTTTCTTTTAACAAATAAGCCTTGAAAATGTAGGTACGAAACTCAGACAATAAAGTGTTGATAAAAATAATACCTTTCTTTTTAGTTGGATCTATAGAGCTTTACATATTGAAGAATCAATCGCAAAAGAGACCATTGAATCAAAAATTAGACAAATAAATATAGTAGTGTAGTTCATCATCTAAAATCTGCACTGTCCATTCAAAATTTAACTATACTATAAGTATAAGCAATGCCTCAACAACAACCTATTTATTTATTTTTTGGCTTTTTCAGTTTTAAATATTAGGTATAAAATTATATTTTAGTTATTCGTTCTGATGCTGAGAGTGTGAATTTACTTGTAAATATGCACATACTAATCTTATCTTTGTAAGAGGCGGCTCGATCCTCGGAGGCCTAATAAACAAAATATGCATAGTAGGTATGGTTAGTAGTTATGACGGAACCATGCTCATAAGGGCATAAGCCTATTATTTACAATCTTTATCTCTTTCTTTCTGAGATGCAAGACTTCTTACTTTTTTATCAGAAAAACAAAATAAAAAACATTTTCATTTGAAACATACTCTCTTTGTTTCTAACTAATTAAATACAAGTTCTATAGTCAAAGTACCCCATTTTTTTTCATTTTTAAATATAGCTAATATAAGCCGGGGAAGTTTAGATATTTTCATCTAAAATTTATTTATAGTAAATTTATTAGAGGAAAATAATCAAATGAAAGATGGTTTTCTATAAATACCAAAGTGAAACTAGACTAGAGAAGGTTCTAAGAGGGGAAATCGCCATTTCGTTGCCGGGTTGTCTGTGTGGGGGTGTAGAAGCCCCGCCTTCATCCCGCCCACATGATGAGTACGCATGCGCAGTGGCAGTCGCCCCCAGAGGCTGACCATTCCTGGCTCGGGGCGTGCGTCGAGGACGTCTCGTCGCCAATCGATTTCCTTACTCAGTTCGGGATTACCACTTCCTGGAAGAGGGCGAACCACCCCCTAATAGTCCCCTCCAATTCTAAGTCGGCTTACAAAAGATTACCATTGGTTCTACTGCTCTATATCCATTCGTTATCGAATATACGCCTCTCATTTAAATAAAAAATTAATTACATATTTCGTTTTAACGACATGAATTTTTGACTTCTACCTATTGCAAGAAAACTTTTCACCTTTTATTTGAGTTGCATTATTTTTTATTATATAAATAAAAGAATATGCAAGACTTATAAGTCTAGACATGCACTTAAAAGGAGAATATTCAGGAGTTGGATTAGAGTCGAATTTTTATTTTTTGAAATTGAGCCTTGAAAGGATTGAAAGTTGTAAGATTCAGGGTAGAATTAATACATGAATTGCTTTCTTTGCTGATCACTTCATTCCCAGCTAGCATAACAGATTCTAGGAATATATTTTTATAGATACCTATATAGACTAAACATTCCAATTATTACTAGAAGATTTATACAATATTTATATCGGAAGAATTTTAAAATGAATATTTCTACTATATCCTTGGGCGTATAATTTAAGAATATTTACTTAAAATCTTCTAGTAATTTATATTAAATATCCATCACTAGTAGGTATCCATATTTCAATCATTACTGTGATTTTTTTCGAAAATTGGAAATATTTAAAGAAATGTCGATTATATACTAAGTTCTTCACTTATACCGGACTTGCTGGCCTTATTTGAAATATTGGTCGAAAATAAAAATAAAAATGTTTTTCGTTTTCATTTTTTGTGGGGTGAGGGGGAGGAGATTTTTAAATAAGATAGATTTAAAATTTTAAATTGTCAAAAATTAACATTGCTTCATAATTAACGCCGTTTCTGGTCTTGTCACAACATAGAAATATATTTTTTAATCTAAACAATTTATTTATTATCTATTTATATGAATTAAGTATATAGTTTCGGTCTACTTACATCTAGTAATTAACATGTTTAATTTTGGAAAATGTGAACTAAATTAAAGACTACAATTTTCTAATCTGAAGTCGTTAATTACTACTGAAGATGATCAACCAGTAGATGCCAATTTGGAATAGTGAATTAATATAAATAAAAAAATCATTAATGTCACAAAAAGATAGCTTTAAAATAATACATTATTCGGTATATAGGTGCGAACACTTAATAATTAGATAATTTAAATAAAAATTATAAAAGTAACGTGTGATTAGCGAATCGTCAAGTTCTTATTAACTTTGATGTTCACTTATGAAGAATGATTTTATAATTTTTTAGGAAATATCTTAAAAACAAAAAACAAACAAAGATGATTAAGACCAAATGCCAGGTTTGAGACTCTTCAAATAAGGAAACTTCTATTTAATTTTTAGGTATGTACCTACTTTTAATAAAGGCACTCGCATATATTTTTTTTTTAATTAGAATATTCAGGTTTTTGACTTTTTTATACATCTTTTTACATTCATGCAGGAATGAAATGGTCAACCCTTCTTCTTCTTCTTCTTCTTCTTTCTTTTCACGGTGGAGGGGCCAATCCAAGCCTTTAGGGGATGCACCTTTTTGGTGTAACTCCTTCTCTCATCATTTTCATTAAAAAATAATAATAATAACTCGGATATACTGAGCATGCAAGCGCAATTGATATTTCTGAAGACTAATTTCAAAGTAGTTATATGCATGGTCACTACGCTCGAGGGCATTAAGTCGAATACGCTTATGCAAAAGTAAAAATACTGGTAGGTACTAATACATTTTGAAAAATTAAAAAGTGTATTTTATATACTTCCTTTTCCACGTTGTAAGTGAAAGTATAAAATACAAATAGATACTTCTGAGAGTGTGCGCCACTAACGAGTAAAAAATTACTTTGAGATAATTAAAGTAAAATGACGTAGAGGCTACGAAATCTCCACTTTGAAAGAAAACGAAGGGTAAAAAACGAATTCATCCACTTAACCGTTATGACTTAATCATCAAGACCACTTTTTCTGCTCCCCGTTGTAGATCTGGACCTATCCCAATGTTATATTTTGGTCCAATTAATCTCTACTTGGCAATCACCTCAGACGGATTTTGCAAGGAAAAAACAGAGGAAAAAAACTTTAAGTATTTATTAAAATTTTATTTTTAAATTTCGACTTTTCTTCTTGCCGCCAAATTGATTTCTCATTCAAGGACAGAAATTTATGTAATTTATTGAGTAGAATTTTTTTTTAATAGGTACCTATCTAAAAAAAGATAGAATATAATTGAGTTGTTAAGCTGGGCGTATTAGATTGTTGCATCTCATAAGAGAAAAGCTCACAAACTTAAAAACAAAATTCTTAAAAATCTATGGGATGAAAATATGATATTAATATCATATATGAATCTCTTGTTTTGAATTTTTTTAAATTCTTTTATGTATTCCTGTGAATCAATTTGTAATAGACTGATGATTTATTTTTCCAGCAGAAGACACTCTTTTATTGTTTACTTTAATTTATAAAAATTCTGCTACTCTCGGCAAAAATAAACTTTCAATTTAAATTTTAATTTCATTAAACAAAAACACGTAAAATTTTTCTATCAATGATAAAATTATATAATTCAAGTTTCTATATTAATTTTCTAATTAAACCAATTTCTTAACTGTAGGTTATCTACCTATAAATTAAATAGAAATCTATCTGATATATAATTAGAAAATTAAAAGAATTTAATATAATCTTATAAAAGGTTTTGAAGTTACATGAAAAAAATAGAATCCTTGAATCAATTAAGTTTATTTTTATTATAAAATTTAAATTTATCTAAAACCGTTAATTATATTTCGCCTGAATAATATGATTCTTAAAATTTTTATGCACCTTAGTGCTTATTTTATAATTTTGGTATCTGAAGAAGCCTCAAACAAAGGGAAAGCGTTGCATTTAGACATGAATAAATTTGTTTCTCAAGTTCAAAAAATATTAATTACTCAATATAATTACAAATAATTTGAAATCCAATAGAATTTCAAAAATGTTTAGATAAGCTTAAGAGCACTCACTATCCAGATATGTGGATCGCGTCCCATTATAATTGATTTGGATAAACTAAGGGTGATATACGTACATATTTAATTTTTTTAATTATTTAAGAAATTTGGATTTCACCTTAATTTTTATAAGCCTAACGTCGAGCCTAACTATAATATAGGCTCATATATCTACAGTATTTTAAGACTTTTAATGTTTTTTAGTTACTTTATTGAACTATACTTACCACTAGAAAGACCTCACACATTTTAAAAGAAACATCCCTCTCAAAAATCACACCATAATCCTTAATGATGTCAAATCACTCCAAAATTGAATCATAGATATTATATGAAAAATATACATATATTATAGCAACCCCTCTAAAACAAAATCTATAGTCTTTAAGGGTATAAGTATAGATTGGAAAGATCGCCTTTACTTGTGAGCTGGCAATAAATCTAATAGAACTTGTAAAACGATCCAAAAATGAAAAAAAATCCACATACGAGATAACAAATGTCAATAATTATAAGTAAAATGAAGATAAAACCTTCAAAACATCAACCAGATATGCAGCAGTTTTAGCATTAAAATAAATTAAAACGACTTTAATAGAGGTACCTATCTACATATATTCCTAAAAGGTAAAACTCTTCTTTTGTTGTGGGTGATCACAAATCTGAAGGCAAATAAAATAAGGCAAAATATGATCAGTGCGCTGTCCATTTATTGGAATTATTTCAATTTCCCATAAAACGCGGTGTCAGCTGGTGCAGCGAAAAGCTCCCTCAGGCGCATTAGTTTCAAACTCTTAAGCAAAGTTGTCCGGATGGAATGTAGCTCCGCTACTACTTCCTGATTTGGCCTCCGATTCCGATCCGTTTTGTTGTTTGTGTTGTTGCAATATCCGCGGGGCATATTTTTTATGTTTGTTATAATTATTGATGGTAAGAACAAGCATGAAAAAAACTAAAAAAACAACGGCGCGACATTTCCAGTTTGTTTGGTTGTTGTCGCTCTGGTGGGATGGTGATCGGGGATCGGGGATGCTCATCTCAGATCTTGCTCGCTGGTCCTTGAGAAACCCGACCTATCATAACAGACGACGTGTGGTCCCCAGACAACAAGCAGACAGACGGACAGATTTTATTACCGCGTGAGGAGCAGTAAACGTCAGTTCTCAGAGACATACTAATCGCCTCGGACCGTGAAACGGGACACCCACTACGTGCCATACGATAATCAAAACGTACACTCCGAAAAAACTGTCAACTAGATTTTCACACTCCATACCAATTCTATCAAAAATACCGATTGATTTTTGACAGATTTAAGAATCCAAAATACATACCCTCAACTTTTCTGTTTTTTCCCCCAGAACCACACCTAAACCACAACCGCATCTTAATGTAGGAATTTTATGATTTTCCAAATAAGAAAACCACATTACCAAAGGACCACTTCAAATAATCGATCATAAACAATTGTAAGAATGGCGAAAGAGCTTTTCAAATGGCAAAAAACTAATTCATCAAAATTCTAAAAAAAAAAAAAAAAAAAAACTGACCTTATTTTTTTCAACAAATATTATATATGATATATATTTAATTTAATAGTATCAGTTCGCACAAGAGACTCATATAATTATCAAAGATATTGCCTATACTATTTTACGAGGGGTGAACCGCGACCTAAAATCGTGTACACCTACTTCCACTTCCACTTTCATTTCCAAGTGGAAGACAATCGATGACAATAGATTATCTAATGGATTCCAAAGTAATTCCAAATAATTCCAAAGACACTGTACACCTAATTCCAATCGCGGTTCACCCCTCTCTATTTTCTATGGTGGAACAATAATTTCCGCCCTAAACATTTCAAGAATGACACTTTTTTTTCTAATTCTATCAGTAGACATTTTCTTAAAAGTTGAATTTACTTGGAACTTTTGACAACAGATTTTATTCTATGAGTGAACAACCAAAAGTAAAAGTGACGAAATTTAGGTACTTTCAATTTTATCAAAAATTATTATTGTTATAATACACACTCTAATAAATTAAAAAATCCCCTAGATATCAAGAAGTTTATAACATTATTATTATTTTTTTTGAATTTAGTAATTAATATATATTTTAATGACAATCATTCAAATAGACTTAGTAGTGACACAAATTCTTAAGTCGGTTTTAAGATAATATTGAAATCTATTTGAATGATTGTCATTAAAATATATATTAATTACTAAATTCAAAAAAATAATGCCAGGGAGAAAGACTTGAAATTCTGAATAAATAGATAACAAGAAATTTACAGATATTAATAATGAAAATCAAATATAAATATACTGATCTAGTTTTCCCTAGTAAACTCAAAATAATAAAACGATAATTTAAAAGTTTTCTATTTTAAGAAAGTTAGCTCAAAATTTAACTGTCTATTTTGTAATTATTATTATTAGGTATATGTTCCTATAGAAAATCAAAATAATATATTAGTGACTTGATCATTTATATAAGTAATTAAATAACTTTTTTTTTTTAATATTAATTTGAATAATTTTATGAGATATTTAAATAATTAATAATATTGTCGTTTATTTCATATAGTTTGTATTATTGCTGCAAAGAATTTGTAAATTTTCACTTACAGAAATTGTTTTTAATTATTTTTTTCATTTCGAAAAGTTGAAAATATAATCAATATATTTATAATGAATAACTTCCCTGTTTTTAAGTGTTTTTTTTAATTTTCGGTAATCTCTTCTTCACTTCTGAATTAATGAGATCTCATCAGAATAGGTATAATACACACTAACACTACTATGACCTAATTCTAGTATCGTTTCCAAAATGCATTTGAAGTCATTTTAGTAAATAAACACAAAGATGTAAGATTCAAAAAACTAACCAAAAATATTTTGATATCATTTGGCTAAATAACAAAAAGTGCCCCCCCCCCCAAACAAAAAAAACACACTATTCCTGCAAACTAAGACGAAACTACACAATAAAGCTGCAACCACTCAAATGATTAATTAAAGAAATAATCACGTCAGTAATATCAAATGATGGGTTAATAAATTATGCCAAACTCTACATACCTATTTGTAAATATTGTTAATAGCAAATAATAAATTGTAAATATAAATGTATGTTCCTTATCTATGTCAAAGTGTATATTATGGATTGTTCAGAGGAACGCACATTTTATAAGCATATTGTTATAAAAATCAAGCCATATACATTTTTAGAAAAATCATTCTTATTGCTATTAGGACAAATAGGGGATGTAAATGGAGACTTAAAAAAAATGATTTGATTTTTTTAAAAAAGAACTACCGAATCTTGTTGTATGACACTTTATGAAAACACACAAAAATCAAGAGGTGAGTAATAATTAAACATTTTATATTTGAATTCTCAATTCGTGCATTAAAGTCACCTAGACTTAATGAACAAGATCATTAATTCTCAGGGGTTGGATGGTACTATGCAAGTGATTGGTAAATAGGTACTTACAGAACGACCATGGCTTTCGTGGTTGCTGTTTGTTTGGCTGCTGTCACTACTACTACTACTACTCTTGGTCTCACATGCACTGATCCGATGCGCACCTCACGCGTGCCACTGACTCACTGACTGCTTGCTCTGATCCGGTCAGGCTCCTCCGGAGTCTGCGCCCTCCTGCCCCCTCTCTGCCACTTTCTAGCACCCCCGGCTCCACCAATCAGCGAACGGCACGCCCACCACCACCCTCCCCCGCCACTTCCTTCCGGCCGCTTCTCCAAATAAGGCTAACAGAGGGAGACCTACTAGAATAATATGAATTATCGAGAGATTCCCATCGATGGCGTTTCGAACAAGATCTGAAAGAGACAGAGAAAGAGTACCTATAACAAATTCTAAATTAAAAAGAATCAATGATCAGTTGTATCAATTGGAAGAGTAACGGTATTGATAGTTTCTCTTGCGGTGGAGGTACCAGTATGTCTCTATCCATCGGTCATTGCTTCTCTCCCGTTTCATTCATGGATTGGACACAAATCAGCAAAATCGAACATGATTGCCAAAACAAACGAAAAACAGCTGGGCAATGTTTGGCCACCCCCGTGGGATTTTATCCATTCGCTTCCAAACAGAGGAACATTTCAGAAACATTCAATTGGAGTAGAGTGTAAAAACATGTATTTGATCAGTAACACTGTTTAGCTATTTTTAAATTCATATTTTTTATTTTATTTTCAGTATTTTAGGTAGATATTTACAATAAATGGAGTTTTAATAATCTTGTTTTTAGTGAAAAAGGTTTTTAGAGATCTTTACGTTTCAAGATCCGAGTCCAAAAGCGGCTTTTAAAAAATGTCTTTGTGTCTTTATATATGTTACAAGTTTTCACCTAAGCTACCATAGTTAGCTCGATAGTTACAAAATCTTTAATTTAAAGATTTGATTAAAAAGTAATTAAAGTAAATAAAATTCTTTTTTTTTAATTCTTCCAAAACTTAAGTGACTTGATTTAAATATTTTTGTTAAATTGAAGGGTTGTTTTTGTTGTATATATTGATATTTCATTAATAAAAAATAAAAGAATAAATTAACTTATAATGTATTTCTGGAATAGATTATTTATAATGGGTTTTTTAATTAATTGATAATTAGGGAAAAAAATAAAATTGAAAAGAATATTTAATGTAATCATCAATTCAAAATAGATTCTGGTTCAGTGATAAATGTTTTTATAAATTGTTGCTATATACAGTTGAATGTAATGAATTGTGTATTGTGTCTGTATTGAAGATTTGGGAATGAATGTTTCATGTGAAATGACAAATTCCGGTTCTTGAACGAGATGTATGTATGATTTCAAAATATTGTATATTTATTGTGTTATATATTTCTCTATAAAAACTATAAAAAGAAAAAAATGTAAATGTTTAATTTTAATTTTAGAACTACTGAGGATGATCAACCAGTGGTGACCGAAACTGTATAGTTTATCAATTAAATAATTCAAATAGTTAGTGAAATTTTTGTTTTATTATATTTGTGACAAAAACAACCCTTCAATTTAACAATAAAATTCTTTTGAAAAATGTTTTTTTGGAACTTTTTCAAAACATTTTTTTAAATATAAAATACTAGATAGGTTTCACATAAATAAATGATCAGATGCTTGTTTAGTACGTTTCAATATATATTTCGGGGTGTAAACCCATCTTCAGGAGTTCACAAAGGACACTGGTGTTTAAGACTGCTAAATTAAAGACTAGTATTTTATATTTAATTTTTTTTTTGAAAAGTTCCAAAAATATATTTTTCAAAAGAATTTTCTTTACTTTATTTAATATGTTTCACTAAGAACCTACACCATTCTCCCTTAACAAAATAAAAAAGTAATTCACTATAAATGCGATTTTTGAATTAATTTTTTTAGAGTACCTACCTACTTAATTCCATTCCATTTTTAATTTTTTCAAAATTTCTCAAAAACTGCTGTAATAATTATGATAAGAAAATATGAGTGGCTATAAGGTCTTCAAAAAAAGGTTAGGTACTTATGATAAAAAAAACCCAGAAAGTAGATAGGTACTATTGCCCTGTGTTCTCCCAAATGGTATTCTTTTCAATTGACAAATAAGTAATATAAATTATTGCAGGACCTATTGGCACAAGCTACTCTAATAAATGTGGTAGGTATTTTACAATCAACAAATTTCCATTATTTTATTAGACTAATAACCTTAATCGCCTCACTCAACTCTCTGGTTCATCGAAGAACTGTTTCCACGCTTTCTCTATTGTATAGATAGATAGATACTATCATGACAGGTGCTTCGATTAATTAAAATCAATAATTCCCCCAAGGTCTGCTTTGCGCGAACCACGTGATTCGCTGACATTCATCATCCCTTAGCGTGTTAGCGAAAAGAGCTGGTTCTTCATTTATCTAATTTAATCGCTAAGGGATGATGAAGGTCAGCGAATCACGTGGTTCGCTCAAAGCAGACCTAGGCGGAAATTATTGAGGTCTCTTATTATGAAATTATTATTAAATAAACTAAAATTCATATATTGAGATTCGATATTAGAAGGTCTCAGCGATTTATTCTAAAAAAAAAAATGGAACAAATCTATAATAATCTATACAAATAAAGCTGTACCAATTTAAAACCGAGACGTTTTTTTATCGGTTAGTTATTGGTATTGAAAAATCGATTCAATTTGTGGTTCCCACAAAAAAACCAAGAAAATTGTTTAAGTGCTGGCCACCAACCCTTGCCAAAGGTCAATCTACCCGCACATATTCTCCTTTTACGGAGGGATTGCTGTGAGGACTTAATTTATTATAGACTGCTTCATCCTAAATAAACAATTAATTCAACATTTTGGCAAAATAAAGACAGTAATTTATAATGGAAAAACCCCCATCAATTTCAGAGCTTTAGAAAAAAGAGAGATGAATTAAAATTGCATCTGTTATTTTAGTCAGTTCTCTATTAAATGTCTTTCCGACATATTCTACTGAATAGGTAGGTACTCTAGCAGTAGGAGACATGACCTCTCTGGTCCTCAGATAGCTTTTTTTATCATAGTATTATTTTTATTAATTTTTGTATTGAACGTTTTATTTAAATCCTGTAAAATTTCGATGTTTACATCAACATTTCGGGGAGGGGATTTCGCATTCGAAAACTTAAATATATTTATCTATCCTCAAATAGTAGATAACAAATGTAGGTAGGTCCCTACATCTTATAAAAGTTCAAATTAATTAATTAATTCCCAAATAGTCAAGATCGTAATTTTAATTAACCCGAAGTTTACAACCTTTTAAATTTTAAATTATAGAAATATGTAGGTATAATAATATTAATATAAAATTTTAAAAATTCATTTTCCGACATTAGATTTTAGTGGAAATGAATTTTTAATTTCATTCCCTGGGTCGTCATCATCCCATTGACTTTGAGTTGTTAAGAAATTCAATATTCGAATACTCACCAATTTCTATTTAAACTACCCCTATTTAAATTTGGAATCACTCCGCGAATTTATAAACGACGATCTAATATCTTTGAGCGAAATATTAAGCGTGTTGGCTATATTTGTCAGATGAGTTCATTTAGCAGGGCAATTATGATATTGGCGCGGATTGATTTTTGGAACTCGATCTAAAATTTATTCTAACATCTCAGATTCAGTAGAGGACACTGGTGATTTTTTCAATAAAAATATCTATAGATATTTTACCTACCGATTTAGTTCATGTTACTTATCTTGAAAGTTCCCTGTTAATAGGGCTTATTTGGTGTTTCGGTATCATTGGCTGGCTTGGTCCAGTGTGTGACTTTGTGATTTTCGTGGGTATTCATTGAGTTTTCAATAGCTATCCGATTGACTGGTTTCTGCGAGTGGCGGAGGCGATCGTTGCTCTGATATCCAGGCCGTTAAGACTTGGACCCCTAATCTTGCGATCGGATCTTGACAACCTTAAGGGCACCCTAAAACCACAACACAACTAAATACTTGCTGAAAGAAAAAGACAAAAAAAAACTGTTTCACATCTTGATAACTATCGACTTTGCACACAGTTTTATTTTATTCATTGATTCGGAAATCAAAAAGAAGGAAGGGGGGGGGGGGCTGAGAATATAAAGCCAAAAAAGCAACTCCCCTGTTCGTTTTGACTTCAGCCAGCCCTTGAGAGGAAATCTTCAATCTGATCATTGCGGTGCCCTAATAAGATGTCACCAGGAGAGCTTCCAAATGGATATAGCGAGGGGAGGCGGAAGGGCAGAAGGGTCGGCTGAAACAAGCAAACATGTTTTTTTAACGCTTTATTAATTATGCAGTTCGTGGCCGAGTGCTTCGGACGAGCCGTGTGCATTTAAACAGCTTGAAGCAACAGCTCTATCATGTTCAGACACAAGAGGAAATAGCCGACTTCCCCTTCATCCCCACAAAAGCTCTATTTTAGCTATATTTCACTACAACAAAAAACTATAAAGATTGAGGTATTTTTTGTAGAGTTACCTACTTAAATAAAGCTATAATGATTTAGTCATATTGTAGGAATAATAGAATAATTTCAAGAGAGCTGCGGTCTCTCCATGGGCAATGAGCATCCACAGTATTTATTAATCTACCCCAAAATTACCAATTTTTATTTTGCCTAGGTATTTGTGTTTAGACATTTTGTGCTAAGTTTTAATTAACTGTTTCAAATTAAATAGCCTCGACCATGGGCGTCCGCAGGGGATGGTAAGAGGGTGCACCTGCTCCCCTGGATTGAATAAAAAATTCTGTAACAGCCCTGACTTCCAGCACGGCCTCACTAAACTATGTTTAATGTAACGTATGTGTTTTTGTATTTGAGCACTTAACTTATTAGTAGAGACCGGAATCCTATACAATTGTATATTTTGTTTCCTGCCACATACGACCTATGAGATCAATTATCTATCCGAATCATGCATCTAGGATACTGTGGGTTAAATTTTATACTGGGTATTTTTGCAAATTTGAGTAATATTGCATAAAATTGCATATTTGCATATTGCATAAAATTTCAAATTTCGAGGCAAATACAGTTTAAAAGTAACTTTTCGGAGAAAGAATGAAAAAGAAGAAGAAATAAAACAGGGGAACACACTAATATAAATTCGAAGATAACAAAAATAGGCCTCAACTACAAGAGTGTAGTGTTGGACTACCAAGTAGGAGGTTGAATAATAAAGGATGTAAGCATAGCTAAAAAACAACAATCCACTCATTTTTCTTTGTATTCAGTTGTGCTTTGACTTGACTAGATCTACACGGAAATGGCAAAAAGTTTGCAATCTTTTTCTTCTAAAATAAAAGTGAAGGTTTTAATTTCCTTTAAATTCGCCCCAATTATGTCTGTGGATGTGGAGCGATTCTTTTCATCGTATAAATCAATTTTAAGTGACCGTAGACATAATAACCTGAAGATAATTTAGGAAAGTATTTGTAAACATAAATTATTCACAATTAAAATCTTTTGTTAATTATTTATTTATTTTTTTAATAGCCTTCGAGAACTATAGCCCATTTTGGCCATTGAGTGTTCGTGAGTTTGTGTATAAATTATTGTAGGGATCCGATTATAGCCGGTCAAATATTTGTATTATTTTATCAGCTTATTATTTGTACCTCAATAAGAATAGCTAGTTAAAAACTAAAAGCAATACAATACAATCGTGTCTGTTAAATAACCCCCCCCCGTATTTTTTCCATCACATTTTTTGAAACATTATTATATTTATTATGTTGATTTTAATTCAAGTGCACCTATTGTTTCTTTGAGTTTAAAGATATTTTAATTAATATTTTAAAAATGTAATGAGAATTTTGTCCAATGTTTTTGGCAATAAAAGTACATATTTGACACTTGGCATAGCACGCCTTCAAATATATAGTCTTTTTGTCTTCAATTTTAATTTTTTAGTAAATAAAAAAATTTATTTTGCCATCTTTTAGTGTATTTGCATATTTCAACTTATTCTGGATACCTATTACTTGCATATTTCAGCATTTTTAAATGCATATTTTTTCCAGTTTTTACTGCATAACAATCCGGTCTCTACTTATTAGTGTATTCTACTTGTAAAAAAAATTCATAAAATTAAACATATTTAAATAAAAATTTAATAATATAGTTATTTGTCTCCAAGCTTTGTCCTCCCCCTCCTGAAAATTTTTCTGCGAATGTCCCTGGCCTCAAGTATTTAAATCGCATATATACTTACTTACTTAGTCCTAAGCCTTTAAAATGCATATATAATTAATTTCAATAATTTCAATAGTTCATTCTACATTCTTAGCTTAAAGAATTATTTTACTCAGTACGTCCGGGAGGGAAGCATTGAATTCACTCATATTATTATTATTATTATTTTTATGTTCCTTGACTTTGAAAATGTCTGGAACATGATAATAATTTTCAACATTTCTCTCTGTGTGTGTCTCAGTATTCTAATAACCACCATACCTCAAAAAGCGGAAAGATTTTTCTTCCGATTTTAGTATCAAAATCCAGACAGACACCGTCACACAGACATTTCTCAACAATAATAATATCATAACTATTTTGAATGAATTTAATACTCCAGCCGTCAAGCGCAGCAGCAATGGATACTACATGCAAGGAAGAGCAACTATTTTACTCCCCGAAGTGTAATTTAGATTAAGCTAAAATTCTTTCAGATTTCAGGTTCTCTATTTTATAATTTTTTTAATATAATTCATTGGTAGATGGAAAAACAGTCTTGAATACTATATTCACAAATAAATAAATATATTTGATTAATTAGACAACACAATCTTTAATTTATTAGTTAAATTGCCAGTGAAGTTATAAACGCTCCACAGGTTCAGTTATACTGCTCCAGTGCATTGCCAACAAGACCTCCCCCCAAATATATATATATATATATTTTAAATATTGGAGTGTGGTAGTTTCAAATTTTATTTCAAAATCGAAAAATTTTCATAAGGGTACATATATCGGGTGTTTTTTTTAGAGGTATAGAACTTCGAATTGAAATAAAACACAAGAAAATCGTTTTAATGTCCATCAATTTGGCTTTATTGGAAGGATAATTTTATGCCATTAATGTTTAAATATGATTTCGGGCATGTGGCCGCCGCGGCTGGCTCGAATAAATCCAATTCTACAGGTCCAATTTTCAACCACTTTTTCGAGCATATGGGGCCGTATGTTGGCAATAACGCCACGAATGTTGGCTACGTCAACAAGCAAAATTGCCGCATTTGGAGTGAAGAGAATCCACATGAGACCCTTGAGACGCCATTACATCCACAAAAACTGACTGTTTGGTGTGCTCTATGGGCTGGTGGAGTCATTGGGCCATACTTCTTCCGAAATAATGCTGGAGAGTCAGTTACCGTTAATGGAGACCGGTATAGAGCCATGATAACCGACTGTTTTGTTCCCGAATTGGATGGCATGAATGTGGATGAGTTGTGGTTCCAACAAGACGGCGCTACATGCCACACAGCGCACGTCACATTCGATGAGCGCATAATTTCGCGGAATGGACCTGTCAATTGGCCACCAAGATCGTGTGATTTGACACCATTGGATTATTTTCTTTGGGGATATGTGAAGTCGCTCGTCTACGCCAACAAACCAGAAACGTTAGGGGACTTGGAAGCCAACATTCGTGGCGTTATTGCCAACATACGGCCCCATATGCTCGAAAAAGTGGTTGAAAATTGGACCTGTAGAATTGGATTTATTCGAGCCAGCCGCGGCGGCCACATGCCCGAAATCATATTTAAACATTAATGGCATAAAATTATCCTTCCAATAAAGCCAAATTGATGGACATTAAAACGATTTTCTTGTGTTTTATTTCAATTCGAAGTTCTATACCTCTAAAAAAAACACCCGATAGATACCCTTTGTAAAATTTCTCCA
The DNA here is from genome assembly GCA_024734495.1 of Forficula auricularia. Classification (NCBI taxonomy): domain Eukaryota; kingdom Metazoa; phylum Arthropoda; class Insecta; order Dermaptera; family Forficulidae; genus Forficula; species Forficula auricularia. Next base: position 7,628,061 of record JALMQS010000681.1, on the reverse strand, counting down.
TTTCCGAAGGTTGCAAAAATAGATTTTAGTCGAGATATTTTAAGGAAATTACACTTTTCCATGTCTGTAAAAAATATACTACAAGTTGCATTTCAAATTTAGTGGTTTGGGAAGAAGGTGCACCCATGGTTTTAACGGGGGTCGCAGGCGATCTTAATTATGACACTCTATATTATTATGGTATTATTATATTATTAATATTGTTAGAGTTCGTGGCTGTGATGAAACTGTACTAGATGAAGGAGGAGGTATCAGCCAAAGATGGAATCACTGGGTTCAATAAAACACCTTTAATAAGACGTTTCGGCCTGAATTTTATTTGGCCATCTTCAGTCAATTAGGAGTTATACACAAAATGCGGCCGAAACGTCTTATTAAAGGTGTTTTATTGAACCCAGTGATTCCATCTTTGGCTGATACCTCCTCCTTCATCTAGTACATTATTATATTATTATTATATTTTGGCACCATCAATAACTAAGATTATTAGTGCCTTAAGATTTATATAGATGATATGATGCTATTAATTATATACAGGGTGTTTCAGGAGAAATAGTAAATATTTTTGGAGGTAATAGTATAGACGAATTGCAATAAAAATGCCATATTTTTATTGAGTACAGAAATACAACTGTTAGTATGGGCATACTCAGCATGTGTAAATATATGTTTACAAGCTACAGTACAGTAGATTTGGCCAACAAATCACAATGAAAACTTCAATATAAACTAAAGCACAACTTCACAACTTGAACATCAACACTCTACTTCTGACATTCGATTCATAGCAACTCATAGAAGCCGGTGTACCAAGAAACGAAACCAAAATGCATTGAACTCAGCTGTATCTCTGTACTCAATACAAATTGGACACATGTTATATGGCATTTTTTAATACAATTCTTCTATACTACCACCTCCTAAAATATTTACTATTCCGCCTGAAACACCTTGTATATTTTATAAATATATTTTTGAGTTCTATTTTAATTCTTTCATAAAAAATGCCCCATCCTAATAAATGTCATCCCTCCTGTGGGAGGGGGCAATAGGGCATCCCAACCAATCGAATGGCATTGCGGATTGACTGACGTTTAAAAATATTATAAAAGATCGATCTAGTCTTATCTTTAATTCTTATAATTCATTAAGCTATAAAAATAAAGGAGTTACCATGAATAATGAAGATATTAATGGATATTTTATGACAGCCAGTAGCTCTTATTCCATCCATTCTGAAGACTCTCTCTTCTCTTTGACATGATAGTTACTGTAATCATAAAGCGAACTGGTCTTAGGATCTTCATCAAAACGACTTTTGATTAAGAAATTATCATTTTCATTTCGATTTAATTATCCATTAAAACAAAAATGAAGAAATGAAGACATAGTTGAACAAATATTAATTCTATTATCCACATAGCCAGAAGTAATAGGAACCCGAATGCTATACACACAAATTAATAACTATCATTTGCATATATTAAACTATATATCTCTTAGATCTTTAAGTTTTTGACAACTTAACATTTTTTTCATTCTAGATTCTACAAGAAGGACATTCTCTGAAAATGAAATCAATCAAAGTTTTTCATTTTTCCCAAAAATTTAAAATACTATTATATAGAGTGGACATATTTAATGAGACATTCTCATCAGTATACACAATATATTTAAAGGTTTTAGAACGGTTTTAAAAAGTCTAAATTTTAAAAGGGAGTGAGTAGAGAAAAATGAAAAATAAAGTAACTGGTGTGCATCCTACATAACTTTCTCTTGCCGCTTCGTCTTCTTTGAAGTTATCCTACCAATTTTTTATTTTCAAATTAATCCCCTCATCATATTTTAATCGAGATTAAAAATAGAGAAATCACAGAACTTATAATACTTGTTAAGCACAGAGATATAAAAAAAATCGTTAAATCGTTCTAAGCATATTTGAGAAAAAAAAATAATAAAAAGTAAAAATTACCCCAACCCTCAATTGCGTAATTCTCCTCGGTCAGGTTCTATGAAAAATAATTTTTAGAAAAAAATAAAACCGACTTCAAAAAAATTAAATGCAACAAATAAAATAATAATAACTTAAAAATAAAATAAAATACACTAAAATTAGCTTATTTAGTTACAACTTAACGACGAAATATTTACATGAAATCACTTTTTGAAGTCGGTGCCGAACAAACTATACCTATTAGCGAGCGTACTAAGTAAGATCCGTCGAGTGCGATTCATAAAATGTATATGTTTGGCACCGACTTCAAAAAGTAATTTCATGTTAATATTTCGTCTTTTAGTTGTAACTAAATAAGATAATTATTTTATACCTTTTAGTGTATTTTGTTTATTTTATTTTTAAGTTATTATTATTTTATTTGTTGCATTTAATTTTTTGAAGTCGGTTTTATTTTTTTCTAAAAATTATTTTATTTTTCTCTTTTTAATGATGTTATTAATAGTGAGTTAATAAATTATAATACCTTGCATGCATCTCGTAAGAGAAAGCGTCGGGCGAATGAATCAGAAAATGGTATAAATTTTATTAAACCAATTTTTTTACATGAATTAATGTATACATTGTATTTTAGCTTCGACTCTGGAGATTACTTCGCCACCATCAACTGTCCTTGATCATCTTTGTAGTCCTTGTTTTTAATAAGAAGAAAAAACTAATTAAATAAAAAAACCTCTTTTCCGATAATTATTCAAATTCCATAGATTATTTTACATGAATTTATGCATACATTGTTTTTGAGCTTCGAATCCGGAGATTACTTCTCCACCATCGAATGTCCTTGATCATCTTTTAGTCCTTGTTTTTAATAAGAGGAAAAAACTAATTAAATAAAAAAACCTATTTTCCGATAATTATTTCAATTCCATTATTCAATCCCATCTCTCACCCAATCCAATCAAATTCCATAAAATTCAATTCATAAATATAGAAATTCTCTCGAAACCTTTGCGGGTTTTAAATGAATGTTTTAAGATTTTTTTATAAAAGATTTTATTTATTATAATTTCGATTATTTGGTCATAAGAATTGGAGATTTACGTTAAGTATATCGTCATTGATCATATCTTCAAAACTTGACCAAATTAATATGGTACTACCCCTAAGGTATCCTCTTTCCAAAAAAAGAATCTTTAAAATCGGATCATAAACAAAGAAGTTATGCCTCAACAAACATATCAAAAAAAATCCAATATCAATGAAACAAAAATTGGACCAATCGGAAGCTAGACTGAACCCAATGCAAAAAAAATCATCAAAATCGGTTCACAATTGGCGGAGATATGAGGTAACATAAACACACAAAAAAAAAAAAATCAGTCGAATAGAGAACTTCCTCCTTTTTTGAAGTCGGTTAATAAAAAATTAAGGAGCAATTGTCATACTTCTTAAGCTTAAACACAACCATTTTTAAAATATTTTGAAATAATTTTTGAAAGTATCAGATTGTATCCCTCTGTAACTTACTGAAACTGAGATATAGCTGTGCACACACACAGTCAGTGGACGGTTTATTTTTGAATCTGACACCCACAAAACTCTTTTTACTTTTATACTCAGTTCCTATAATTATCTTAAGGGCATCAAATACTTTAACTTTCAACATTTTAGAGAGGTAATTTTGATTCTCCTGAAAATGAATTTTTTTTTTAATTTTATTAAACCAATTATTTTACATGAATTAATGTATACATTGTATTTTAGCTTCGACTCCGGAGATTATTTCTCCACCATCGAGTGTCCTTGATCATCTTTTAGTCCTTGTTTTTAATAAGAGGAAAAAACTAATTAAATAAAAAAAACCTCTTTTCCGATAATTATTCCAATTCCATTATTTTCCCCGATTCCCCTGAAAATGAATAAAATACTTTATTTAAATATCTACTTCGCAGAGTGTAAATGAAATATGAATCGATTCCCAAATTATAATAATAATAAATACCTATAAAATTTTCAACTTTGGAAATAAACAAATTTTGTTAAAAAAAAAGTGAAAATACGATAAAAAATCTTGATTTCACCAGAATTATACTGAAGCCAAAAGGCTGAAAATTTTGTATTAAGGTTACTTTTAAGAGCCCTATTGAATTTGACAATGATTTAGTAAGTGCTGAAATTCGCGATATTCTACAAACAGTTTGAGTATAAAGCTTGAAATTTTCACAGGTCATAATTTGCAAAATAAGCCTAAGGAACATATATTTTATAATTTTCATATTAGCTTAATGAAAATTTAATTGGTGGATAAGCCTTAAATCGGTGAGTGTAAATAAATAAATCTGGGATGTGAAAGCCCTCGATATCTTTTTTTTGTAATGATATTGAAACAAGAAGAAGTTGCACCAAAAACGTACAACTTCCGCACTGGACCCTCTTGTATCGTGAAAAAAAGAATACATTTCAGGGAGGAGAGTTGAAGATATTCGTGGATGCGGGTCTTTCAAAACTGAACGCTATATGTAGCCCGGAGAGCGAATTCCAGTCTCTAGAAGTCATAGGGATAAAAGAATTGGCGAATGCGTTCTTTCGAATAGTATCTGATTTAGGGGTGTTGAATGTTAGAAAACAGTATTTTTCTCGCAAATGAAGCATTTGGAGGGATTATTGAGCTTACTTATTTATAAACACTTGATAAAGGGTACTAGAAAAGTTAATTCTTTTTAAATTGATTGAAATGAACTAACTAAATGGAACAGAATTACTCATCTGACTTGAAACTACGTCGCCTGGAGGACTCTGTACGCTTGTTGCCCTTGAGCAAATTGTCCTTTCAATGAACTCCTTGGCTGATAAGTTATCTTCTCCACTTGCGGTGGACATCCAGGAAACGACTGTGAACTGGAAACTCGTGCTAAATGATCTTCCCCGTGGCACGTGTTCAACGTTTTTCTCGCTTCACGGCACAGACAAAACACCAAATTGCAATCCCTATTTTCGTTCTGGTCTTAATTTTGTCTACGCTTTGGTCAATATTTAAAAAAATTAATTGAGCATCATTTAAAGTTAAAGAATAGAAGAAGGAGAAAATAGAAAAAAAGAAAAAAAAAACAAGTAACATCTAAAATCCATTTGCGAGTTGAAGTTGTGTCGGAAGTGGATCATCTTGAATCGGAAGTGCACGTGTAGGCCACACCTGGGGGGACTTGGGAATAGCCGCAGGACAAACGACCCGGCTCAGGAGGCAATTTATTATTATATAAAATATAACATGGGAAGCGCGTTCGATCGGGGGTCTCTTCATTTACGTGGAAAGAGTTCAGAGGAGCTGTTGATATTCCCGACGAAACTCCAAGCAGGGGTGGGAGCCAAATTCTAAGATATGGGGCCACGGAAGGCGAGTCCCCGATCTTAATCAATTTCAACTGGAAACACTCGTTGGGCCAACTGAGCATTTTATAATCTAGCAGTATACTTTGTTGTTTTTGCTTTAAATAATGAACGAGAGCTAGGTTCATTATTTAAAATATATAAATCTTTCTGGAGGAATGTTGGAATATCCAAAAATAGGTAATTCAAATTTCAAAAATAGTTTGCGCGATATTTTCTCTGGAGAGAGACGGACTGGTAGAAATTTTAATTAAAGGTAATGGAAGGCAGCCCAGGGGTAATGAGGAAAGAAAAATTAACCGATATACAAATAAGGTGTAATTTATTGGATTCTTTCCTCCTTTCCTTTCAAACCGACGTTTTGGAGGATTCTTCCCTCCTTCTTCAGGGTTTCAAAGGGTCAATGAAGGAAACAAATAAAATGCTCCCTTCCTCTCCACAGCAGTGTTTAAAACTTTCTTCTTCCTTAGCAAAAGCATAGAAAAACAATTTTTTTTCTTCTTTTTCTTAATTTCAAAATTGTTTTTCTATGCTTCTCCTAAAGAAGAAGAAAGTTTTAAACACTGTTGTGAAGAGAGAAGGAATCATTTTATTTGTTTCCTTCATTGACCCTTTGAAACCCTGAAGAAGGAGGGAAGAATCCTCCGAAACGTCGGTTTGAAAGAAAAGGAGGAGGGAATCAATAAATTACAATTATTTGGATATGTGTTAATTTTTCTTTCCTCACTACCCTGGGGTGCCTTCCATTACCTTCAATCAAATTTTTTTTTAATTAGCTTGGATAAAATTCTGCAGTTGATACATATATAGGTGATGTATAAGAAATCACTAGGAACACTCGGCAAGCGATGATTCATTATAAAAATGTATATTTTATTATTAATTTGTATAGACATGTCTGAAACGGGGAGAAAAATATTTTTTTCTTTCTATGTGTTTGTTTTTCTGCCTGGATGCTGGTACCTACGATAACTAAAGAAAGATAGTTTTTATAAAGTTTGTTCTTTGTAATGAACTGATTAGATTTTGTGCTTTCTTGCTTTTGAAATTTCTTTTGAAAAATCTCGAAAGATTACTCCTATTAGGTAAATCCGAGATATTATGGATTTTTGAAGTGAAACTTCTTTAGCGACGTATCTGTTTGATTTTTTGTTACAAAAAAAGGAAATGACTTTGAGGGGAAATCATTTTTTAAAACCCACTAATATTTAATGACAAATTAAATTTATTAAAAATTATGAAATTTAAATTATTATTTTAAAACCCACTAATAATTCATGTCAAATAAAATTTATTAAAATTAGTAAATTTAACTTATTTCAATAACATCTACAGTTTCACTTCTCACGTGAGCTTATATGTTATTGAGACTCACATATATTTTTTTTTACAAAAGAATTGTATTTCCTTCTTTGGCAATTGAATCCAAATGATAAAATCGGGCAAATGGGTGCCTTTAGAATTAAAACCAATGTGAGTTATAACATCGATTAAAAATTTCCCTCAAAGATTAATTAAATAATTTCGAGAGGGTATATAGCAGATTGTTTTCGCTTCTAAGACAGCTATGGTCCGAATTGGATTCCCAAGGAGTAAAATCGACCCTTCTGACAGGTAATAAGAATTTTCATTAACAGCTCGGATTTATTAGAAGACAATCTCTCGTGATATTTCAAAGAAACTTGATTCTTCATCTACAAAAAGAACTTTTTTGGTTTATAACTTTTTTTTTTTAGTTTATAACTTTCTTTTGAAAATCTAGAAAATCACTGAATTTTATATGGTATTGTATAATTCAATATAAATTTTACCTTATTCGATAATATACCTACTTACTTCTTCAAACATATGTATTCAATTGCTTATTAGTTGGTGTCATATATTCAATCCGATGGAATGGAATATTATTTATTATATGTCAGAGGGGTTGTTCTTAACCCCCTCCTGCAGGTGAGCCAGGTGGCCCGGATTGCTGTTACTGGCACTCGGGTTCGCCTATTAGTGTTTTGAAATTATTAGAACGATGACAATAATAATTTTCAAGCATGATGTTCTTTTGTCTGAATTTCAATTACCTATAACTACCACGAAACTGGAAACTTATAGAAAGTTTGTTCTGGTGACAAAATGCTCCTCTTTATAACTACAGAGATCTTCCGAATGAAAGAAATCAGAGAAAAAAAATTCGTTGTGTTACCATAGTTAGTGAGCTGAAATTCGGCACACACGTTTTATATTTTTTGCTTGCACCTGTCAGATATAACGAAAGTTTCAGATATTAAGCTCGAACCCATTTACTGACAAAAAATTGCTAATTCCCTTAAATTTGCGAAAAGCATATCGATCCTTGAAAAATATTACTTTAATGCATGAATTGTGAAACAAAAAATAAGCCGGCCAAATGCGAGAGTTCTTTGCAGTGATTTTTCACCTTTGCCAAAATAATCATCTATTACAATTTTAATACTATTTTTGATTTCGGGGAAAACAAATACATATAACTTGTAAGTTTCTTATTATATGCTACAATGCTCTAGCAGACGAACATACATACGGAAAGAAGTGAAACTATTAGGGTCCCGTTTTACTTATAGGAAGGAACCCTAAAAATAACTTGATTAATTGCTCTACAATTTATAATGTATATTTTGAATAAATCTTATTTTTATTTATATGCTATATAAATAAAGCGCCTTCGATTAAGCATATTGAATGATGAAACACGGGTGATGAATGAAACTAATCGAATTCTCCAGCATATTTTTCACATTCTTCTCTCTTGGATTGCAAGCTGTCAGTTAATCTCCTCCTGACCATCAATTACAAATCTTCAGCTTCTGAGTGATAAATAATTTTCGTTTAACAATTCAAACAACTCCTGTGTGTTGGATTAAACAATTTTTTTGTAAAATACTTCTCAAGGAAGTCTAACGAGAAATTTATTCCCGCCATCCATTTATTTCTCCAGGAGTGAGTGGATGGATGGATCCTTCTCAAATTTCAATGGATGACATCACCAACAAAGCTCCTCTCATCCATCAACACAATAAAAACCAACTGAAGAGCGTAGCTAATTTAACAATATAGTTATATCTTAAATAGAAAGCTTCATCACTAATCTAAATGTCTCTATTTTAAGAGTCCCGTAAGTATTGAAAATCCATATTCATCATCGTTTTATCACAGTCTAATATCTCATACAATTTGTCACCTCATATTCAAATCCATTTTCAATATTCGCGATGTAAGATACACAGTGTGATTCACAACGTGTGTAAAAAACTTTAAGAAATTGTTGTAGAGGTCATTTTAAGAAACAAATGATAAATGAGCATATGTCCTATTAAAATTTCATTCAGAATTAGGGCTGATCAGAATTTGATTTAGATATAATATATAGATATCAATGGTGGTTGCTGACTTTTGAACCAGGGATGCTGTCCAAAAAAGCACCCTTCATTTTTTGAAATTTTATTTTAATCTTCTCTCTTTTTTTTGCAAATTTCATCAAATATCATTTTTGTTATTTGTCACATTAGATTTTTAAAAATATATTTTGGGACCTTCGCGCCAAACGGGTACTGATTTGTGTGAGTGAGGGTAGGAGTCAAAAATTAAATCTTTTAACTTAAACTCTATAGTTCCTGATATGAAAATCGACCATCTTCCACATTGAATCATCTTATCCTATAAGAAAATTATAAATTCCTCCTAATTCTAGTGCTTTAAGCAACTTGCCTATAGCACTCTTAATTTTTTCTGATCTTATATACATATCAAATTTAGGGAACGGGGTGTTGGTTTATATTGAAACATTATTAAAATTATATTAGGTTGGAGTTGGTGGTGATTCAAGGAGAAAAAAATTAAAATAGAAAGATTTTTTTAAATTTACTTTATATATTTCGAGCTCTTAACTGATCATCAGGAGAACAATGTCAATGATCTCTTGATGATGAGTTAAGGGCTCGAAATATATAGAGTAAATTTAAAAAAATCTTTGTATTTTAATTTTTTTCTCCTTGTGAAACATCACCAACTCCAACTTAATAATGTATTATTTTATATACATATATTGAGATTTCTTAGAAATAGATTTATCCAAAGATTCTCGAATCAATTTTATTTATTCCTTTTTTGTATTATCACTATTTTAATAGTTCATTTTTATTCGACAAAAACTCTTTCGGACTTGTCTTTGACACGCTTGAACTGGAAGTATCTCCATGCAGGAGTTCAAACCTTTTTTTGTGGCTACGCCACTGAACGGAAAATAATTTGAAAATTTAAAAATCCTCCTGAAATTTTGAAGTCGAACTTATTTATATATTTGTGAAAATATTCTAAATTTTTGATATTTTAGGGATCCGCTGCATCCACAGCATCCATGGACCGCACGCCTGTTAATAGAATCATGGAACATTTTATATCTATTTAACAATAAAAACAACACACAAATGATATTTATTGTTATTAAAAAGCAGTATATAACACATTTGGGGTAATCTAAAGTAGTAGTGCGCAAACGTCTTTATCTTCTGTAAAATTTGGTCGCTACCCCTACAGAGACTAGACTTTTTAAATTAATATTAACGTAATTGCTTCTACCTTTTGTTAGAGGTCTAACAAGTTCAGAGCATAACTTTTAAGGGAGTTCGGTGTTGGTTCAAGGTGAAACATTTTAATATAATAATAAAACTAAGATACGAGGTAGGTTTCAAACCTACCTCGTATCTTAATTTTATTATTATAAGTTCAGAGCAATTCTCTTATATAGGTAGATAAGTAGCTTAAGGGGTTATTTTGCTGCGACTGCCCACCGTTGCGGTAGGCAGTAACTGCTGTCAGTCGACTAATGCTTTCACATAAAACAAGGGGACAAATTTAAAAGTAAGACGGAACTCTATATTTCTAGAATGTCTATCTTTCTGTTGGTCCGTCTGTTTGTATGTCAGAGGATTTTAGCTAGTTAATTAAAGAAATAAAAACTTAAAATTTTTACAAATTTATGTATCTAGTTTCCACAGAATCGAAATTCATGTTAAAATTTTAATAGGATAATCATTTTGGAAGGGTCTTATTATCATGGAGTTTAATATAAAAAAAATTGTATTATAAGGGGTCTATATAAATATCTTATTATTTATAATGTATAGTGAGCTAAATTTTCAAATTTAATCCATTTTAAATTCCCGATGTTGAAGGGCGTCAGAAAAGCCAATTTTAAACTATTTTTGTATACCTCACGAGATTCCAGAGCAAATTCCTATGTCAATATTGAACCTTAAATTATAAAAAAATCATATTCAAAAACTTTCAAATCAATCACATTTTCAAAATTCATATAGACATTACATATATTGAGTTCGGGGATCAGTGTCTAAGAGGATTTACAAAAGATTCTTTTGAAAAGCATCGGGTCCGACACTAGAAGATCCCGGGGTTCTAATCCTTATTTCATAATAAAAAATCTTTTCTTTATTCTTTAATTTAATTCTAAAGAATTTACAAATATACGCCTATCTGATCATCAACAAACAAGAACAAATTTGATATATCAAGTAAGTATATCGGAAGATATAAAATATAAGTTAGGTACAGCGAGTCCGAACCGCACTTCGCCGCATTTTTCATTTTTTTATTTAATCTCAAGAGAATGAATTTATCTTCTTTTTGACATTCAAAAGTGAGTTTTATTCGAATTTTTTATTATACAGTGAAACCTGTATAAGTGGGACCTGGATAAGCGATAAACCTCTATTACTGAAATTTTTTATCAGGCCTGGCACCTTCATACCGAAAAACATCTTTAATTGATACTAATGAACCTCTTTAACTGAGACATTCCTTCAGCTATGGTACAGCATGTGTATTAAGTATTATATGTTCTTACCTTTCGTGTCGTGTTTATCTAAAAATAGTCTTATCTTTCCAATTTCTATTCTGTCGTTTCGCCTTTGATTAGTTGCATATTCAGTATCGTTTGTCAGATTGTTCAAAAATATCAAAAAGAAAATTAAATTGCTTAATAGCTAGTGAGAAGTTGAAGTCAGTAGCATCTCATGAAACTGGTAAATGGTATGATGAACTTTGTAAAGAGTTCAATATACCAAAATCGACTATTTATAGAATAATACAAAATAAAGATTAAATTGAAATCTTAATTCTTATGTAATTAAATAAAGCAATAATTGATCTTATATGTATATTGTAGTATGTTGATCCTGTCAATAACTATCTCTTTTCTAAGTGAGAGCCCTGGGTTAGTGAGAAAAGCTAAATCTTCCAACCGTGATATATGCCTATATTATACAGGGTCAAAAATTTGACATTTATTTTGAATCTAACGGGTGGTAGATAAATCGGCCCTAAATGTTTTATCCGTTTTTGTTTTATGTTAATTGATTGAATCCAAAAGTTTTTATATTTATTTTCTCATTATCTGATATATCGAGATTAGATATCCTTGGATTATATCTCTGTCTATTTATAATCCCTTTGAATGGAGTGGTTTTCGGAAGCTACTTTGCCATCGGTTATAATTTAATCCCATCTCCCAATTTTTCATTATCTCAAGTATTTATTGATCCAGTTGTAATTTCGATTGGTATTCCGTTACCGAATTGAAATTTGCTGCATCCTTCCTTTCCCTTATCCCCTGTGACCTTCTTGCCTCCTTTGTCCGAGTGTCAACATAAAAAACACTTTGACCGAACTTTGTATAATTATCGTAAGACGAATTTCGGTTCCCAACCGACCACACGTTACAGCAAATAAATTTCACATGGCTTGGCTTGTCATAAATCTATCGATGGTGTTGGTATCCCGAGCCGAGATCTCTTGCTCTCTGCTACTGTTAATGAGTGAGTCAATCAGGTGGTTTCGATTTATTGGCCCTAACCTCTGCTCGGATCGCCTTGCTCTGGCCAAATATTGCCCCTCCTGGGAACAGGAGCATCTTGCGCAGCAGTGATCGAAGCAGAGCCCTTGGCAGCCATCCACCCCCAGTTAGCAAATATTTAATTAGCCTGGGAATCGCACCCCCAACCCCCGAGCTGCGTCTTTTATCCTATACATCGCCCCTGCTGCTAATTGCACCCGACGAATCCAAGTCAAACATGAACCACCCCGTCATTCACATCTCGTTCGCTCTTTTGGACATTTCCACATCGTGCTTATTTATTATTTATACAGATCGTGTTGGAGTGGAGCGGAAAACTTTAAAGGATTTCACGATTTTCATCAAGGACTACAATTATTCCTTTTCTTTATCCTCCTACGCCGAATTTTCCATTCTTTAGCATGTGCTTTCACATTCAAACATTTACTCTCTAACTATAAGAATTGAATATGTCTTCTCCTTGATATAAATAAATACACAAATATATTTATAAAAATTAAAAAGAAAAAGTTAAAACTATTTTAAGATTCTTTTATCACCACGATCAACAATCATTATATGGTGCAGGGTGGGGGCATAAAAAACTACCACATTTTGAAGAGGTATAAAAAAATGAAAAAAATGAACTAGAAAAAACTGAATATATTTTTGAAAATAACATGAAATGATTTTTTTAAATGTGTTTTAAACATTATCAGAAAAAAAAGGGGAGGGGGTCAAAAATGAAAATTCTAGCCCTTTCGACCAAACTCAACCATATTGCTAGAATTTTAATTTTTGACCCCCCCTCATTTCAGGTGGTTATTTTTTGCATTTCTACCTTTCTGGGGTCCACAGAATATATATACAAAATTAGGTTGAGTTTGGTCAAAGGGGCTAGAATTTTAATTTTTGACCCTCCCCCATTTTGGCTGGTTAGTTTTTGCATTTCTAGTCTTTTTAGGAGCCACTAGAAATATGTATACATAATTTGGTTAAGTTTGGTCGAAAGGGCTAGAATTTTCATTTTTGATCCCCCCCCTGCTTTTTTTGTCTGATAATGTTTAAATAACATTAAAAAAAAATTATGTTCTTTTCTAAAATATATTCAGTTTTTTCTAGTTAAATTTTTTCATTATTTTTATACCTCTTCAAAATGTGGTAGATCTTTATGCCCCACACTGTACACTCCATCATAATCACAGAGCTTGTCTGAGCGCTGGGATTTGAGTCTTAACGCTTCTTAAATATTTGTTAAAATATATTAATAACGACTCGACCCTTAATGCAGGAAATCACCCTATCCGATTTTATTTAGTAAGTCCGGGGTCGGACCCAAGGGCTACACTCCTTTTTTTTTGTTATTTATTTTTTTAGAGACAGCCATGACACAGAGTATTTTGTTTTATTATTTAACCCTTCGTGTTCAAATTAGGGACAATTCGTACGAACGCGTTCGTTAATTCATTTATTACTTCGACTTGAAAGACTAGAATTCTGTTTCTGCTTCCATCTTCAGACCCGGCCCCATAAATATCTTGAGCAAACCAACCCTTGAATACTCCTTAAGTTTTATCACACTTCTTTTTTATAAAATGCAAAAGATAATCTTTGCTTATAGGTTGATGGTGTACCTTTTTGAATCCTTAAAATTTTAAATAAAAAATATGTGATGTGGCCATCTCATGAAAATACCATTTACCCACCCTCCCCTAAAGGTCCTAAAGAGTAACCGAGAAAATTTGGTTCAAATCGGATAAAGGGCTCAAATTTTTAAAACTTTCCCCTTTGATTCCAAAGAAAATCTAATTCCCCCTTAATCTCATTATAAAATATTTTAATATAAATTTCGTTTTGATACTTTCATTGTTTTTTATTAGAGTGTAGGTACACAAAATTTGGTAACTTACATGCACTTACTAACAGATATTTTGAAAAAATAATTAATATCGCATAAAATATAAATTTTTTTAATTTTCACTATACAATTTTCACTATACAATTTTCACGTAGAATTACAATATTTCACCATACCCCGTAAGATAAAGTAACAATTATTAAAAAATTTATGTAAAATACTTTAGTTCTATAAGCTTTAGTCTTTGAAATTTGTAACAGTTGTATCAAAGAATAACTACTATATTAGTTATAGAAAATGTCTTAAGGAGGTCCTTTCGCTCCAGTTGAGTCAAAAGAAGTGTAGTATCTAATATTTAATAAAATAAGTTAAAATTCAAATGAAAAATAATAGAATTAAAAAATAAATAGTATGAAAGCCGTAAATGTTTGAAATAAAAACAATTATAAAAAAAATAGTTAAATACAAAAGTTAGTTTGATTTATTCAAATCAGCTGATAATAAGTCTTCTATGATTTGGCAATGAGTTGTATTAAGACTGCTTATGTTTACATCCAAACATAGCATTTATTTGATTTTATATATTAAATATCTAAGTAAATGCGTCAGTCAATCATGTATTTTATTTCAAAAAAAGAAACCTGCATGTTTCAAAAGCTAATTTTTAGTCTTTTTTAACTTTATATAATTAACTAATAGTAGTATAATTCAAGAGAAAGTGTCAAGATCCTAATTTTTCACAAGCCTCTAAGAAAATGTTTACATTAAAAAAAAAAATTATTTTCAAAAATTTCCTTGCTAATGTGTGATTCAAACTTCACCAAAGTATAGATAGAGAGTTAAACTATTATAAAAAATTAAGTTCATTTACAAGATTCTACTGGTCTAAAAAAATGTAGATGAGAAACTAAATCAAAGAGTAGAAATAACTCTCAATTATGTAATTGTAAGCCGATTCTTTGTTGATGTTTATATTATGTTTTTCTCTAATAATTCCTGGAAATGATGAAATATAGTACATAGACGTTAAACACCTAGAAAAACATAGAATCCAAGTTTAATAAAAACAGAAAGAAATCTTTGAAAAGAGAAGGTAGATCTACTTCATGGTATAACGTTTCAAATATTACACCGCCTGGATGTCAGCAACCAGCTAGGCTTCTTTTTAAAGATATTCAGTAAAGTGTGAATTGGGATAGAATTCGCTGTTTTCTTTTGTGTAAATTCCAATAAACACTTGTTTCAAAACTTAACCTTTATGTATGAAAACAATGTTTTTGATTGTAATAGAGAAACTAACTCTTGACTACCCTCCCCCCTCCCCCCCCTCATCCCACCATTATCAGAAAACACAGTCTTGGAAAACGTTTTTACTTTTTCGATTATATTTTAACTTTTTACAATTTTCTTAGGGGTTAGTTTTGGTTTAACAACTTTTTAATGGTAAAGTTACTTAAAATCATGACATGGAAACCATTAGAACAAATATGAGACAGTCAGAGTCAACCACGGACGGCAACTAGTAGTGTATAAATTTGCAATTAATTTCGGACGAAACGTTTTTTTTTTTAATTCATTCATTAATCTTATCGAGTAACGGTGTTTTCATTTCTTTTTTTTTCAGTTGCCAGTCAAATAGGAGAGCAAAGAACGCTCATTACGGACAGTATTAGGAGGGCGAAAAGGTAATTATGCCATTTAAATTACTATTGTATATTTACATAGGAATATATTTAATAGATATAAATAATTTAAAAAGTAATTAAATAATAATCAAATTAATGATTAAAGAAAAAATATCTTGAAAATTTTTTATTTATTATTTTATAAATATAAATAATTAAAAATTTTTTATAAAAAAACATTATTCAAATGTTTTCTTAAAATTCTACTGATAAATTTATCAGTAGAATTTTAAGAAAATTTAAAAAATAGCTTCTTTAAGAAATGAATATAAAACAGCTATAAGCTATATCTTACAATATTTTAATGATGATGATTTTATCGATGATGACCTCTCATTATTTATTTATTTATTTATTTAACTGAAAAAGATCTCGAAAGCAGTGTATTCATTACACCAGGGAACCTGCTAGAACATAATGACTTTTCTCGGTTCATTTATTTGAGACTATTATAAAGGATTCCCTTTATATTCACTTTAATAAGAATTCAATGCAAACACCTTTAAATATGAAATTTGTTACTCATCATAGACTGATCATATTTATCATGAATGTCTAATACAAAAAAATACAAAATATAAATATAGTGGAATAATATAATATGTTAAAATCGATTAAAAACAAATACCATGCTTTAGTAGTACAAAAAAAGGCACCATTAAAAATATCTAATATACAATTCTATGGAAAGGAATGAAGTAAAGACAAAATTATACAAAAAGGCACAAAACACAAAAAAGATTTGAACAACACTCGTTTGAAAGCGTGGCCAGTATAGAATAATATTTTATAGTTGAGGCAAATATATGCAAGAAAGGTCTAGAACAGGGTTGTCCAACCTTTTGAATTACACGGGCCCCATTTGAAGAAAAAAATCTCGGGCCGCGGTTAAAATATTATAATTCTATTGATATTTCTTATTCAAAAATGATAGTTAATAGGTAATGTAGAAATAAGAACTTTATTTTTTTTTTAGCTCATAGTGAGCTTCTAATTTTATTTTTCGCAAATTTTTGCTTGAAAATAGCTCTCGTATATGTAAATACATATCTACATACTTATAAAACTTGATATTATGTATTAATATACAATATTCAATTTTTCTTTCAGATCGGTATCTAATTGTTCTTCTAGAACATTCAATCAGAAAGTTTGCAAGTAGAAAATTTATTTCTAATGAAAATGAAGACGAAAATAGACCAAAATGATGATTATTTTTTCAGAAATCTTTAAATCTAGTTCCAGATTCAAAATTTAAAATTAAGACTTTTATTTTATAATTAATTGTGATTGTTTTAGAAAACCCCAATTCCTAGTCTCCTTGTACTAGAATAATATAACTATGGACTTGGTTAGTGTCGTGTCATAGAAAGTATTGAAATAATAAATATTTTAGAGAATGAAAATATGAGAAGTAGAAGAATTTTTAAATATTCGAAAATTCATTAATTTTTTTATCTTATATAGTTGAACTTATAATTTTGCTTTTAGTGAATTTTATTCTTGAAAAAAACCTTTACGTATTGTACAAATGTACATTCATATTTCGAAAACGGGAATAAATATTTCTCTAAATTTCAATGTTTTAAGGAAGTTTATGGTTTTATGTCGGGCCACACACATTGCAGTGAGGGGCCTCATGGGGCCCGCGGTTGGACACCCTTGGTTGAGAATCTAGATTAGATGAGGATTTGTTGGCCTGTCAAATGGGTAAAGATATTTCCATTTTCATTAGAGAAGTGGTAGAAATATTACAATCGCTAATATTAGGTACATACATTGAGGCTAAAATTAGAGGCGCTAGTTAAAGGGGAAATAAAAAGTTTTATACTTAAATAGATTTTATTTTCTACCAAAAAATATTAAGACGGATGAATTTGCTTGACTTTACATGCAAATATTAATTCTATATATCTCGAAGAGATGTCACGCCTTTCGGAATTTTCGCCAAGAAACTAATTATTTTTAATTGAAAATAATAGAAATTAGAAAGAAACACTACTGATGGTCAATCTATTATGCTATTGGTAGTTGTGGGTAAGGAGATGGATGAGAATAATAGAGGCAGGTTTTACGATGAAAGTTTTTTGAATGTGAGTGATTTCCTGTACTTACAAACAATGAGCTTTGTCTACAAATTTTATCACAGGGAATTACCACAGTATTTAGAATTCACAATTGTAAATGAAATGCATAAACATTATACCAGATATAATCATAGGATATATTTTATTTTTATTTATTAAAACATTGTATCTGTAGGGCCATCTAGCCCTTTTAATGTAGAATTTTTAGACCAATTTAAGATTGTTGTTTCACCATATGGGTTTACTTAGCATTTTTTTGAAATTTAGATAGATAATTATTGAAATACTTCCGCATCGATTGGCCGCAAAACGAAATTTATGAACAATATATTTCCGGAGATATTAAATTCAAAGATAGAGTTTTTCAGAATATTATACATATACTATATGGGATATCGGAAAGTTTTCATACATATTTAATTATAATTAAGAAACTCTTCTTACCATTGTTATAAAAAACTAAACCAACATTAAACAATAATTAATACTAATTGAAAAGTTTTTGTTTTGCCGAGAGTAGCAGAGTTGTTGATTCACAAAGAGAAACAAAGAGGTTGTCCTCTGCTTGATGCAAATAAACATATACACATATATATTAAGATGATATATCTGTATATATATTATTTATTTGTTTGATTGATAAATAATATATATACAGATATATTTGTATGATTGATAAATAATATATATACAGATATATCATCTTGATATATATGTGTATATGTTTATTTGCATCAAGCAGAGGACAACCTCTTTGTTTCTCTTTGTGAATAACTAATACATTTTTTAAGAAAATTTTAATTCATAGTTACAGTTTATGAGATAAAAATAAATAAATAATGAAAAATGTATAATAAAAAATTTACACTAAAAACAATCTGGCAACAACGCATTTCTTTAACCTAAAAAGTGGGTTAACTTTAGTACTTTTTGACGTTTTTTCGCTTCAACCATTGTCGTAACAGCATTCAATCGCTTATTAAAAACTTTTTGTTTTATATGTAACTTCCTTTATAATGTACTTTATCTGACATTTCTATGAAAAATAAATACAAGCTCCGACAGTGTTGCCAGATTTGTCAAACGAACACGGGATTGGGTAGTAGTGGTACTATGCAAAAAGTTTTGGGCTTATGAATTATGAATCCTTATTGTCTCTTCTATTATATACTGTAGCATTAACTTTTTCCTAAATTGTCGCGAAACAAACCTTAATTACATAAAAATTAATTAATATAATATAAAAAACAAAACAAGAAAAATAGAAAAAGCTAATATAACAAGTAAGAAAAAAAAAGAAAAAAATCAAAAGGAAAAACATATGATACATAATAATTATGTGAAATAAAAATAATAAAAAACAAAATAGATAGAAAGAGAAAAAAAATATGTATGTAAAGTAAATATAAACCTAAAAACTCACTTTATTTCAGGGGTTTGAGGAAATCAATTTTCTGCACTCTGATGTAAAAAATTCAAAAAGTGTAACATTATTTAAAATTAATTTAAGGAAAAATATTAGTGAAAACTGAAAAATGTTAGATGGACTTTAGAACTTAATTGTAATTATGTATTAGAGTGTAATAAAAATAGTGTAATGTATGTAAATACATTTAAATATAAATAAATAAAAAAAAAAACATACGATTGCACGGAATCCTAAAATTGAATCGACAAGACTCTCGACGGTCGATTTGGTTGCCTGACTGCGCCTTTCAAGCGGCTTTCTTTCCCTCACTATCATTTAAGCAATTTTACTCCTTTAATTCATGTTTTTACTTTATTTTTTTAATTTGGTTGTTGTTCATAAAAAACTCAATTAACATCAATTTTTATTTATTACTAGCTGCAAGGCCCGCCTTCGGCGACCCGCTTGCTAGCCAGGGGAACGCCCCTGAACCCCCAACCCACGAACCACACCCTCATACCCCACTCCCCCCCCCCCCCCCCCCGAACCCCACCCCCGCACCATGCACCCGTGCCCATCCACCGCTCTTACACCACCCCCCGCACCACCCCACCACGCCTCTGGACCGTCACCTGAACCCTCACTCCACCATGCACCACCCCACCCCCTACCACCTCAGCGCCCTCCACCCTGAACCACCACCCCGCGTCCCACCCACCCCACTCCGCACCATCCCACAAAACCTCTGGATCCTCATCTGAACCCTCACTGCACCCCCCACCCCACCCCACCACGCCCCTTGGCCCTTATCTAAACCCTCCACCACACCCTGCACCCCACGGGCCCCGCCCCGTGCCCTCCACCCCGCACCCCACCCTTGCACCATCACTCCACCCCCGCACCCAGTTTTTTTCATTTCTAGCCTTCTAGTGACCCACAGATTATGTATACAAAATTTGGTTGAGTTTGGTCCAAGAGCAAAAATTTTCATATTTTGACCCTCCCTCCCTTTTTGGGTGGTTATTTGGGGGAATTTTTTAAACAAAAGTTGTCAGAAATCACATCCCCTACAACTTTGCTCATTATAAAATTTGCCGTAGGGTTAATAGTTTAGGAGTTATTTGATAATTTTCATTCGAGCGCCCCCCCAAACCTCCTTTTGTGGTCAAAATATCAAAACGTTATATAGCTAAAAACGTAAGTTAGAAGACATCTGATGTAAATATGAAATTTCATAATAATCCCTTGAGCTGTTTTTACGTGAATCGTGAGCAACTTTTCGCCGAAACCACTGAAAAATACAGACAGACAGGAATTTCGTTGAGGGTGTTTTCGTTCATAACTTTGCTTGAAACGTGTGCAACCAATATTTGGCGTTATTTGGAGCAATGTACAGACAAAACCTTAATTTTATATTTATATAGATTTTTAGAGTCTTCAAATATTTTTTCAACAATCCTTTCGGCTTTCGATTTACCATTTATTTAAAAATTATTAATTAAGATTGACAATTAGTGAGTCATCTCAAGGATTGGGCTAACTGCCTGGATAGCATGTTTGGAGCCTTGTCTCGACTCCCGAGTGGGAAAATCCTTCTGACATCTAAATTAAAACATATCTAACAACATCTTTGATACTGCCTTTTAATTTTTTTTCATAATTAAATAATTAAACAGGCTCAAGCTTGAGTTGTTTACCAAAAAGAATTTAGTCTTTTTGATTTTAATTCGATTCTTTCACGTTTTCAGTAGATGTTGCCATTAATAGTCAAAGCGTAAAAAATGGAATGCAATAACGTTATTCCTCTAGTATTAGATAAGAATCAATTCTTATTTTTGATTTTAAGTCGATTCCTTCACGTCTTCAGCAATGGTTACCAATAATAATCGAAGGGTTAAAATTCTAATGTAGAATTGTTATTCCTCAAGTAATAGATGAAAATCGATCGCTATTTTTTATTTTAAGTCGATTCCTCCATGTCTTCCCCAATGGTGAATTTTAAAATGTTTCTAAAACGGCCTTTCATAGACGGTTTTCGGGGTTTTTGACAATTTTCTCAAAAGGGTCTGAACCGATTTCGTTCAAAATTGAATTAAATGAATAATAATTAATTGTTTTATAATATATATTAATTTCATATTTAAAAAAAAATTTCAACGGAGTTATTAGCGTTTTTTCAAATTGGACTTCAAATAAACTACTCTTTAAAATGCAAATTTCCTAATAATAATTATTTTATATAAAAGATAAATAAAAATAACACACAGATATGGAATTTCAATAGATTTGAATACATTTCTAATGAGAAAAAAAAATAAAACTTTTGGCCATTTCTAGTTGATTCGCCTCGGAGAGAAGAAATTGAATCTTTTCATACAATTTCTTTTAAACTACAAAATTCTTCATCAAAATGCTTTTTTCTTATATTAAAAAGCTACTATGAATCTCAAGAAAGATTAAATTGGTAAAATAAAATCAATTTCTTTATTTTATAATTATTTTGGTCTGTTATAACCCGAGGAAGCCTCGCCAACAGACACCTTATTTGTTATTGATCCAAGTCCATTCACTCCAAAATATTGGAATATTTTTTAACGCGTAAAATATTGATTTTAGACATTTCAGTCATATTAATTTTTCTGTTTTAAATTAAATGTTTTTGATAAAGTTGATTATTTAAATTTGTGTACCTCAAAGGGTTAGGCACTAATGGTGAAATTTAAGTGGTAATTAAGATAAATACTCCCAACAAAACTCATTGTTCCCCCTAGAAAAATCGAAACTCCATTATTTCGAGGCATCACTTATGTATTTCTCATTAAATTATTTCGTTACTTACAAAATTTGTCAAATCTACTAAAAAGTTAGCTGATCGCTAATCGGATTACCGAAATTGAAACGTTGTGGTGCTATTTTTTTCTTTTTTTTTTTTTTTAATCCAATCGAATGCAAGAAGGGGTGCACCAGTAAAGATGCAGCTCCTATGGATCTCGAAAGACCCTTGCATTACCGAAAAGAAGGGAAAGTTGATTAAGTGAGAGGGTGTAGACGTAGGTGTCTATGCACTCCGGTTTTGAAGGTTTGAAGATTATAGGTGCTGGGAAAGATGGAAGCTGGGAGAGAGTTCCAGTTCCTTGAAGTCATAGGGATATATGTATTGGCGAATGAAGTGGCCCGGCACTTTTCTAATTTGACCGCGAAAGAGTGTTGGGAGTCGGCAAAACGCGTGCTACGTGCAAAGCATGCTTTGGGGGGAATTATTGATTTTATCTCATCAGAGCACTTGCCGTGATAGTATCTATAGAAAAGGGAAAGGGAAGAGACGTTTCTTCGATGGGCCAGCGAGCCGAGGGAGTCGGTGAGGGTAGAATCGTTAATTAGCCTGACGGCTCGTTTCTGAATTGCATCCAGGGTAGCAAGATAATATTTTGAGGCTCCTCTCCATAGATGAGAGCCGTATTCGAGACAGGGATTTGGGCCTTGTAGATGGTGAGAAGTTGTGGGGGTTTGTAAAATCGCTTGGACCTGAATAAGTAGCCAATCTTCCTTGCTGCAGATTTAGCCACAGAGGAGATGTGTTCATTCCAAGACAGGTCAGATGCGACAGAGACGCCCAACATGGATAGGCTGTCACACATTTTCAGGGTATTCGAATTGAAGTGAATATCGGGGAAATCTTTATTTTCGCGCCTAGAAATGAGACAACATTGAGTCTTGTTTGTATTAAAGTTAACTAAATTTTGAGAGCCCCATTTATTCAATTTGACTAGGTCGAGAGTAATTGAGGAGGCAACATTGATTCGATTATTCGGGAGTGAGGGTTTGCCGTGCAGAGTGCTATCGTCGGCGTAACAATGAGTGGGGTTTGAGGAGCTGGGCGGCTCCCCCACACCCTAGGATAACTCCCTAACTACGCCAATGGATTGTTTTATTATTTTACATCGAGGGCTGAACCGCGACCTATATGCTGTACACCTACTTCCACTTGTACTTCCAAATATTTCCAAATACTTCCAAATATTTCCAAGTAATTCCAAATATTTCCAAGTATTTTCAAGTACTTCCAAAATACTTCCAAAGAGGTGTACACCTACTTCCAATCGCGGATCACCCCACGTTTGACATTATTCTATAAAATTACCAATCAACTAAAAAATAGAATAAAAAAATATTAAAATAATTAATATCTAAACACGATAAGTTTAAAAAGCGTATTTAAATATATTTAATTCTAATTAAAAGGAAATTAATTTTTATTATCAAAATTTTATTTTGGCAAATTAATGTTCCAAAATAAGAAGAAGAATTTTTCATACCTTTATGCAGGAGAGATGAGTCAGCTTCAAAAGCAGGCCATAATTAAAGATGAAGGGAATAATATGAATAGGATTCACCAAAGATAAGGTCATGGTCTCTTATATTATTTTAAAAACAATTATATATTAGCTTCATTTGGCTTCCGCAATAAATCACACAAATCGTTTATTTTTATAATCGAATATGGGAGGAGATTAATTCCCATAATATTAGTCACTTCTTTGTTAAAAGGCAATAACAAAATGCCCTAAAGCAATGCTAGATATCTACTCTTTTATGTGGGAGATATCTCCCCTTGAAACGTTGCTTTTCAGTCGAAAAATAATTTCATTTCCATTGAGAATTTTAGTTTTTTCAAAAAATATTAAGTTATGCTATTTTTATTTCTTTATGAAAAATAACAAATAATAATAAAATCTCAAAAAATAATGAAAACTGAATTGAAAAAAGTGAAATCACAATAGCAATTCAACTCATGGTATTTCTTCCACATAAAATAAACATAATATGCTCTTGGGTAACAAATTAATACCTTTATTTTAGGAATTCTTTAAAGCTGTAGTTGTAATAATTTAGGTAAAGTTTAAATAAGAGACGTGCAGCTTTCATTTATTTCTTTTCGGGTATCCAAATTTTTTTATATAAATATTGACAAATTCCGAGTGAGTAAAAAAACAAAATTTTAATTGATTGATGTTCTCGGACAAGGCCGATTTAATATTATTATCATTCAATTGGATGTTGATGAAAGCAGTCCACGGTGGTTGTAAAAAAATAAGACTATAGAGGTTTTATTATTTTACATTTATTTGTTAAACCGACGTTTCGGAGATTTATTCTCTCCTTCTTCAGGGTAACAAAAAGTCAGTTGAATTGCTTTTTACTTTATTTCTATTCGAGATGAAAATTTTTTATAAAGTTTTTTGGCATTGTCAAAGGAGACAGAAAGTAATTATGTTTTGAACTACTTTCATTGACTTTTTGTTACCCTGAAGAAGGAGAGAATAAATCTCCGAAACGTCGGTTTAACAAATAAATGTAAAATAATAAAACCTCTATATAGTCTTATTTTTTACAACCACCGTAGACTGCTTTCATCAACATCCAATTGCATATTTATACCAGTCCGTCTCCTAAAGAAAAACTCTATCAATTATTATCATTGTTTGCCATTATTCAGCTCTGAAGATGCCTACAACCAATAGCCGAAACGTTAGCAGGAGTTCAAAAATAAAAATAAATAAATGAAAACTCCACGTCTCTTATTTAAACCCTTACTAAATTAATACCTATTAACATTGCTTAATTAAATTAAATCCTAAAGGAAATCACTAGAGATTGTCATCTACTAAATCCGAGCGCCTATGAATAATTTTTATTACCCGTCAAAAGAGTTGTATTCACCCCTTCGATAATTGAACCCGAGTGCCGAAAAGAATTCAGGCCAATGGCTTCTACTCTAAATCGAAACCAATTTGACATAATATAACACGAGTAAAAATTTAAGATGAAGATTGAATAATTGAGCAAAAAAAATTAACGCCTGTTATATAAGCGAGATTAGTTTCTGTCTCACTTAGAGGGAGATCAATACTAGATGTATTCCTGGCAAATCCTATAAGTCAACAACAAATATTAAGGGGTCATACGATGCCTCGGACGCCATTTACCCTAGTTAGGCCACTGAATAAATTGCTAAAGAAATGGCTTCATTTTAGTGGCGGAACTACACCGCAAAGTGGTGTGTATGTGTAAATGTGTAGGTATTAGGAGGGGGGGTGGATTCGGAAAGAGACCAAATTTTCTTAATTTATTATTTTTTAATTTTACTAAAGTTATCTCCAATTTAAATTAGAATAAAAATACACAAAAAAAATATACAAGACGACAGGGGTCACATTTTCTTAACTTACTATTTTCCCGTGAAACATACCAAGGCTTTTGGCAAAACATTGTGTATTGTTGTCTTATTTACGGGTGATGATGAACCTTTGGCTCCTAGGCTACTTGTAGTATCAACTATATTATGTGTGTGTATGTATTATTTTCAAGGAGACTTAAAGGTTTTTTTAATGAAAATGATGAGAGAAGGAGTTACACCAAAAAGGTGCATCCCCTAAAGTCCTGGGTTGGCCCCTCCATTGTGAAAAGAAGAAGAGGGAATTTTATGGGCTGGGCAGGGATCGAAGGTATCTGTGGATACGGGTCTTAAACAGCTGAAGGTTATAAGTCGCGGGGAAGGCGGTGGCTAGGAGCGAGTTCCAGTCTCTCAAAAAGAGTTGGCGAAAGTGTTGTTTCGACTTTTATCCAATTTGACAGCGAAGGGGTACTGAGCTTTTGAAAACAGTGTGTTTCTCGTAAAGAGGGCTTTAGGGGGGATAATTGATTTCAGCTCGACTGAACAGACACCATGATAGTATCTGTAGTACAGGGAAAGGGCAGAAACGGTTCTTCGGTGAGCCAGGGATTCGAGTAAGTTAGGGCCGAGACTCCTATTAGTTTAATTGCTCCCTGCTGAATCGCATCCAGTGTGGCAAGAGAATGCTTAAATGTGAATTGTCATTTGTGACCGCTAACTTGGATAGAAATGCAACTGCTAAACTCTATTAGTCAATGATCTTATCTTATTTTCTGTTTCTTTCTAGTTTTAGAACATTTTTCATATAGACACGTTTATGAATTATGGCGTGAGAGAAAAAGGCAGGACCATCACGCGTGAGGGTGAATAAGTGTTTGTAATTATTTTAAAGGGAAAACTCTTAATTTTTTCCCTCCTTTAGGGGAGAAAGAGAATTAAAATAATTAACCATAGTCCACTCACCCGCTTTGGTTATTTTTCATTTTCAGTGAATTCGCTATCTGTTTTATTAGCCTTAAAAGTGTGGGAACCGTTGGTCTTTTAGGGTTGGCAATCGGCGCACTCGCCACCCCGGTGCTATCAGATGGCCCTCCCCGGGAGATGGATCGGTGCCATCTTGCCCTTTGGCTCTAATTAACAAAGAGGAGAGAGAAAGAGTATGCATGATGGATGGGCTGGTTGGTCATCCCTCTCCCTCCCACTCACGATTCATCCTCTCTCTCAATTTAAAGCAAATTGATTTTTGAAAAGTAACCCCTACTCATATATAGAAATAAATGGAGACGAGTATATTTATATCTCTATATATGTCAATAAAGAAATTATCTTTGTTATTTTAAATAACCATTTCCGTTATATATTCTACACCAGGGCTATCCAACTCGCAGCCCAGTGCTGTAGTAAATGCAGTTCGCCATACAATTATAAACTCCCCTAAAAACAAAAACACAGAAAATACAATTTTTCCAAAATTCAAGAAGCCCACCTGCTTCTATATATGTAATTTAGGCCGGTCCTTATTTTGGATATTTTCGAATTTTTACGCGGACAAGGGCTCATATGGTTTGAAATAAATAAAAAAAAAAATATCACCTAAGTTTCAAGTCTCTATCTCTATTATAACCTTTGCCCCCAGTGATGTAAGTTTCTCAACTAAATAACAGAGGATTTTTGCCATTGAAAGATCAATGTTTTATTCCGGCCAAAGTAATGGTTCAAAAAATTTGAAACTTTGTAAACTTTATCCTTATAATACTAGCTATCCATCAGACTTATTACAGATTTTTAGCTAATATAATTTTGGAGTTACAGTTAGATAAAATACTGCTATATCTTAGTAATACTAAGTTTTTCACTTTACCATACAGGGTATGGTCAAGTATTGTAATCGTGCATGAAAAAAGTGATTTTGTTCCTTCTTTTTTTCGAAATATCTCAAAAACGGCTCAAACTATTTTTATTTAAAATATTGAGCGAAACCATGGCATTTCGCTCTACAAAAAAGCTCTAATAAGTGAACATCGAAAAAATTATATTTTTCGAGATAATAATTGTTTTGTCAAAATGTCTCTTAGTTAGTTAGTATGTCTGGTTGTCCGTTAGTCTGTGCGTTACCAAATTTTTGTGGGCGAGCTAGCTCAAAAACTAGTGTGAATATCGAAACCAAATTTCACACGTAGTTTTGGTTTATTGAGATTAAGAGCTGATTAGATTTTGGTGCATATCGACCCAAAATTAAGGGGGGTGGAGGGGGGGGTTAAAAATTAAAAATCTAGGCTATTTGAGCAAACTTAACCAAATTTTGTATACCTAATCAGTGCGACCCCAGAAGTCTAAAAATGCAAAAACTAACAGCCCGAAATTGGTGTGGGGGGGGGGTCAAAAAACGAGAATATAGGCTCTTGTTTCAAACTCAACCAAACTTTGTATACATAATCAGTGCAACTCCAGAAGTCTAAAAATGGAAAAACTAACCGCCGAAAATGGGGGGGGGGGTCTAGGGTCAAAAAATGAAAATATAGGCTCTTGTTCCAAACTCAACCAAATTTTGTATACACAATCAGTGGGCACACAGTAATCTAAAAATGCAAAAACTAACCCCCTCCCCTACATGATTATAAATAATTTTATTAAATATTATATATAAGTGAGAGGCCAGGTTGTATGTAAAGTCAAGTGGATGGCCACATCAGAACACGTCAACTTATTTTTTCATTTATTTATTGGCATCGGTTAAAAACCCATTTTACCAGCCAATATATTCACATTATCTCTAGAAAAAAATCAATTAAAAAAAAACAACTAAATATCAAACTAAAAACTTAAAATACACTATCACATCACTACACACACTTTCTTCAAAAAATATCACAGCCCAGTGATATAATGAATTGAAGAACAAGCTTCACTCCTGATCGATCCTCTTCTTTATTAAAGACCGAACTTCATCAGCCGACAATTCGAGGGGCCAGGATGACCCGTCGGAAATCGATCTCACAGCCAGATTGTCAACTCTCTCGTTCCCGTTAATTCCACTATGATAAGATATCCATAGAAGCCATACCTCCTTACCTTCTTCCTTAAGATTCTTGATTTTATCTAAGATTTCAAGGATAAGATAAGATGTTTTCTTGTCTAGCGGATTACTAACTTATAGACTCCAAAATTATAATAGCTAAAAATCTGTAAAAATTCCGAGGGATAACTACTATTATTAGGATAAAGTCTACAGAGTTTCAATTTTTTTGAACCATTAGTTTGGCCGGAATAAAAAATTTATCTTTCAATGGCAAAAACCCCATGTTATTTAGATGAGAAAATTACATCGCTGGGAGCACAGGTTATAATTGAGATAGAGATTTGAAACTTGAGGGATATTTTTTTATTTATTTCGAACCATATGAGCCTTTATCCGCGTAAAAATTCGAAAATATCCAAAATAAGGACCACCCTAATATGTATTGAAGTATGGCTTTTCACCAGCAATTTGTTTCAGTCGCCAGCGGAATCTTACAATAAACACAAATTGCAGAACACTTTTAGTATTTCTTGACTGATCTTATGCCATATATGGCAGAAGGGCTATTTTAAAGGATAGATAATAAATTGTCCGAATAGGGTTTTTGGTTCTTGGATTAAATTCTTGAAGGGGAAACAGATTTTTGACATAAATCAGGGGTAATAAATAAGGGTTTTATTTTAAAGAATAGCTATTTGACCTGGATATTGTTTTTAGTTCTGGGATTAAATTTGACAAGCATCTAATTAAGGTAGTTGTTTCACCATAGGATTTTCTTAGGATTTTTTTGAAATTTAGATAGATTATTATTTAAAATAGAGGAATCGGATTAGCCGAGAGCTTAAAGACACTAGCCTTCTAAGCAGGAGTCCCGGGTTCGAGTCCGAGTCCCTGCATTGATATTTGACCGGCTATAATCTGATTCCTAGTCACCAATCCGTCTGGCAAGCGTGGTGACTTAATGCCAACCCCTTCCATTTTGATGGAAGAGGCCTATATTCAGCAGTGGATTGTCGCTATCGACAGGCTGATGATGATTATTTAAATACTTCTGCATCGATTGGTGGCAAAACGAAATTTATGAACAATATACTTCAGGAGATATTAAATTCCAAAGATAGATTTTTTCAGACTCTTATACATTCCACTATACGAGATATCGAAAAGTTTACATACATATTTAATTATAATTAAGAAACTCTTCTTACCATTGTTATAAAAAACTAAACCAACATTAAACAATAACTAATAAATTTTTAAGAAAATTTTAATTCATAGGTACAACACAATTTGTGAGATAATAATTAATAAATAATGAAAAATTTACACTAAAAACAAGCTGGCAACAACGAATTTATTTAACCTAAAAAGTAGGTTAACTTTAGTAATTTTTTTGACGTTTTCTCGCTTCAGCCATTGCCACAACAGCTTTCAATCGCTTATTAAGAACTTTTTGTTTTATAAATCTCCCTTTATAATGTACTTTATCTGAAATTTCTATGTTGAAATATATACAAGCTCGGCCAGTGTTGCCAGATTTGTCAAACGAGCACTTGATTTGCTAGTAGTGGTACATAAACAGCAAAAGGTTTTGGGCCTATGAATTATGAATACTTATTGTCTGTACTATATACTCTAGCATTAACTTTTTCCTAATATTCTCGCGAAACAACTACCCTAAATCTTTAATACAGATTTTAAACAATTATTATTATTATTATTTTTTTTTTAAAGATTTAATTTTTAAAATACTACCTATACTTGATCAAATTTCAACCAAATTTAATTTTTCAAAAAACTTTTGCAAAAATAGTGTTGGCTCATTTTTGGTGCTCATAATGGCCAAACAAAAAATCAAATAAAAATATATGATTTTATAAAATTGAATATTTTAGGAAAAAATTCAATTTTTAAATCTCAAAAAGTCCTTAAAGTAAATGAGACCACCTTAAGCAACAATAAAATTTAGGGAACGCGGTGTTGGTTTATAGTGAAACATTGTTAAAATTAAATTAGGTTGGAGTTGGTGGTGTTTCACAAGGAGAAAAATTAAAATACAAAGATTTTTTTAGTTTACTCTATATATTTCGAGCTCTTAACTCATCGTCAGGAGAACATTGACTAAAGATAACATGATATTTTGAACAGAATTTATTTTAATTTTAATATGATGGACAGTTATTTATGACATAGTGTAAATATGAAAGAATTATCAGAAGGATGGAATGGTGAGTTAAGAGCTCGAAATACATAGAGTAAACTAAAAAAATCTTTGTATTTTAATTTTTCTCCTTGTGAAACACCACCAACTCCAACCTAATTTAATCTTAAGCAACAAGATATTAAAAATATTTTCGGTTTTCAAATTTTTATAAATTGTGTTTTTTTCAATTTAAACAATTGTTTTAAAAAGTCCTCTTTTTTCGCCGGTTATTCTGGTGTCGAGCAATTCTTTTATTTGATAAGTATAATAATTACGCTCCCTTTTGCTCAGGTCTCTGCCTCAGTCTCCGGCTAACGGTTCGCTGATATCAATACAACGCCAACATCAAGCCATATCAAGGTAATTAAAAACAAAAATGATTCGAAATATCTATTAAATTTTTATATTTATATAGTATTAGTAATTTATACTTGTTTTTATATTATGAATACCATATTCCATTTCATTTTTAACTTTTAGAGTGGTTATCACACATTGAAGACGCCATGCAATTCTAAATGGACTTTTTAAGCTAGCAAGCATCGGGTACATTTTCAAGGTATGTTATCACTTTTAAAATATTTTTTATATTATTTATTTGATTTTTAAAAATTATCTATTCATTAATAAATAAATTAAACTTGTCTTTGGTATTAATATATCAGAATCGTTATTCCTTGAGGTTATCCGATGTATTAGCTAATTTGTTAATATATTTTACTCGATATGTTTTCGAATTATTTTTTTAATTACCACTGCCAAAAATAAAAGTCTAAATATTTTATTTTCACCTTTTTCTATGATACAGCCCTCTATCCATTTTATTAAAAAAAATAGTATTTTTTAATGTTAAATAACTTTTCTAAACTAACTTCTTTCTAACTTAAATGTTTCTATTTGATACAATTAATTGATCAATACCGCCATTTATTTGTATTTCTAATTAGGAGCTTCTATGTTTGATTATCGTGTTTGAACATGATTCTTATCCGATTGTGGAGATAAGCTCGTTTCCCTGTAATCATCTATATTGTGAGAATTTTTATATTTTACTAGCTTCAAGGCCCGCCTTAGGCGGGCATCTTGCTAACCAGGGGGCTTCCCACTGGACCCCCACGTGTCTGCTTTATTGATATTTTATTAGTAACAGAGAATAAATATAATTGTTTTATTATAAAGTCTTAAATAGATATAATTTGAGATTCTATTTAACTGTAATATACACTCATAACAAATAAGATGAAACAAATATTTAAAATGTATTAAAAATCTCTATTTATAAAAAATTCTCTTATTCTCAAGCTTGAGTTGTTTATCATAAAATAATTTAGTCTTATTGATTTTAAGTCGATTCTTCCACGTTTTCAGTAGAGCTTGCCATTAATAGTCAAAACATCAAAAATGGAATGCAATAAGGTTATTCCTCTTGTATTAGATAAGAATCGATCGTTATTTTTTATTTTAAGTCGATTCCTCCATGTCTTCAGCAATGGTTACCAATAATAATCAAAGGGTCAACAATCTAATGTAGAATTGTTATTCCTCAATTATTAGATAACCATCGATTGCTATTTTTGATTTTAAGTCGATTCCTCCATGTCTTCACCAATGGCTACCAATAAAAACCGAAACGTCAAAAATCGAATGTAGAATGGTTATTCCTCGACTGTTAAATGAGAATCGATCATTATTTTTGAAATAAAGTCAACATTAACTGCAAATTGCAAGTGATATCTGATTAATAATAAAGGAATAAACATATTAATATTTCAAATGAATTTGGATAAAGTTTAGCAACGATCCGTTGCAGTTTATTTAATTAAATAACAATTTTTGAGTTCATCAATTAAATTGTCAAATTAATATTTGTGGGATTTAAAATTCATTGTAATTAAGTACCTTGAGGACCACAAAATAGGTCATATATAGTTTTTTGTAAAATTATATTTTAAAGTACTTTATTTTAGAATAAGATAGTACATTGGATAAAGTTTAGCAACGATCCGTTGCAGTTTATTTTTTAATTTTTGTTTTTAAATGTACTTTAAAAAAATAGATAGTTTTTTAAATCTTTGTTGCATTATTAAATTCTTCAACGATAATGTGGTTAGAACTCTATTATCTATGCTATTAAGAATGAATGACATTCAAAAATCTGACAAACAGTGCCGCCAACAAATGTTTAGCTTGCTAGTTTAGTTCTTTTATTCTTTGGCAATCTATGTTGGCTATACAGATTTTGTTATAGTTTTTCGTGAATTTTCCAATTTTCCGGGCAACTTTTCCGATTTTTTTAAGTATTAACCTGAAATGGACTATTACGAACATTTAAAAAAAATTAGCCAAATCGGTCCAGGCATTTGAGATATCAGCGCTTACAAAGAAAAGAAATACATTTTTATTATATAGATTTGTTATTTTTACAAACAAATAGACATTTTTCTTTATAATTAATTTTATTTCAATAACACAAAAATTAAGGACCCTTGGAAAAAATAAAAAATTATGTAACTTTAAAAATTTTTCGAATGTTTTTAAATCAGTAGATCTTTGCTTCAAATAAAATTAAATGGTAAAACATATTTTGAAAATAGAGTAAATAATAAAATAACTTTTTTTTATTTGGATACTAAAGTCTAGTTAGCTAAATCCTGTAGAGTGTATAGGATGATACATTATTTATTATTTATTGCTTTAGTGTTGCTGTAGGAGCCAGATTATATCCTGGCAAATCTTTGAGACTCGGGTTTGCTTATCAAACAGAAACACTACAAGCCCGACCAATCCCAGATTCGAGCATATCTCTTATACATCAAATTTCTCGAAAATAATTACATTGAATTTATTTTTATTTTCGATTTAATATTTGATAGTCGAAACCTCCGGTTTTAAGCTGAGATATATTTACTCATTTTAAAAACATTATCTTCTCTTTGAATCGCGAACCTTATGTAAGTAGTTAGATTGAAAAACATTTAGTTTGCAGACATCTAGGGGGGATTAAGGGGGCACATGCCCCTCTCTATAAGAGTCGAAAATACTGTTATTAGGTGGTATTATTAAACTTAACTTCGTATGCATATAGCGTTTACGAAAATGTTTTTGAGAAAAGGCAGCTTATAAACAATGAAGG
Source organism: Forficula auricularia (assembly GCA_024734495.1). Classification (NCBI taxonomy): domain Eukaryota; kingdom Metazoa; phylum Arthropoda; class Insecta; order Dermaptera; family Forficulidae; genus Forficula; species Forficula auricularia. The sequence goes on along the minus strand of JALMQS010000681.1, from coordinate 7,594,272 downwards.
AAATAGTACTAAATGCAATAAATTTATAAAACAAACCCTATTGCATCTAATAAAGTAAAAAGTAACCTATATTTATTCTAACCTAAAGTCCTCCTAGAAGAAGATCTTACAACCACTTCTGCTGAGATTAGCAGGACTGTTGATTTTTTAGAAGAAATTAATTATAATTTAACTTATTTGTTAGCGACTATTGTTTCGAAGAATTGGCCATCATCTGACTTTTTAATTAGAAATATTTAACAAACATTTGTAAAGTGACCAGTTTACTAATATAGCAAAACAAATTTACCTACATTCAATCACATATTCGAACTAATTAGAAACAACAGATATTTCTAATTAAAAATTCTGGTAATGTAGGCCACATCTTCAAAACTATAATCTAGCAAATAATAATTATATATACCTATATACCTCTATATTCACTGGTATATAGGTATATGTTTATTTTCATCAAGCAGAGGACAACCTTTGATTTCTCCCTTGTTAGTCATTATAGAATTATAGCCTTACAAGCAAAACTATTTTAAAGTTTTAAACAGTAGCCGAATTTTCGTGTTCGACGGTGTATAGATATTGTTTTTGAGACCATTTCTTAAATATTATTTTTTTGAAAAAATTAAAACTGTTAATTACGTACTTAAGTCTATTCCAACGCAATTTTAAATACGAGTAACTATAACATCCACTTTTTTGTTTTTAGTTATTTGAGTATGAAAATTTTTTAATTGTAATTATAATCATATTAAAAAGTGAATGAATTCGTATCCATGCATCAAATAAAGCTTATTCATCTATTATAATTCTCTTTATTTTCCTTTGAAATATATTTATCTATTTATTAAACTCTAAACGCACGTGAAGACCCTGAAGCCTATCTGCCAGGCGGGCCGGGCTGAAGCACTGAATTCACTTGAGAAATTCTTTTTTACTTATCTTATTTTGAAATGAGTGAGACGTGAATTTTTTTTTCAATCAAGATTTTTTCTGGCTGCATTTATTTCTGTCTATATGTGTATTTGAATTAAGCTACTATATTGTAAAATTTATAATTATTAATGATCACAATTTCACTACGTTTTTAGTATTTTTGAATGAAATTTAGTGATTGATTAAATGTATATGTCCGAAGAGTTTATCTCCAAGGATTGCAATTAGCCCTTTTGACATATAAACATTATTCTCTTTAACATGGATTAACAGGAGAACAATCTATTTGATTTTAGCTTCCAAAATTAACTATTCTACCCTAGACAATAAAATCTTTATAATGAAAGAGAAGTTTCCACTTGAACTTCCTAGATTTCAAATTTTTAGTAAGAAAATTTCAACAGAATGCACAACTCCTTGAACAGAATTCTCTGAGAGCATTTAAAAAAAGGGTTTAGAAATAGATGTCGAAACTTCGTGCATTCTATTGATGATTCCTCATTAAAAATTTAGGAGGTTAAGCCCAAAATTTCTGTTTCATTAAACAACTCACCCATCAAAGCATCAATTCTATAAAAACTTGCTAGTTTCGAATTTTAATCAATTAAAATAAATATTTGAAGTACTCACCAATTTCTATTTAAACTAATGTTTTGGTTCCATCTTTAAATTTAGAAGCACTTGATCTCAAAATTTTTGCGATGAAGATTTAATTTTTTTTATGAAGGGATTGAAATAAGAGAAGTGCAGATTTTATTTTTTTATTTTTATTTATGAACTCACGCTAACATTTCGGTTATTGGTTGTAGCCATCTTCAGAGCTAAACGATGAAAAACAATGTTAACAATATTAAATCGGCCTTGTCCTAGTATATCGTTCAATTATAATTTTGTTTTTCTACTCACCGGGAATTTGAAAATATTTATATAAAAAAAATTTTGCATACACACAGTCATCAGATAAAACTATATACAAGAAATATATATATGATATATACAAGACCTCATACAAAACTATATACAGTGTGTTCGACAAAAGGCCAAAAGATGTAATACTTTTAAGACTATTATTGTCTTTTTCCGTTTAAGATGAAATGCAAAGTGCGAGAGAGTTTTTAAGTTACAATTAAATATAAGATAATAATTATTCATTAATTGGATCATTAATACAAATTACACATAAATATATAGATACATAGACATAATATTTATTTAATTATCCATTAATCAAGTTCGTCAAATTAATCTTCAACTAATATGTTACGATTAGATAAAATAGTGTAATTAAAATCTCTTTGAAATTAACAGTCTTATTTACAAAAATATACATTGATTCCAAAATTTGCCTTTTCGATATATTATTTTCAAAGTGCAGAATTTTGGTATTTTCGAAATCAAATGTATGTATGGCCTTCATCAAGGGCATACGTGCGGCCAGTGCTAAATGTTTTCTTCTTTGAAACATTATATTTATGTTTGGAGATACGGCGGGCGAGATATTGACAAATCATCCCTACATAGCACTGGTCGCAATCTCTGCAACTCGATCCTGTATATTATGTTTGAATTATTTAAGTAAGGGGTGGGAGTTTTATTATTATATACATATGATAGTGTTGTTCTCGGTCTATAGCTGATAACAATATTTTTCGTAAATTTTCCTTATTAATTCTTTTATAGCTATTTTTTTATTCTGTCTGAAAACCCGTGATATAGGAATATGTCCGATCAAAGGCCATCCAATAGCCCGAATTACTTTTTGGACATTTATGTGTAATAAAAATATTTATAACAACGTGAATTAATTAAAAGACAATCTCGTGATTTTTTTCCATCTAATTTTGATAATAGATTTGGAGTTGAAAATGACTTCAAAAGGGTAATCCAGTGTCGACCCAGTCATGTATAATAGCATAATATATATCTATACTTAAATATGAAAAATTGTCAATTGCTGGTACTTATCGCTACCCTTATTGCTATAAATTCTCACGGAGATTCCTCTTATTCTATTCCAATATTTCTACACTCATCCACTATCAAAGTAGCTTTTTCTACTCTTTTGTTGTCGATACATTTATTCCCGTTTTGAGTACATCCCAGTACTTGTTCTCCTTTCTCGCATGACAATGATAACGTTGTTATTCATCTTCCTTCCTCCTCCTCCTCCTGCTATTATGCATCCAAGGAGTGAGTGAGAATAATTCTCATCCATTGACAAATATTTGTAGTGCCTTGTTGTAGTAGGCCTTTTGTCCTTTGAGAGTCAATCTCTGGTGTTATTATTATATGTATAGTGTGTATCCCAAGTGGCTCGTGGGAAGACAGACATATGCTGTTGCAACCCTTGACCTGTTGTCTGTCTGTCTGTCTGTGTATGTGTGCGTGTGTCTCCCGCCCCCCGCATTAGGCACAATTATGTTCCACCCGGAGGGTGCATTTGCATTCGCGCCCATAAATCGCACTATTTATAATCCTAGCCGAGACAGCCCAGTGAAGCGTTGATGTTTTTTGCTCTTGCTTTGATATTACATCCATGATGCAGAGGTTGGGGGGAAACCACGTTTATGTAAATGGCCCTTTCTACCTCATCTTTTAACATAAATCAAAATGCCGATCAAGAAGACGATAGCGCAAAACGGTTTTTTTTTCTATTCAATATTTATATCAGATGCTTAAAAATAAATTGAATTTAATCAATTGGTTAAATGAAAATTTATTTGTTTGCTACTTTACTTTTTATTAAAAACTAATTGAGGAAGCTGTCTGTACCCATGCTGTTGCTGTTATTGTATATCCTTTATTGTATAAATTATTTATTATTAATATATATATATAAAAATTTACATTAAGAATGATTATATTTCAAAATGACGAATGGATAAATATTTTATATGAACTTCCAGCATGTGAATCTTGAAGGGCATTTAAATACAGGAAGAAATTATAGAAAAATGTGAAAACTTTATCAAGACTCAGTACACTCTCTGCAAATTTCGCAAATAGTCGATGAAGGGGTGATCTCTCGCACTCAGATAGGGCTAGCGATGATCTACATTTAAGTCTTAATAAAATTTAATTTTTTTTCCTCAAAGAAATGTAATCCTACGTTCGTAAATATAACTTTATTTTGATCTTTTGAAAATTTTCATTGTTTATGGATTTTTAAATAGAAGAAAATTGTTGAAGCTGATCTCCAAAGACTCGCCATTGATTCTGATTTCTTAAAGAGAAATCAATGAGGTTATCATTTGCTTGACAGGACAACCTTAACGAATTCTCTTTATGAATAAATAATTCTGCTTCTCTAGGCAAAACAAAATATTTTCAATTGATTCTGGTTTCGGCTCCAACTTAATATTTATGCTAACACCCTATTCTCTCAGAAGAAGGGACTTGCATTGTTAGGTATGGTCTTTTATGAATAAATATTGTATATTACACCAATGGAAAAACTTGCATGACATATCCGTAGGGCTCGGATTTATAGGTAGTAAAAATCTTTAAAATAGGCAGGCAACTAAGCACTAAAAATAACTAAAATAAAAAATAGGCACTTAAAAAGGCATTTTAAGTAAAAATAGTTACTTAATTTCAAATAAGCCATTTCGGATGGTGTTAAATTTTACTCTTTTTCACTACTATATCCTCCTAAATTCCTGACTATTCTTTCCATTATTGTCCATCCAGGATTCCGCTTCAGTAGTTTGTCCATTTTTTGATTGAGATTGAAGGCAATATGACCAGACGCTTTTTTGATATTTACTTGAAATCTCTGGAATATTTTTATGGACTCTATCAAAAGAGAGATTTCTTGCTTCTAATGCTGTAATAGATTACAAGTAGATTGTTAAAATTACACTTTATATATGCTAAATCAGCCTCAAGAGTAATAGAAGATAAAGCATTCTTAGCCTCCCTTATAGATAAAGCATCATCTTCATTGATTGTTTCTATGACCTAAATTAATAAATAAATAGAATTACAGAACAATATTTAAAAAAATAAATTTCAAATGTACCTTTTGAATTTCATCCAATGCATAATACTATAATATATAGCTGCTTGGATCCAGGTTTCCCGGCTTAATAAATTTTTCGGAATATTTTCTTAATAATTCAAAAAAACTTTTAAATTTAGAAAATGTATCGTAAAAATTGAAAATTATCAATTATAGTTCATAATAGGGACTAAAAATAGCATTTATCAGATGAAATAGCCACTAACACACAGAATAGGGCAAAATAGGCATTATAGGCACTAACAAATCCTCTTATTTTATTCAGAATTTAACGAAATGCATAGATATCATATTGTCCTAAATTTTAAGCCATAAATAAAAAAAGGCAAATAGGGCGAAATCCAAGCCCTAGTAATCATATTTACTTTTCTTAGAAAAAAATATTTAATTTTTAACCGACTTCAAAAAAGGAGGAGGTTCTCTATACGACTGAATTTTTTTTTGTGTCTATGTTACCTCATATCTCCGCCAATTGTGAACCGATTTTGAAAAAAAAATTTGCATTGGGTTCAGTCTAAATTTAAATTAGGTTGGAGTTGGTGGTGTTTCATCAAAGGAGAAAAATTAAAATACAAAAGATTTTTTAGTTTACTCTATATATTTCGAGCTCTTAACTCATCGTCAGGAGAACATTGACAGTCAATGTTCTCCTGACGATGAGTTAAAAACTCGAAATATATAGAGTAAACTAAAAAATCTTTGTATTTTAATTTTTCTCCTTGTGAAACACCACCAACTCCAACCTAATTTAATTTAACAATGTTTCACTATAAACCAACACCGTGCTTCCTAAATTTTATTGGGTTCAGTCTAGCTTCCGATTGATTCCATTTTTGTTGGAAATGGGTTATCTTAGGGATGGTGCCATATTGATTTGGTCAAGTTCTGATGATATGATCACTATTAATAACATCACTAAAAAGAGAAAAATAAAAATAATTTTTAAGAAAAAAATAAAAACCGACTTCAAAAATTAAATGCAACAAATAAAATACACTAAAAGGTATAAAATAATTATTATCTTATTTAGTTACAATTAAACGACGAAATATTAACATGAAATTACTTTTTGAAGTCGGTGTCAAACTAACTATACCTATAAGCGAGCATACCCTCCAAATGTACTAAGTAAGATCCGTCGAGTGCGATTCATAAAAGGTATATGTTTGGCACCGACTTCAAAAAGTAATTTCATGTTTATATTTCGTCGTTTAGTTGTAACTAAATAAGATAATAATTATTTTATACCTTTTTTTTTAGTGTATTTTATTTGTTGCATTTAATTTTTGAAGTCGGTTTTATTTTTTTCTTAAAAATTATTTTTATTGTTTCCTTCGGAGACCAAAATAGAGTCGGGGGGTGGTTCAAAAATAGAACTATTATTATAAGTCCTTTTCATTTTTGATCGATTTGTAATGAAAGTTCACATATATACCCTAGACCAGTGGTTCTTAACCTTTTTAAGCCGCGACCCACATTTGAGAAATATGTTCATGTCGCGACCCAAAAAAGTCAAATTTTTCTATTACATTTTTTAATTCATACTTGAAAAATTTTCTTAATTTTTACAATGATGGTCTTTTTTTTATTCAGATATAAAATTTTTTAAAGAATTAAGATAAAAAAAAGGTACTTTTCGATCCAAGGTAAATTTAATAAAAAAATTACGTATTTTAAAAAAGTATTGAGAAAATTAAGAAATATTTTTAAACTCATTGAAAATAAATGTAGTAAAATATTTAAATATACTCTACGCGACCCAAAGAATATGCTTCACGACCCAAATTTGGGTCTCGACCCATAGGTTAAGAACCACTGCCCTAGACGACCCTATGAAAATGACTCACTAAGTGAAATTGATATAGACCCAAAAGAGAGGTGAGATCAAATATAATTTAAATTTTCAAACAAAAATCAATAAAAGATTATATTTACAATAGAAAGAGTCTCCCATTTGAAATATGCATTTATTAATTACTAATGGACCCAAAATGGGGCGGTGTGCTCTTTAAAAAAATAAGATAATAATTTTTTAATCTAGACCTTCAATTGAGTATAATCACCCATGACCATGAAGAATATAAAGTTTAAAAAATATTTCAACGTGGAGATAAGTTTGTAATGGGATTACTGATTACTCTTTTGTGATTAAAAATATTAGGTCATTTTCTTTTGTTTGCATTTAAATCCATAATAAATAGTACAAATATTTATTTATAATCTTGGTGATTTCATAGAGGAAAATCAAATCATTTAAATTTTTTTCATTAATATAAATTTTTTATTAGAATATTTAAAAACTAGTTTTTCGTGCGTGCCTTCGAAGCTCGGCCCTCCGGGCTGGTGTCCTGGCGGGCGGCGTCTCAGTCCAAAAATGTTATTCCTCTTAAAAAACCACACTCCAAATGTATACCTGTAAACTCCCGAAAATACATAGTCTCTTAAAAGTTTCGCCTCATTTTCTTCCTGACACAGCTACAGAAATGAGGCTCTAGATATGAATCTGGAAGTATTTTTTTCTTCTATAATCTACAGCATTGTGATATTTTTGTGTGGAAATAGATTTATTTAAATAAGTGGGATCGTGAGAGGAGGAGAATTATATTATAGCATTTTTTTTAAATTCGATAATGGATATAAGGCTCCAAATATTTAAAAGAGATCAGGTGTTGTTTGTATGAAATGACAGGCTGCTCCCTCCAGTATTGCCATGATAAACTCGGGCATGCGTGTCTTAAGTCGTTCAATTTTGTAAAAATCCAAAAATAAGAATAACAAAATTTAGATTTTTAAAAAATTATAAAAAGTGGCAAATTATTAAAAAATAAACAAATAATATATAAAATATAAATCAAATAAGATGTGATTAATTTATTTTTCTGTGCGCAAAGAAAAGAATAGTTAAAGATGATCCTGCATATGTCCACTTTTGGAAAATTTCTGACTATTGAAATTAGGTTTATTCTTTCTAGTGGCAAAGCTTTTTATTCCTTGATTCGGTTTCCCTCACTCTACTTTTTATTTCTTCTTCATTTTCTTGTGGAGATGGGATTAAAAAAGAAATCTTGTACTTGTGTCCATGAAAAAGAACAGATAAAATATTTAAGATAAAAATATAGAAGATGAAGGCCAAGCCTTCGAAACTACTAACCTATAGTCTCTAACAATTAAATTGTATTATATATCAAGCGTAAAAGTTATGACGAAGATGATTAAGTATTACGTTTTCGTTCAAAAATAACGTGTTATTTGTTTATTTCCGAGATTTTGATCTTTTATTTAATCTTCAAGGATATAAAACCTTAGACCATGAAATATATAGACACGCCCTCCGCTACTCTCCACACAGAGTGAAGTAGAGGCCAACATCGCCTACAGATGACGTCACGTTCTCGCATAAATATTTTGGTTATATTAATTTAATATTAATTTGCGATTATTGGAATCCAAAATAAATAATTTAAACTACGATAAATTTAACTTTTAAGGAGTTCGGTGTTGGTTCTAGATGAAACATTTTAATATAATAATAAAACTTGAGTAAGATACGAGGTAGGTTTCACAAACCTGTGTGAAACCTACCTCGTATCTTACTCAAGTTTTATTATACGATAAATTTATCTCAATGTATAATAATTCCTATAGTGGCCATGCTATTTTTCTGGGTGTTCCTACCTACAGATGACGTCAAGTTCTATAAGAGATGTTGGCCTCACCAAATCGACACCAAGGCGTGTCTATATATTTCATGGTCTAAGTATAAAACTATATATTTATAAATATATATTGGTTTATAAACATGTTTATGTTTATTTTCACCAAAGAGAGGATAATCTCATTGATTTTCTTATTAAAAATTAACAAATCTGCTACTCTCGTGCAAGAAAGATCTTTAAAATATTGACCGCTTTAGGTGTCGAATTTCAAAAAATCTTGAAATCACTTTTTAGATAGTTTAATTTAGTATTTTTATAAGTAAAAAGCAAGTAGATATTTTATCGTCCTTAAGAGATATCGCATAATCAGTGAAAACACACTTTGCCCCCTTTGACCCCCTTAGGGGTCAGATTTTGAAAAATCCTTTCTTAGTGAGCCCCTATGTCATAGATGTAATATCCTCTCCAAATTTCATGTTTCTATGTCCAGTGGTTCTGGCTGTTTTGATGATGAGTGAGTGAGTGAGTGTATCGGGCAAAGAATTTTATATATATAGATTTCATTTCTCTTGTTATTTTAGTTTGAAAATCTTATAGATTTAATTTTAAAACCCTCCTTAATTTGGGGTCGAATTCAACCAAAATCTAATTAACTCTTAATCTCAATGCACCAAAAGTACATGTGAAATTTCGTTTTGATATTCACACTAGTTTTTGAGTTAGAGCGTCCACAATAATTTTGTATCGCACGAACTACTAACAAACAACAAAATACCAAAATATAATTTTTCGGGAATTTTTACTCGACTGCATAATAACATGGATTTGCTCAATTTTTTTCAATAAAAATAGTTTCCGCCGTTTTTGAGATAATTCGATAAAACGAAGCAAAAAAAAATAAATAAATAAAAACACTTTTCTCATGAAATATTACAATATACTTGACCATACCCTTCATCGTAAAGTAAAAACAATTGAAAAATAAAAATAAAAAAATCGAAATTCAAATAACAAAAATTCTCTTGACAAAAGGTCTGACTTGGACTGTTTTTTTAAAATTTAACAAAAAATTTTAGGGAAAAATAATTTTTTATAAATATGTAATTTTATTATTTTTTAGTTATTTGATAAACAGAGCATCGCCTTATCTCATAATGATTCATGATATTTCCTCCCTTTTGTTTTGGGTCAATTATCAATTAATAATATTTCCTTTTAATTATGAGACTATTTTATTAGAAATATCAGCTTTCTTCTATTTTTGTTTGAAAATATTTTTAATCCCCCCACCCCCTCCAATCACCATTTTTCTTTGGTCATTAACAATATCAATATCAATGGGAAACTACCCTTGTAAAAAATTTCCCCTGGAAAATTACAATGGAGAGGATGCTCTCCACAGTAATCGTCGAGTCTCGGAATCGAATATGGCACTTGAAGGTGAAGAAGAATCTTCTCTAGGTATTTAAATAGTCATCGGAGCAAATTATAGATAATGAACTTAATTTTAGTAAATTAAAATATAAAAATGTTTCTTCATTAGAGTTTTTGAATATGTAGAATATTTAAGCCTCTAGAGCAGGATTTATCTAACTTTCCACATAAATTTCACCATCACTGCCTAACCGTTCGAGTCACACAAATTTATATAATGATCTTTATTAAACAAGATTTCATTTCCAACAGAAAAGTTCATATAACTAAAATGTCTAAGATCAATAGTTTGCGTGTTAAAAAATATTCCAATATTGTAGAGTGAATGGACTTGAATCAATGACAAATAAGGTGTCTGATGGTGAGACATCCTCTGGATATAACAGAACAAATTAATTATAAATGAGAATGAAAACGATGTTATTTTATCGTCTTCATCTATCTGAAGGTTCACAGTTTGTCTAGTATCTAAGAAAATAGCATTTTGATTAAGAATTTTGTAGTTTAAAAGAAATTGTATGAAAAGGTTCAATTTCTTATACACGAGGTGCGAATCAACTAGAACATGGTCAACAGTTTTATTTTTTTCTCATTAGATATTTATTCAAATCTATTGAAATTTCATATCTGTTTGTTATTTTCATTTATTTTTTATATCAAATAATTATTATTAGGAAATTTGCATTTTAAAGGGTAGTTTATTTGAAGTCCAACTTAAAAAAACGCTAATAACTCAGTTATTTTTTTTTTTAATTTGAAATTAATAGGTCTTATAAAGTAATTAATTCTGAATCATTTAATACTATTTTGAACGAAATTGGTTTGGTACTTTTCGAGAAAATCGTCGAAAACCCCGAAAACTGTCTATGAAAGGCCGTTTTAGAAGCATTTTTAAATTCACCTCCATGTCAAAAGTCAATATTTCGTTTCATATGACTTTTTTAGCTTTTTTCACACCCATCTCGTGCTTTCAAAAAACATCGTTTTTTGACGGTTCAGATGGTTTTTGACAATTTTCTCGAAAAGTACCAAATCGATTTCATTCAAAATGGTATTAAATGATTTATCATTAATTGTTTTATGATATCTATTATTTTCATATTTTTTATAAAATTTTCAACGGAATTATTATCGTTTTATCAAATTGGACTTCAAATAAACTACCCTTTAAAATGCAAATTTCCTAATAATAATTATTTGATATAAAAATTAAATGAAAATAACAGAGAGATAAGAAATTTAAATAGATTTGAATAAATATCTAATAAGAAAAAAAAATAAAAGTATTGGCCATTTCTAGTTTATTCGCTCCCGTGGAGAAGAAATTGAATCTTTTCATAAAATTTCTTTTGAACTAAAAAATTTTTAATCAAAATACAATTTTCTTATATAATAGACATAGTGTGAACCTTCAGATAGAGAAAATCAATCAAATAAGATACATTTCTTTCTCATTTATAATTATTTGGTCTATTTTATCAAGAGGCTCGGTCGCAAGTCACCCGGCATCAGAGAGTCATTTGTTACGGTTTTCCAGCTTTTTATCATTTTCTTAAAAACTAATCAATCAATTTCGTTCAAAATTAAATATAATTATTAATAATCGATTGTTTTATAATATTTATTAATTTCATATTTTTAAAAATTATTTCAAAGTAATAATTAGCGTTTATTTAAATTGGACTTCAATTAAACAATCCTTTAAAAAGCATATATTCTAATAAAAACTATTTGGCATAAAAGATAAAAGATAATATTTCATAGATATGGAAATTTCAATAGATTTAATTGAATGTGTTAAGAAAAAAATAAACTCTTTTGCCATTTCTATTCGACTCGCTGCTCACTCAGTTGAGTGAATTGAGTTATATTAGATTTTTGTTAATTTTCGAATGGACGTGTTTTATTTATGACCTATATTGTACGTTAATAGTCTATTTTATTTGATGACGAAAATAAATTTTTTGTCATATTTTTTCGTTGTTTTATTTTATTACGCCCATTTTCATAACCGAACACTTACACTAAAGTGACTTTAGTCTATAAGGAAACTATTCAGTTTAAACCTCAAACTAAAAATGATTAGAAAAATGGCCTTATCATCAAAATTTAAGCATAGTATATAGGGGCGCACAAAATTATTCTTGCACGCAGGCGTTCGCCACCCCAGGAACGGCACTGGCTAAAATGTCTTCAAATGTAACACATATGCAAGTGGAAGACATTCAACTGGTTTCTGCTTTATCTTTTTCTATGGATGAGTCCTGCAACTTAAAAGACACAGTACAAGCTACCCTTTTCGTCAGGTCTATGTCGTCCCAAGCTCCAATTGATTGCTGCCGCTCTCAGGTCAAACCCGTGGAGAAATAGCAAATAAACATAATAAAAATTAAAGTAAGAAGCCAAGTAACAAATAAAAATCTAGGCGCGTGCTTGAAACTGAAAACAACAAGTTATGAGCCAGATTTAACCAAACTTTCAAAAGGCATGCAAGGCGAATGCTCCCATTGATATAACTATCTATATATTATTCAATAATTATAGTTATATTATTTGATTACTAATTTTATTATTCTAGCAGAGGTAGCTAAAATACTTTGATATGTTTTGTGTGAAACATTTGTATCTTTTTATATGATTAAATATTATTTCATATTTTAAAACAAAAATCAAATTTATATACCTATTCCTAATCAAATACCTTAATATTGAAACAAAAATGTTAGTGGCTCTTTAAAAACTGGGAAATTTTGTAAATTGTAACTTTTGGCTCTTCCGTCTCAAAAGGTTGCCGACCCTTGCCCTAGTGTAATATCTTTTAATATATTTAAATGTGAGAATATTTACTATAATAAGTAAATAAATAATTTAAATATTCGATTATATGTATTACCTATATATAAACATCCGTAAGTTTGGTAATCAGCCCCAAACCAAGAATCGCTCATCCGCACATTTATTAAATAATTAAAAATGTTAGAATTTATTTACCCTAGTCTATTCTAAAAAAAGCACAGCACTTTATTATTTTTCTAGACTATAACTGTATGTTTTTGTGTCAGTGTATTTTTATTCTAATTTAAATAGGGACATTTTTATTATAATTAACAAATAATAAATCCGACAAATTTGAGTAGCGTTGCGGGGTCTTGCAGTATTGTAGTTCCGCCACTGGTTCTCGACTGTATGTATCAAACTTTAAATTGGAGGAAAAGTGAAACTTTTTCAAGACTCGTTGCTCTGTTTGCATATTGGTGAATTAATAATTTGATGATAAATATCTAAATCATACTTTCATTTCGATTTAACATTTTTTTACATAGAGTCAAAAGGCTATAAAAATATTAGGAATTCAGAAATTATCTAATAGTCTGAAATAGGTTTGGACTTGTTTTTGAACTTTGCAATGCCTTAGCTCAAAAAGAATAGAGATCAATATATCCCATTATTTTTAGTCTTTTTCTTTGATCAGATTCTAATGAAACAATCTCTTCTTATTCGACCATTTATTAAATAGTAAAAATTGAAAACTTATTTCTTTTTAGATATTTGTATTTAGGATTTTATTAAGTAAAAATCAAGTAGATATCTTATTGTTCTTAATTGAAAATGCATAATTAGTGTAAACACATTGCAAAGACATTTTGCCCCTTTTGACCTCTTTAGAGGTCGAATTTCAAAAAATCTTAAAATTACTTTTTAGATAGTTAAATTTAGTATTTTTATAAGTAAAAAGCAAGTAGATATTTTATCGTCCTTAAGAGATATCTCATAATCAGTGAAAACACACTTTGCCCCCTTTGACCCCCTTAGGGGTCGAATTTTGATAAATCCTTTCTTAGTAAGCCCCTATCTCATAGATGTAATATCCTCTCCAAATTTCATGTTTCTATGTCCAGTGGTTCTGCCTGACTTTGATGATGAGTGAGTGTATCGGGCAAAGAATTTTATATATATAGATAGTCATCAGAGCTAATTATAGATAATGAACTTTCTTTTAGTAAATTAAAATTTTTTAAATTGGAGTTTTTCAATATTTAAAATATCTAGAGCGCTAATAGAGGAGTATTTATTTAACTTTCCACATAAATTTCACCATTACTACCTAACCGTTTGAGGTACACAAATTTATATAATGAACTTTATTAAAGAAGATTTAATTTCCAACAGAAAAGTTAATCTGTGGGAAAAAGGCTAAAATTAATAGCTTACGAGTTAAAAGATATTCGAATATTGTAGAGAGAATGGACGGTGTTTCTTTTCTGATGGGGACCCATCCTAGAGATAACAGGCCAAAAGAATTATAAAAGAGAAAGAAATCGATGTTATTTTATCATTTTCATCTATCTGGAGGTTTTTAATATAAGAAAACATTTTGTTTAAGAATTTTGTAGTTTAAAAGAAATTTTATGAAGCGATCCAATTTCTTCTCTGCCGAGAGCGATTCAACTTGAAATGCCAAAAGGTTTTATTTTTTTCTGATTACATATCTAATCAAATCTTTTAAAATTTCATATCTGTTTGTTATTTCCTTTTATCTTTTATAGAAAATATTTTTTATTAGAATATTTGCATTTTAAAGGGTGGTTTATTTGAAGCCTAATTTGAAAAAAACGCTAATAACTCCTTTGAAATAATTTTTTAAAAATATGAAATTAATAGATATTATAAAACAATTAATTATTGATAATGTAATTCAATTTCGAAGGAAATTAATTAAGTACTTTTTGAGAAAATAGTCAAAAACCATCTGAACCGTCAAAAAACGATGTTTTTTGAAAGCACGAGATGCCTTTGAAAAAAGTTTAAAAAGTCATATGAAACGAAACATTGACTTGTGACATGGAGATGAATTTTTAAAATGTTTCTAAAACGGTCTTTCATAGATGGTTTTCGGGGTTTTTGACGATTTTCTCAAAAAGTACTGAATCGATTTCGTTCAAAATTGAATTAAATTATTAATACATAATGGTTTTATAATTTCTAATTAATTTTATATTTTTAAAAATTATTTTAACCGAGTTATTAGCGTGTTTTCAATTTGGATTTCAAATAAACTACCGTTTAAAATGCAAATTTCCTAATAATAATTATTTGATATAAAAGATAAATGAAAATAAGCTACAAATATTAAATTTCAATAGATTAGAATATATAACTAATGAGGAAAAAAATAAAACTTTTGGCCATTTCTAGTTGATTCGCTCCCGGAGAGAAGAAGTTGGATCTTTTCATAAAATTTCTTTTAAACTAATAAATTCTTTATCAAAATGCTATTTTCTTATATTAGAAAGGTACTATGAACCTCCAGATAGATGAAATCGATCAAATAAGCTCGAATTCTTTTCATTTATAATTCTTTTGGTCTGTTATATCGAGTGAATGTGTCGCCCGATCAGTGTTATTGATTAAGTCCATTAATTCTACATACAATATTGGAATATCTTTTAACTCGTGATTTTAGATTTTTCACTCATATGAACTTTTCTGTTGTAAATTAAATATTCTTTATTGAAGCTCATTATATAAATGTGTATACCCCAAAGGGTTAGGCAGTAATGGTGAAATTTATTTGGAAAGTTAAATAAATACTCCTCTATCGCCTAGATATTCTACATATTAAAAAATTATAATGAAGAAACATTTTGATATTTTAATTTCTTAAAAGAAAGTTCTTATCTATTATTAGCTCAGATAATTATTTAAGTAGCTAGAGATAATTTTATTATGAAGTTGGCTATTTATATTGAAATGCCAATTTTAATCTTCTCTAGCTATCAAGTAATCATTAGGGCTCGGATTTATAGGCAGGCAACTAAGCACTAAGAATAATTAAAATATATAGCATGAGTGGCCACAACGTGGCTCGCGAGCTCTTCAGTCAATCTCGTGCGGCTCTTGAGCCCTCTTGAATAATACTGATTTTAAAAAGTATAATAATTTGTATCCTCAAGAAGTTGGTAATATATAGTTATATAATAATTAAATTAAAAAATAATAATACAAAAATTTAATTAATTTTTTTTATGACTTTGTTCACGCACCACTTTCTTTTTTTATTGTAATTTAATTAATAAAACTAATGTTATAAGTAGGTAGAGCTGTTACTGTTACTTCATTTATATTTTATAAAATAAAATATGTATCTTTTTTAATAAACCATTAATCTCCAAACAATGTTTCTCGCTTTGAAACAGTTTTAATAATTTGCGGCTCCCAAAGTTAAGGTTAGTGGCCACCCCTGATATATAGGTACTTAAAAATTCATTTCAAGTAAAAGTAGGCACTTAATTTCAAATAAGCCATTTCGGATGGTGTTAAATTTTCCTCTTTTGCACTACTATATCCTCCTAAATTCCTGACTATTCTTTCCATTATTGTCCATCCAGGATTCCGCTTCAGTATTTTGTACATTTTTTGATTGAGATTGAAGGCAATATGACTAGAGGCTTTTTTGATATTTTATTGAAATCTCTGGAATATTTTTATGGACTCTATCAAAAGAGAGATTTCTTGCATCTAATGCTGAAATTACACTTTATATACCTATGCTAAATCAGCCTCAAGAGTAATAGAAGATAAAAAGTATACTTAGCCTCCCTTATAGATAAAGCATCATCTTCATTGATTGTTTCTATGACCTAAATTAATAAATAAATAGAATTACAGAACAATATTTAAAAAAGTAAATTTCAAATGTACCTTTTGGAATTTCATCCAATTGGTGAATAAGTATAATATATAGCTGCTTGGATCCAGGTTTCCCAGCTTAATAATTTTTTTCGGAATATTTTCTTAATAATTCAAAAAAACTTTTAAATTTAGAAAATGTATCGTAAAAAATGGAAATTACCAATTTTAGTTCAAATAGGCACTAAAAAAGGCATTTATAGATGAAATAGGCACTAACACCCAGAATAGGGCAAAATAGGCATTATAGGCACTAACAAATGCCTTTTATTTTATTCAGAATTTAATGAAACGCATAGATATCATATTGGCCTAAATTTTAAACCATAATTAAAAAAAGGCAAATAGGGCGAAATCCAAGCCCTAGTAATCATATTTACTTTTCTTAGAAAAAAATATTTAATTTTTAACCGACTTCAAAAAAGGAGGAGGTTCTCTATACGACTGAATTTTTTTTTGTGTCTATGTTACCTCATATCTCCGCCAATTGTGAACCGATTTTGAAAAAAAATTTGCATTGGGTTCAGTCTAAATTTAAATTAGGTTGGAGTTGGTGGTGTTTCACAAAGGAGAAAAATTAAAATACAAAGATTTTTTTAGTTTACTCTATATATTTCGAGCTCTTAACTCATCGTCAGGAGAACATTGACAGTCAATGTTCTCCTGACGATGAGTTAAAAACTCGAAATATATAGGTAAACTAAAAAAATCTTTGTTTTAATTTTTCTCCTTGTGAAACACCACCAACTCCAACCTAATTTAATTTTAACAATGTTTCACTATAAACCAACACCGTGCTTCCTAAATTTTATTGGGTTCAGTCTAGCTTCCGATTGATTCCATTTTTATTGGAAATGGGTTATCTTAGGGATGGTGCCATATTGATTTGGTCAAGTTCTGATGATATGATCACTATTAATAACATCACTAAAAAGAGAAAAATAAAAATAATTTTTAAGAAAAAAATAAAAACCGACTTCAAAAAATTAAATGCAACAAATAAAATACACTAAAAGGTATAAAATAATTATTATCTTATTTAGTTACAATTAAACGACGAAATATTAACATGAAATTACTTTTTGAAGTCGGTGTCAAACTAACTATACCTATAAGCGAGCATACCCTCCAAATGTACTAAGTAAGATCCGTCGAGTGCGATTCATAAAAGGTATATGTTTGGCACCGACTTCAAAAAGTAATTTCATGTTTATATTTCGTCGTTTAGTTGTAACTAAATAAGATAATAATTATTTTATACCTTTTTTTTTAGTGTATTTTATTTGTTGCATTTAATTTTTTGAAGTCGGTTTTATTTTTTTCTTAAAAATTATTTTTATTGTTTCCTTCGGAGACCAAAATAGGTCGGGGGTGGTTCAAAAATAGAACTATTATTATAAGTCCTTTTCATTTTGATCGATTTGTAATGAAAGTTCACATATATACCCTAGACCAGTGGTTCTTAACCTTTTTAAGCCGCGACCCACATTTGAGAAATATGTTCATGTCGCGACCCAAAAAAGTCAAATTTTTCTATTACATTTTTTTAATTCATACTTGAAAATTTTTCTTAATTTTTACAATGATGGTCTTTTTTTATTCAGATATAAAATTTTTTAAAGAATTAAGATAAAAAAAAGGTACTTTTCGATCCAAGGTAAATTTAATAAAAAAATTACGTATTTTAAAAAAGTATTGAGAAAATTAAGAAATATTTTTAAACTCATTGAAAATAAATGTAGTAAAATATTTAAATATACTCTACGCGACCCAAAGAATATGCTTCACGACCCAAATTTGGGTCTCGACCCATAGGTTAAGAACCACTGCCCTAGACGACCCTATGAAAATGACTCACTAAGTGAAATTGATATAGACCCAAAAGAGAGGGGTGAGATCAAATATAATTTAAATTTTCAAACAAAAATCAATAAAAGATTATATTTACAATAGAAGAGTCTCCCATTTGAAATATGCATTTATTAATTACTAATGGACCCAAAATGGGGCGGTGTGCTCTTTAAAAAAATAAGATAATAATTTTTTAATCTAGACCTTCAATTGAGTATAATCACCCATGACCATGAAGAATATAAAGTTTAAAAAATATTTCAACGTGGAGATAAGTTTGTAATGGGATTACTGATTACTCTTTTGTGATTAAAAATATTAGGTCATTTTCTTTTGTTTGCATTTAAATCCATAATAAATAGTACAAATATTTATTTATAATCTTGGTGATTTCATAGAGGAAAATCAAATCATTTAAATTTTTTTCATTAATATAAATTTTTTATTAGAATATTTAAAAACTAGTTTTTCGTGCGTGCCTTCGAAGCTCGGCCCTCCGGGCTGGTGTCCTGGCGGGCGGCGTCTCAGTCCAAAAATGTTATTCCTCTTAAAAAACCACACTCCAAATGTATACCTGTAAACTCCCGAAAATACATAGTCTCTTAAAAGTTTCGCCTCATTTTCTTCCTGACACAGCTACAGAAATGAGGCTCTAGATATGAATCTGGAAGTATTTTTTTCTTCTATAATCTACAGCATTGTGATATTTTTTGTGTGGAAATAGATTTATTTAAATAAGTGGGATCGTGAGAGGAGGAGAATTATATTATAGCATTTTTTTTAAATTCGATAATGGATATAAGGCTCCAAATATTTAAAAGAGATCAGGTGTTGTTTGTATGAAATGACAGGCTGCTCCCTCCAGTATTGCCATGATAAACTCGGGCATGCGTGTCTTAAGTCGTTCAATTTTGTAAAAATCCAAAAATAAGAATAACAAAATTTAGATTTTTAAAAAATTATAAAAAAGTGGCAAATTATTAAAAAATAAACAAATAATATATAAAATATAAATCAAATAAGATGTGATTAATTTATTTTTCTGTGCGCAAAGAAAAGAATAGTTAAAGATGATCCTGCATATGTCCACTTTTGGAAAATTTCTGAATATTGAAATTAGGTTTATTCTTTCTAGTGGCAAAGCTTTTTATTCCTTGATTCGGTTTCCCTCACTCTACTTTTTATTTCTTCTTCATTTTCTTGTGGAGATGGGATTAAAAAAGAAATCTTGTACTTGTGTCCATGAAAAAGAACAGATAAAATATTTAAGATAAAAATATAGAAGATGAAGGCCAAGCCTTCGAAACTACTAACCTATAGTCTCTAACAATTAAATTGTATTATATATCAAGCGTAAAAGTTATGACGAAGATGATTAAGTATTACGTTTTCGTTCAAAAATAACGTGTTATTTGTTTATTTCCGAGATTTTGATCTTTTATTTAATCTTCAAGGGTATAAAACCTTAGACCATGAAATATATAGACACGCCCTCCGCTACTCTCCACACAGAGTGAAGTGAGGCCAACATCGCCTACAGATGACGTCACGTTCTCGCATAAATATTTTGGTTATATTAATTTAATATTAATTTGCGATTATTGGAATCCAAAATAAATAATTTAAACTACGATAAATTTAACTTTTAAGGAGTTCGGTGTTGGTTCTAGATGAAACATTTTAATATAATAATAAAACTTGAGTAAGATACGAGGTAGGTTTCACAAACCTGTGTGAAACCTACCTCGTATCTTACTCAAGTTTTATTATACGATAAATTTATCTCAATGTATAATAATTCCTATAGTGGCCATGCTATTTTTCTGGGTGTTCCTACCTACAGATGACGTCAAGTTCTATAAGAGATGTTGGCCTCACCAAATCGACACCAAGGCGTGTCTATATATTTCATGGTCTAAGTATAAAACTATATATTTATAAATATATATTGGTTTATAAACATGTTTATGTTTATTTTCACCAAAGAGAGGATAATCTCATTGATTTCTTATTAAAAATTAACAAATCTGCTACTCTCGGCAAGAAAGATCTTTTAAAATATTAGGTAATACAATTTTTAACTTAAAAACCTCTATAAATATTTGTGTGAAATATTTTTAGTACATTATTGAAGATGAAAGTAAAGCCTTCAAAAGTAAAGTCTCAAAATAAAACAAATTTTTTATTAAATTTTTTGTATATATTTATGAACTTATTTACATCGAGCAATAGACTCACTCTTTATTTTACTTATTTATTCATTATGAAAAAAATTCGTTTCTTACTTAAAAAGACAGGAGAAAAAAAGGAATATGAATGGAAGAGAATAAAAATAAATTTTTAAATTTTGTTATATATATATTATTTTAGAAAAAAATAAGAAATTTATAATTAACATAATTATCTTAATATATACCTATAGGGATTTTTATTCACAGAATGGTATATACATATTATATCAATTGCACAAAGTCCAAGAAAAAGGGACTTTGAAATTAGTGACTCCGACTGCTTAATTACGCGCATCTTCTCCATTGTATGTATAAATAATCTATATATACACATACAAATATATATATATATATATATTATTTAGGAACTTTTTCTCCAAATTAATAAGAATTTACAGTCATTTCTGTAAATTCAATTAAAAAACATTCACTTAAAATTATTAATACTTTTTCAAAACATGAATTACTTAATCAATAATTATAATATGATTAAATGTTAACAAAACATAATCTTGGCACTGATAAATATATCCTGTAAAATATACAATATTTTTTTATTTAATTACATACAATTGGTCAATTAAATTTATTAAATTGTAGATAATAAATGTAATTTTGCAAAAAAATTATTTTCAAAAAATAATTTCATTTGAACCTTCTTCTTCTTGTCTTTCGGCTTGAATTAAATTCATTAATAAGCCATCAAAATCTGATAACAGGCACTTGCTATCTCTCTCTCATTGGGTGATAAATCACAGCATCTTAAAATGTTTTCTTGACGAGGCCACAATTTCCAGAAATGTTGGAATGATAATTGAATGAACAAACTTCAATGAAAATAATATGGTTCAAATCTAATAATCTTTTAATGGGTAAAATAAAAGCACCAGTAGTAGTGGGCCACATGCAAGAAAAGTGCAAAAATTAGCTTATCCAACTTTGAAAAATTGCTCTATATATAGCTCATGACATAGGCTATATATAGCGCTATTTTCCAAAGTTGGATAAGCCAATCCTTGCACTTTTCTTGCATGTGGACCACTACTCGTGCTTTTACCTTATATGTGAATTTTACAAACATCTATTAATAAAATTTCAAGTCCACGTTATATGAATTTAGATAAAATTTTAATTAGAAGGTAAAATGATCTTTTTGTACAAATTCCCTTCAGAGATCCTTTTAAACCTTGAAGAACTACATCTAATCAAACCGCAAATCGATATGATTTGTCGGGACCTTTTTTTTTATTTAATTAAACATAATTTGGGGGGAAAACCTCACCGAACGCCCTATCGAGAGGTCATCTGATTGCCCTAATTCTCCAAATGACCCAAATTTGGTCAGTGGATGAAAACAACCTTTAGGGGCTTTGTTAATTAATAAAAATATTTATTCTTTGAATCAAATGAATAGAAAATGAATCTTTAGACTCTAATAATTAAAAAATTAAACATAATTTGGGGGGAAAACCCTCACCGAACGCCCTATCGAGAGGTCATCTGATTGCCCTAATTCTCCAAATGACCCAAATTTGGTCAGTGGTAAACAACCTTTAGGGGCTTTGTTAATTAATAAAAATATTTATTCTTTGAATCAAATGAATAGAAAATGAATCTTTAGACTCTAATAATTAAAAAAATAATAATAATAATATTGGTAAGGTAAAGATGTAAGAGAAATTCAATATTTTTATGTTAAGTCTAAGTGTCGAAATTTTTTAGGGTAAGACAAGTCATTTTAAAAATTTAAGTTTTTTAAAAAATTTTATTCTTTGAATCAAATGAATAGAAAATGAATCTTTAGAATTGAAAAGTATTAAAAAAAAAAAAATAAAAAAATAATAATAATATTGGGAAGGTAAAGTTGTAAGAGAGATTAAATATATTTATGGTAAAGTAATCCTAAGTGTCGAAATTTTTTTGGGTAAGACAAATGTGATTTTTAAAATTTAAAGTTTTTTAAAAATATTTATTCTTTGAATCAAATGAATAGAAAGTGAATCTTTAGACTCTAAGTATTTAAAAAAAAATTAATAGAAGGAGGTAAAGTTGTGAGAGATTCAATATTTTTATGGAAGTCCAAATGTCGAAATTTTTTAGGGTAAGACAAGTCATTTAAAAAATTTAAAGTATTTACTAAGAAAACGACTTCTCTACATTTATTTCTGAGAAGCTATCAATTCTTGATAGAACAGAATCAATCAAGGAGTTTATAATTATATATATAGTATACAGGGGTCTTCCCAGGTTCGATTCCCAAGGGGACGAACCTCTCTGCTATGCAATGTAAAAATATTTTCTCTAAAATCTATGATTGCTTCTTAAAAGTTGAATTCATTTATTAAAAAATTTAATTTAAATAAAAAATCTATAAATTTTTAGTGAAAATTAACCAAGAAAAGAAAATAGATGTTAATAATTTTCTTTCTTAAAGTTAATTTATTTGTAATCTACCATTTACCATTGATCTTGCATTTCATCATAATTTTCTTATAAACAAAATTGAATATTTTGAAGATTAAAAAATTTAATTATCGGTTAATTTACAAAAATTCCAATCTTCAAAAAGTCTAAAAATTATAAAATAATTATTTTCCAAATGAATACTATAGAAGAATAGCATGCATTCAAAAACTAGATAATTAGAAGTAATTAAGCTATTTTTATTTTTAAAACTGGGCATTGAAATATTTATATTAAAAAGTAATAAATTATAAAGGTCTATAAAAAGTATTTAAATTTCATTTATGGTGGACTTGTTTTAATCATTTTTAAAAAAATGTATTAAACATTTAAATTGGTTCACTTTCAATTATCATCCCTTTTATCTCATACATTTATTTATTTAGAAACGAGAAGTGCTTAGGAAGGAAAAAATTTCACATTTAAAGATAATTATAAATTTTTTTTAACAATTAATTTCGATACTGAATTTGAATTTTTCTCACAGAACTATAATTTTTCAACCTTAAATTGGGATTAATCAATTTAAAATTGAGAAGTTATTATTTGAATTTGTAGGGCGACCGTAAAAATTGTCAAGATGTTGAGGAAGTATCGGGTTTTTGGTCAAATAACACTTTAATTGTTTAGTTTCGAGATTTTGATCTTTTATATTATACAATTTTTATGTTTTACAATTTTTCATATTAAAAAAAAAATTAAGGTGTTATTTATGACAAAAAACCTGGTATTTCGTTAACCTCATAGACCTAATTGTGATTATTTCCATTTTGAAATGGTATAGAATTATTTTTTCTATCCCTCGCACACGTATATATTTGTCTAATCCAAAACAATTGTCATTTCTAAATAGAAATCTGAATAAAAAAAAAAAATATATATAAAATTTAGAGATTTATTTTGAGATCTCTATCTTTTAAATAATTTAACTATGTCTACAAATTAGAGGAATAATACTAATTAGAAAAAAATTAGAATAATTTTTTTAACACATCCAAATTATTTTTTCACGAAAAAATATATTTGACTGTATTATTGATAAATTAATAAATCTAGCAAATAATTATATTTTATGAAAATAAGATATTTAATACCAAGATGGTATAATATATATTATATGTTACATATTTTAATAAAAATACTTTATTATAGATAGTCGCTTTGGAAAATTATGTACAATTCTCAATATACAAAAAACAAATAGTATTAAACCAATGAAATAAAAATTATTTTCTCAAAAAATTTTTCTAATACGTTTTCTTATATTATTTTATTATAATTCAACTTATGATAGTGAATTGTGTTAGAGTGTTTCAAAATTCAGTTGACCTTTAAGAAAAAAATGTTGCTTTGGTTAGTCTAATTTTTAATTTGTAATATTTTATTTGTTTTTTTGCATTGTAAAAAAAAGTATACTACAAGTGGGATATTGTTAGACTAACAAAAATAGTCTATGGATTTTTTTCTTGGTAACTGACTTGAAATACTCAATAAATTTATTTTATTTACACGTATAGTTTGAGGACGGATTTAACGCGGAAGCATCTTAATCGGTCCTAGGGATAATACACTTGTCGCACCAATACTTGATAAATTTGTCACATTCGGGTTTCTTGCACCGTCGACATTCACTATAGGCAAACTGAAAAATCCGCCTCCTTGGGACATCAGTTGGGAAAGGGGGATGTAATGTTGTACCCCAAGTTGACTTAATCGAGCCACTACACCAGGAAGTTTGAGATCGACGACAGGCAGAGCCATTTCGGTTCCCACTTGAATTTGGGCAGCACTAGGGGCTGTTTGGGGCGGTGTTGATCCCTCCTTATGATATGAGAGTCGATGCTGCATCAACCCTTGCTGAGTTGGATACTGAGCCGAACAAAGTGTACACCTAAAAACAAATTTTAATTAGATTAAGAAAATATTCCAATTAAATTAACAGTAAGATTAAGTTTAAGAAGGTTCGGGACAGCTTATCTATCTGGTTGATCTTCGAAAAAATCTTTTCTATTTCTGCAGAGTGACAACTTCTGCCTATTAAATTTTTTAATAAAAAAAAATTGTTAATAATGGGGTTAATTTTGAATACAAATCTTTGTTTTGATAATTTAATAAAAAGAATATTGAGATAAATTTTTTCTCATTATAAAAACATTTATTTAACACAAAAACGATTTCAAGAAATAGAGTTGGAATTCTACACTAGTGCTTCTGTTGGCTGCAAATAACTTTTTTATTTTTTACATTTATGAATAAATAATTAACTAGACTGTCAAATCTATTGAAAAATGTATCATTCGATTCATAAAAGTTGAATTATTGATCTGTATAAATTTGTTGAAAATGGTATAATTTTTATGGAATTTATAGCCCTTTTAAAAGCTCAGTCCATTTACTTCCATGAAAGGACAATTTTCAATAATTTATTTCTCGGTAATGGAACAGACGATCAACTTCAAATTTCGGGAATAAATATTTAATGCACCAATGATTCGATGGTAAAAAATTGAGAATTTTCTTATAAAAATGATAAACAGTCACGAATCCCCTTAAAATATATTAATGTTTATTTATTTTGAGCGATTTTTCGAGGATGTTGAGAATTTTTGTAAAAGTAAACCGTCGGAAAATCTAATTTTAACTAGTATCTGGAAAATGAACTTTTATAATAAAATGTATAATATAGATTTGTATGGAGAATTGATGGAAGGCAGGAGCCCAAGGATAATGAAAAAAAAATTCCGAATAAAAAAAAATTATTGGAACGTCACTTTCATTGTAGATTTGATTGCTTTAAATGTCATTAATAAATCTGTCTATTTTTTCGCAAAAACACCCCAAGAATTTTTCCCTTTTCTTTCAGAGATGTGTGATTCAATCCGGTCTTGTTATTAGCTAAAAAATAAAAGGACAGTACAATTTGCCATGTTTTCTTTAATTTATCATACACTGTTCCAGAGTGACGTTGAGGCTTTGCAAGAATAAATTATTATCATCTAAGAATAAAAAGAATTAAAGCTTACTTGAAGGGTAGTTTATTCATATTTCGATGCTGCGTTATATGCTGGTTGAGTACTTCTTGAGATGTGAAAGGTTTATCGCAAATATGACATTGAAACCTTCCCCCTGTTGTTTGATTAGGTAAAGGCGCAGGAGGACGGCCTCTTCTTGCAGGCTGACCCATTCTAAAACAGGGGAATATTAACATATTGTAGAGATTATTTAAATTAGTTTTCTTAATTTCTGTTTAAGATCATACATATGTTTGCCAACTGTCTATCTAGGCTTTGAGGCTTTGTACCCTTGTGAGGGGCCCTCACTGAGGGCTGCATTCTTTCTTTTTAGCGAGCCATTGTGTCCCGTTAAAGTCTAAGAGCTTTCGGTAATAAACAATATTATGACAACTTGTTTCCATGGCTGTCGGCTGACGGTGCACCCCCACCCCACTCATATGCATGTGTGTATGTGTGTTGCAGCTGAGGGTAAGTTGACAACGGCTGGAAGAGAGTTGAAAGCCAGCGGTGCTTAAGATGACATGTTAATTTTAAGATGATGTGTTTTAAGATGTTTTCACGATGACCCCCTAGACACAAATATGTATAATCCCCTTTTTGTAAATAAATATATATTAAATCATAAATACGAGTGTTATTAACCCCTATGAGCCAAGGGGCGAAACCCCGCTTCCTACAATATTATAACAAGAAATTATTTTATAAGTATATAATAAAGAAAATGATTAGAAAAATAAATAAAAAATTTAGACAGATCGAGGAATCAAACCCCGGTCTCGACATTTCTGGAGTGACGCTCTAACCATTTGAGGTAATCAACACAGATCATCAACTGCTTCTAGCTGAAGATTGTTCTTGAAATTCAATGAGATATTAATTAATATACTTAATTTAAAAATTGTGTTTGTGGCTTAGGTGTTGAGTAATATAAAAGTAATGATGACTTCTTTAGCGATGTTTGTTTTAAATAAAATAAATTATGATATTATTTATTTACAATCGACCAGTTTTGAAAATTATCACAATTCTCATCATTAGAGCAAGTATATTAAATAGTACTAATATCAAGAATAAGCCGGTCAAGTGCCAGTCGGGCTCGCATTGACGGTTCCGTACCTAATATATATTCAATTGATGATGATTAACAACTTTTTATTTAAATGTTTAAAAGGTTGAGACTAAAAGGACCTCGTGGAATGGATTGATAATTCTTGTTAAAAGAAAAAAATTCCAGCTTCACAGATGGAGCATTTTCTTTATTTAATTAGTACAAACGAGAGACGTTTCAGCCGTGACTCACAGCCATCTTCAGTCTCACTGTTGTAAATACAAGTGCGTTTTTATGCAAAACTCATTTTTAAACATATGACATGCATTTGGGCTCCACCAGTTCATCAAAAATCAATTAAAAGATAAAATCAAAAAAATCAGATTACACAAATAAAAATAAAAATAAGGGAAAATGGCTCATTTTTATTTTTATGTTTATTTTTATTTGTGTAATCTGATTTTTTGATTTTATTTTTTAATTGATTTTTGATGAACTGATGGAGCCTAAATGCATGTCATATGTTTAAAAATGAGTTTTGCATAAAAACGCACTTGTATTTACAACAGTGAGACTGAAGATGGCTGTGAGTCACGGCTGAAACGTCTCTCGTTTGTACTAATTAAATAAAGAAAATGCTCCATCTGTGAAGCTGGAATTTTTTTCTTTTAACAAGAATTATCCATCCATTCTACGAGGTCCTTTTAGTCTCAACCTTTTAAACATTTATATTTTGGACTTATCAAGTGTCTCCTATTTGATATAATTGAGTTTTTATTTAAACTTAGTATAAAAGGTTTTGATAGAGTTGTTTTTTAAGTAAGTTAACTAAGTAAAATGTTCGAGTGACATCAGGGCCGGATTAAGGGGCAAGCGAAGCAAGGGGTCGCTTGGGGCGCCAAAGAAAAAAGGCGCCGGCAAAGTCTTATTATTTTTTTTTGGACTTGAGCTCCTTCAGTGTAAAAATTGAGGCGCCCTTCTATATTAAACATAAATAATGAAAAAGTGGCACAAGTTTGAAAGTCCTTCTACGTGGTGTGGAAAACAATACAGATGCCAATTATTATAAATATACATTTATTTGCGCAGGATTTCATTTTGTTTTCAGAGTTGGCAGAATAATTTAATTAGCAGTAAAAATATTTCATTCTTAATAATTTCAGAATATATGCAACTAATTTTATTTTAATTTTCGGGAGTACCTATCAAAATTGAACAAAACTTTTATTTATTCATATTTCAATGAAAATTACGTAAATCATTGCAGGATTATAATTTTTTGGTGGAATCTAAAACAACTCTTAAATTTACCAAAATTATAACTGCTAACAAATTTACGATAAATTTATTTTTAAAAACAATACAACAGTTCATATTGAATTCTATGAAGAAAATAAATATACAAAATTTGAATGTATATTGTTATATTATGAATATTGCTAAATTCGGGGGGGGGGGGGGGGGGGCGCAAAATTTGCATGCTTGTAGTAAAATTTTCTCTTAGTCCGGCCCTGAGTGCCATACTTGATTACGAGCGTTGGCGATTACTATGGAGAGCATCCTGCACCTTGACAAGCGAGTAAATTCGAATTCTAAGTCAGACGGTCTAGTCACTTGCACATCCCTCTAAATACCGAATTAATATTATAATTATTATTTAATATATATATTAAAAAAAAAAAAATTCTGACGGGAAAAGAAATAGTAGCATTTTAAGAAAATTGATCGCAGAGAGAGGAAGCCGACCGAAACTAATAGGAACCCGTTTTACTTTTTCAACGGAGTCCTAAAATTGTAATAATTTTCAAAATTGTAAATAAATAAAAGTATAATTTATATATTAATAATAATAATTAAATAACAATAGAGATACTTGGTAGGTCCAAATTAGAATAATTTTTAATTAGTTTGAGATAAAAAAGATGTAGAATTTCTTGTGTAAATAAAAAAAATCTCCCTTCACAGATAGAGATATCTTTATTTATATGTGTTTAAGAAAAAAAAACGAAACAGTTTCGGCCACTTTTTCAATAAAATATAATATAATGACCTTTATTGAAAAAGATTATGACTTGGAATTGTGAAAAGGTTTTTTTCTAGATATTTTTGAATTTGTATACTGTATTTTTCTAATTGAAGTACCAGGTGTATAAGTTTAAAACCGTGCATCGCTCATAGTATGCGTTAGTGAGCGTTTTAAGTTACTTTACCAACATGTTATAACCTCTTTTTATGAGTTTGACATTTGTAAACATTAATCAGTGCAAATCACCAGAGATTTCATACAACAACATACATTTTTCCTTTGGTAATCATTTCTAGTTTCTTGTCAGAAAAAAAAGCATATGCGGGAAGCTCTAGTTTTCTAATTTAATTTGAAAAAAATCGGTTGCCCAATCGCATCGATTTCTTGTGGAGGCCTATGACGACAGTACTTTATCGGAAACAACGTAAAGAGATTGGTTTCATCGGTTCAAACACGGCAATTTTGACCTTCCATGCGCCTACGTGCCATGGGAAAGGTTCAAAAGATCGGAAAATGGGTCCGCATGTATTGAACGATAGGCAGATGGAGCGACGCAAACCACATATGAAATCTTGCTCGCCAGACAAAAAAAAGTCGTTCCTGCATAGGATTGTGACTGGGGATGAAAAGTGGATATATTTTGAGAATCCTAAACGCAAGAAATCGTGGGTTGATTGATCCCGGCCAACCATTAACATCTTCCCCAAGACCAAATCGCTTCGGACGGAAGACGATGCTGTGCGTTTGGTGGGATCAGCAGAGTATCGTCTTCTATGAGTTGTTGAAACCTGGTGAAACTGTCAATGCCACCCGCTACCACCAACAACTGATCAAATTACACCGTGCTCTGCGTGAAAAAAGACATGACAAGCTGATTTTCCTCTACGACAACGCGCCATCGCACACGTGAACAATAGTCCGAAACTACTTGGAGAGACTCAACTGGAAGGTGGTACCCCCTGCCGCTTATTCACCAGACTTGGCCCCTTCTGACTACCACCTTTTTTCATCGATGGGCCACGAGCTCGCTGAGCAGCACTTCGATTCTTACGAAGATGTCCGAAAATGGCTTGATGAGTGGTTTGCCTCGAAAGAGAAGGAATTTTTTTAGCGTGGTATCCACAAATTGCCCGAGAGATGGCAAAAATGTGTAGCTAGTGGGGGCCAGTATTTTGAATAAATTTATTTTTGTTTTCTATGAAAAAAACATGTGTTTTTTTAGTAAAAAAAGCACGGTTTTAAACTTATACACCTAGTATATGTTTAAAATTCATTATTTTGATTGCCTTTTATATGGGACATTGTTAAATTGGTGCAATCAATCATATGTGCATAACTGAGTTTGAGAGATGTATCTTTGGTTAGATGTCTGATTTCCTTTTTTATTGTACATATTCATTATATCTTTTTATATTTGATAATTTAAACATGGAATTGATTTATTTTGTCTATATACTGTTTAATGATTGCATCTAAATACATACATATATACCAGATTGAACGTCATTTGACTTATGTATCTATCTATTATTTTAATTTTTTTATTACTTTGTTCTGTTTTTGTTAATTGCGAATTGATCTGTTTATATACATATGTTGTGGAGATTTTGCACTTGTGGGATGTCTAAGATTGAATGTCACCGTTTTCTTATATACTTGGAATTCTAACAGCGAGACTGATGATGATAACGAGTCGTGGCCGAAACTGTTTCGTTTTTTTGTTCTTAAACACATATAAATAAAGTTTTTTTTATTTACACAAGAAATTCTACATCCTTTTTCTCCGAGGTCTTTTTTATCTCAAACTAATTAAAATTTATTATAATAATTAAAGTTAACTTTACTATTTATTTATAAACAAATCATAAAAGGGTTTTTTGATCAATAGAATTAGTTTTTTTTTATAAGAAATTGTTCTAAATTGTTACCTGTGCGGTGAAGGATGATCTTCAGTAAGATCCACTGTAGGCGGTCTTGGTGGTCTCTCCATCTGTTGACTTTGTACGTTTCTACTTTGTGGAGTAGCGAAATTACCGCCATTGTTGCTAGTGGAATTACTTCGAGTTGCTCCTATATAAAAAAAAAAAAAAAATTGTAATATAATTTAGAGACTCAAGGCCAAACAACCCTCATTACATGTATAACAAATGTGAGTGGCTTGATTAATTCCTGCTGCATCTATCAAGACTTTAAAACGATTTTAAGTTAGGCCTGAAACGTCAAGTACTTAATAAAAATGAAATGATTTTCTATTTAAATACACTCAGGATTATCTAACCCGAAAAAAGTTGGCCTAATATAAATTATTTATTTTTTATAATCAGGAACGAGGCTTTTTGAATCACAGTAGGAAGATTGAGTCCTTATAGAATGATGGTTATTTTTTCTTTTTTTTCAATAAAAAATTTTCATCAGGGTTTATAATTTAATTTTATTTGAAACAAGAGACGTTTCGGCATTAACTCAATGCCATCTTCAGTCTATGTTAAAAAATAAGATATCATTATATTTCCTTCACAGAGGCAAAATGAAAAGAAATTAAATTACTGAGGTCAACTGATGAAAATTTTTTATTGAAAAAAAGAAAAAATAACCATCATTCTATAAGGACTCGATCTTCCTACTGTGATTCAAAAAGCCTCGTTCCTGATTATAAAAAATATTATAAGAATCAAATAATTACTATTCCAGAATAATAAATTATTTAGATAATAATTATTTTTATTTATTCTTTATAATCACAAGCCTAAGAAATATAGTAATGAAAAAACAGCCAGAATATATATTGAAGTTAATTTTCTCATTAATATATCAAAGAATAATTAACACATTAACGAGAATTGTTTTTGATTGCGCTTTTTAAACAAGATACCAATATATCGCGAGACTATTTACTGCTGGTTGAAGCTATTGGAGTCTGCTGAGTCTTAAGTCTGGAGAGAATGAAAAAGATATGATCCATTTAGCTATAATCCAACGTCATTTTGCATTTAGCCCGTATGACACTTGGATGGATCACCAATTAATAGCAAGCACCTAACATACGTGCTAACAGATCGGGCGCTCTGGACTGGGAGATTGAATATATAACATCTCAGATTTCAAATTCATTTGGTGATCCATATCAGTGTTTGATATAAAAAGTGTCATGCGGGTCAATCGCGAAATGGTGCTGGATTATAGCCAAATGGATCACATCTTTTTCCTTCTCTCTTGGTCCAGACTTAAGACTCAGCAGACTCCAATAGCCTCAACCAGCAGTAGTCTCGCGATATATATCTTGTTTAAAAAGCGCGATCAAAAACAATTCTCGTTAATGTGTTAATTATTCTTTGATATATTAATGGGAAAATTAACTTCACTATTTCAAGTTAGAAATATATAAATTGGGAGTTTATTTTCACTTAATATTTGACAAAAATCATCTGCATTCGATTCACGATTGAATCAAATACAGGAAACTTATGATTCAGAATAAACAAAATATGTATGTTGATTTTGTTTCTATTTTTTTTACTTACCAGTAAAAAGTACAAAATAAAATTAAAAGATATTATATGGATTTTTAAAGAAAATAATAATAATAAAATTATATTGTATTTAGGAATGGATTAAATGGATGGAATAAAAATTAAAAAATTTGAAAAAGCCCGATGATGCTTCATTTTAAGCTCGAACTTGAAAGTAATTGGTCGAATATATTCGGTTTCCTTGAAAAGAAGAAAATTTTATTCGGCAGATTTAATATCAATTTTGTTTAATTACTTGAAATTATTTAATCATTAACCAGCTACTTATAAAAAACGATAGCAAAAGAATAATATACCATACAAGTAAAAATGATCTTATAAAAATTTAATATATGTACCTGCTGGTAATATACTGATAGCAGAATTGAGATTTAAAGTTGGTACGGCGCCGCTATTTGTTGCCGGAGATGTGCTTTGTTGGTTCCTCATTCGCTTGGCGGGCGTTTGACCAGGGCTATTTCCTGGTGAAGCGTTCTGGGCAGCAGGAGTAACAGTAATGCCCCGCGACGACAGCAACGAAGCCACCACCTAGAAAGGAAAAAAACATTTTTTTTAAGAATACCTACAATGGGAGAAATAGCCCAGTAAATAGAGGATCGAAAAAGTGGTTCAGCTTACATTAATTGCGGGAAAAGATTTTTTTTCTAGGAAAATTGCATTTTTTCAAAACTTCAACCTCATTGCGACACGGGTTACCATTATCCAATTAAGATGAAATTGTTTCAATTGTAGCAAATTTAATCTAGTTTAAAAATGTATAGAGCGGTCTTTGTCGTAAACGTGCTCCTTCATGGTCAAAATAGGAAAAAATCGAAAAAAGTGCGAATTTTTGGGATATTCAAAAGTGATCCCGGGGGCTGTTTTTTGGATCCCCATTAAAAATCAAACTACTGGACCAATTTTGGATTTCTTTTTTTTAATCGACGTGAAATTCTGTCCTCTTTAATTTACTAAAGGACGGTTATTTATAAAATATGAACCGTTTTCAAGTTATAGGCGAAAAACTGGAAAAAGTCCGAAAATTTCGAGGTTTTTCGGCCACCAAAAGTTGTCCCCAACACTTTCGAGGTCGCAAACTTAAGATTTGCCATACCCACACTATACCAAACGATTCTAGAAAAAAATATTTTCCCGCAATTAATGTAAGCTGAAACCCCTATATTTACTGGGCTAAAAAACCAAAGTTCGAACTAGAATTATAAATCACCTTGGCGTCGGCTTTTTTGCCTTGTTGTTGAACTTGTGGGGAATTCGGTTGCCTAACTGAAAGAGAAATTGAATTGTTCAAACGAATTGTCTCAGGATTATGAACTACCCTTGAACTATTGCTCAATGTAGCACCTGAGTTTGCGTTCGTTTGGCCGGAGTCGTTGCGCTTTTGCATAGCTATCATCTGCACCTGAAACCAACAATATATTTATTAACTCCAATCTTAACTTAAATAACTTATATTTAGACGAGCAACAGAAATTGATCAATTAACTGAAATTCAGATCTATTATCGCTAGAGAAACTTTTCATGAACAATTTGAATTTACACGAAAAATGGAACTTTATAGTGTCAATGCAATGTGTGCCTGTCCCTCAGAGCAATCTGGCTCGTAAACTAAATAAGATACAATTTTAATATCAATATTAAGTTGAGAGGTTTATTTACTTATAAATGAGATACAATCTTGAAATTTACATGTTAATATATTTATTTTTATCAAAATCAAAAATTGCATTAAAATTTTAATCGGATGATTATTATGGGAAGGGTTGAATTATTGTGGGATCAAACAAAAACAAACAATTTTTTTTTTATACTGCAACTAGTTTAAGACCTAAAAGTAGAATTAGATTTATTTTTTTAACTCCTAAGTAGTAATGGATTATTTTTAATACAAGTCAGAAGGGTTGTACTCACTTTCTTGGGAATATAAACAACGAAATAATTGATATTTTTCTGAAATGCAATTGAGGTTTTGTGAAATCGAATGAAATTTCTAAAATACAAGGGTGACTTTCTAATTTTCAATTGAGTTTTCTGAAATGCAATTCTGATTTTATATTCAATTGGGAATTCTGAAATAGAATTGGAGTTTTCTGAAATACTCAAAGGTGTAGTAATATTTTTTATTTGACAAAAAAAATTTCTAAATAAATTTAAATTGCTTGATTCTTGTTAAATAAATGAATTTTTTGAACTGGTCTAATCTTTTTGTTGAAGTTTTGATGGTTAGGTTGCAGCCTAATTTTAGCTACTTGATGTGGTCTTATAATTTCTCTGATCCCCAACCCGGGTTCTGGGAGCCAAGAGCTGCGCGAAAATACATTATATTGTATTTATATATTAAAATATTATGTGCCAGGCAAAACATGTTGCTCAAGATTTAGGCCCTCTTCACAATAGGTAATTAATTAATTCCCAGGCGGTGCAACGGAAACTGTCTGCCTTTTGGCTTACTCGGGCCACATATGAAGAAAAAAAAAATTCTCGGAAAATATGCTAATACTATTAATATTTGTTAATCAAAAAAAATAGTTAATAGTGTAGAATAATGATATCCATCATAACAAAGAATACATTATGTAGATTTGAGGTGGGGTTTTTTATTTTTTTTATTTTTGGAATAATTAAATTATCCAAATGATTTTAAAAATTGTACTTAAATGTTTACCTTGTTTATCATGAAGGTTTGAACAATTCTCAAAAAAGCAGTGGTCAAAAGAAATACACAAAACGCGACACCCATAAATCACAACTATTAAGGCACTGGCTGCTCAACTCAAAATGAAATAAATACATTTCAATGCAAAAAGCAGAGCATAGGAAAAAGAAACGCATTACTTGATTAGATATCAGAAAGGAAAATAATTCCAGATAAAATAAAAACTTATTCAAAACATGCCTTGGTTTGAGATTGTTTTAAAAAAACTAGCGTGTGCGTCAAGTGATTTTCACTCAACTTTTAGTCATTAATTAAAAATCAAAAATTTTAGAGGAATAAACTTTTAAATAAATATTTAATAAATAAAATAACAATTAATCATCTAATATTGTAATAATCACAAATTTACAAAATCAAATACAGTTCTACAAGTGTTATGACACCAATTATTATTATTGGTTAAAATACACTACCCAACCATATCATCACTAACAAACATTTTGACTAAATAATTAATATATTTAAAAATATAAATCTTCAATATACGAGGTTTTATATATTGAAATAATAAATATTTTAGAAATTTAAATACGAGATGAAGATTGGTATTTAAAAATAAGAACTTGATTATTTTTTTACCTCTTAGTGAGCTTCTAATTGTACATTTCAGAAATTTTATTTTTGAAAATAGCTTTTCGTATGTGTAAATACATATCTACACTACGGTGCAAAATAATCGAGCCACCAATAGAAACTTTATTAAATAGTAAATCATTTTGAATTTTTTTTTACAAGTAACCATAGATTTACTGAAAAACGGCTTATTGAAAGTGTACTTGCCACTTGTCGTTTCATTTAATCCTTGATTAATTAGGCACCCAATTTAAACTGCTTGAACTTCAGAATATCAATTTTGTATATTTTAACTTTCTCTCAATGATGCTTAATTCAAAATGATTCATTTGATTGATATTTCAAATGGAATTTGATCTTTTATTGAAACTTTATTTAAATTTAAAGTGATATTGAGGAAGTAGAATAATTTGTAATTCTATCTTTTAATTTAATTTTACTTATTTTTGTTATAAAATTCGAAAATTATCAACAATATTTATTGAATATGTTAGTTTAAGAGTTAATAGAACAAATTATATGGTATTTTGTAAAAATTTCAAAAATAATTTCTTATTTAATAAACTTTTTATTATTGAGGGCTCGATTTTTTTGCACCGAAGTGTACTTACAAAAAGTTATATTTATCATGAATATTATGAAGCCTGTGTAATATTTGTTTCTCGGTAGATAATAATAAAGCGGTTTGTTCTACAGCATGCGCCGTTTTCCGCATCCAACACGCCAATTCTCTCTATCCAGAATGTCTTGCTCTTGTAGTTGCCTACTGGTCATTGCCTCATCTACTCCCTGCTTCCACGTTCGTCTCGGTCTTCCTCTTCTCCTCCGTCTTTCCGTGGGCATCCAGGTCCATATTTTATGAGGCCACCTATCTTCCGGCATTCTTTTGAGGTGTCCATACCATATTAATCTCTTCCTTTCTATTCTATCTATTATGTCGTTTTCCATTTTCATTTTGTCCCTTATAGTTGTATTTGGGATATGCTCCAATCTCGACACTCTGCAACTCCTTCTCATCGCATCCATTTCGAGCGCTTGTAATTTCTTTTCGTTTTTTTTATTCATGTCCCATGTTTCTGAATTGTATAGGGCTATGCCTTCCACTATGGACCGATATATATATATTTTTTGTGTCCTGTTGGATCCCTTTGCTCCACCAGACCCCATTCAGTTGCCCAATAGCTCTTCGACCTTGACAGATTTTATTTTTAATATCCCTCTCACAGTTTGGCTCCTCGCTAAAGACAGATCCCAAATATCTAAATTCCTTACAGTTTTTTATCACTTTTCCATTGATATCCAGATTTTCCCTTCTGTCCCGACCGTCAGGTATTCTGTTTTTTCAAATTATTATCAAATTATTATAAAATTCTAATAAAGAGACATTATTAAATTTTTCTTCAGGTCAGTATCTCAGTGTATTTCTATACATTCAATTAGTAAGTTTGCAGGTAAAAAATGTATATCTAATGAAAATGGAGTCGAAAATAGACCAAAAATCTTGAAATCTAGTTCCAGATTAAAAATTTAAAATTAGCAGTTTTATTTTTCGAAAACTTTTCAGTTTTCTTATTTTAGAGAAAAAAATCATCAGGGCAAATTGTATCAGGTGCAATTTCTAGTAAGTACATATAATGTTTTAAATAAGTTTATGATTTTATATCGGGAGGCATTCATTGCAGTGCTGAGCCGCGGATTGGACAGCCCTGACTAGTGAGATTCTTGGTATCTAGGTTTTATGATTGTTTTTATATATTATAATATTAAAATATCAAAATTAGGTTTCGAGGTTTTTATTTAAAAATGTTGCTCGTCTTTAAAAAACTCAAAGGAATAGTGTTTGCAATTATACCTCTTCATCCGGAACGATTGCAGAGCGTCCTCGTTTTCGTACCATTGGTGAATTAACCTGTTGTGGTGGTGATTGTTGAGGTACCATGGGAGGCTGTGCTTGAGGAATTCGACGAAGTTGAGGCGGTGCACCAGGTTGCTGGGGTGGAATCATTCTTTGCCGATTACGAGGAAGTTCCTACAAATTGGGAATTAACATTCAATTAATAATTTTGCAATTTATTTTTAGAAATAACATTGAAGGGGAGGGGGCGGGGGTTAAGAATTATAAATTAAAACAGATTTCACTGAATTTATTTGAATTTGTTACTTATATGTAGAGACCGGATTCCTATGCAATTGCATATTTTGTTTGCCGCCACGTACGACCCAGGAGATCAATTATCTATCCGAATCATGCATCTAGGTATCTAGGATACTACTGTGGGTTAAATTTTATACTACATATTTTTGCATAGTTGAGTAAAATTTCATAAAATTGCATATTTGAAGGATATTGCATAAAATTGCATATTTTGTTCCAAATACAGGTGATTTAAAAGTTATTTTTCAGAGAAAGATTGAAAAAAGGATTAAATAAAACAGGAGGCCACTAATTTAAATTTGAAAAAAGTGAAATAGGCCTCAACGACACGAAGTGTAGTGTTGGACTACGAAGTAGGAAGTTGGATTACAAAGGATGTAAACAAGCTACAAAACAACAACCCATTCATTTTTCTTATTATTCAATTCTACTACGATGATACTATATTCTACACGAAAATCACGAAAAGTTTGCAATAGTTTTCTTCCAAAGTAAAAGTGGGGGGTTTAAGTTCCTTTAAGTTCGCCCCCAGTACCTCTGTGGATGTGAGAGCTCTTTTTCATCGTATAAATCAATTTTAAGCGACCGTAGACATAAAATAACCTCAAGATAATTTAGAAAAATACTTGTAAACATAAATTATTCACAATTACAATTAATATACAATCGAATGAGAGTTTTGTCCAATGTTTTGCGCAATATAAAATACATATTTGACACTAGTCTATGCCTTACTTTATCATTTTATTCTTTTCATATCACTCCTTCAAATATATAGTCTTTTTGTCTTCAATTTTAATTTTTTAGTGCATAAGAAAATTAATTTTGTCAACTTTTGCTGCATATATTTGCATATTTCAACTTTTTCTGCATATTACTTGCACATTTCAGCATTTTTAGCTGCATATTTTATGGCATATTTTGGCAGTATTTACTGTATAAAAATCCGGTCTCTACTTATATGTTAACAAATAGAGTCTAATACTTTTCAGATTTTTTTGC
Source organism: Forficula auricularia (assembly GCA_024734495.1). NCBI lineage: Eukaryota > Metazoa > Arthropoda > Insecta > Dermaptera > Forficulidae > Forficula > Forficula auricularia. The sequence goes on along the minus strand of JALMQS010000681.1, from coordinate 7,554,934 downwards.
TATAGGTATGTTGTATCACTTGATTTTTTGGGCTTTGCAGATTAATATTAATTGTTTTTCATCAAAATTCTATTTAAGGAAATTTTAAGGGCTAACTAATAAGAAATTCGGATTTGTTCGAGACAAAACAATGACCTTTTAGCAAGACACTGACCTTATCCGTTTAGCCAACATATCGTTTAATTTGTTTTTAAACGAGGATCTGGAAGTCCTCGTATCTGATATTGCTGTCAAAATCTAGCTTTTGCCGAAGGTTTTGCTGGTCTATACGAAATAAATCTACGTTTCTTTTTTAAGTGTAATTTTAAATTCACGCACAAAAATTAGGTTTTTAAAAGAATTGAATATTATAGAGATATCAATTCAAATAGCAGATCATACACATAAAACAAGGAAAAGAGAATAAAATTAGATAAGGCTTTGTTTCTCGTCTAAGGAGGGATTATCATTTCCTTCCTGCCAGTGGCGTAGCGAGGTGGGAGGTGGGGCACTTGCCCCGGGCGGCATTCTGATAGGGGCGGCAGATTTTAGAAAAAATTATAAAATGTTTTATAACTTCGAGCTTATGAGCTCTGATAAAAAAAAATCAAATTTTTTTTTTTTTAAGATCAAGAATGCTTATTGGATGTTTTTTCTAGTTTCTAAAAATTTTAAGGTTTGTGGTAAAATGAAATTTTATTGAAAATTCTATATGTGAATGGGTGAGAGGGCGGCAAATGTGGCAACTGCCCCGGGAGGCAGAAACCTACGCTACGCCACTGCTTCCTGCTTTCATGATGATCGGATCAAAATTATTTAATAATGATAATAAAAAAAAAATATAATAAACATCCTTAACCCCGAAATATTCGGAATCTTTCCCATTCAATCTAGATCAGTGTTCCGCAAACTTTTTGTGTTCAAAGCACACTTAGCAAATCAAGAAATTTTAGTGGTACACCAGAGAAAAAACCAAAGTTTATTTAATATTTATTTATTATTAAAATCAATATAATATGAAAAGATGTTTAATGAGAAATGCTGCTTAACTGAGCACAGAGGATCAAAATTTGGAGCAATCGTTGATAAGGCTGCTCTCATCTGTTATTGCTCGCATAACTCTCAACTATGTGTAGGTTCTTTTACAAAACTTGACATTTTTCCGCGGCACACCAGCTAATGACCACGGTACACCAGTGTGCCGCGGCACACATTTTGCGGAACACTGATCTAGATTACTAGTCTTCTCTACAATAGCATTGGGGCATCAAGTTTATAAGAATTTAAGTTAATTCCTTTTAATCATACAAACAACTAGAGTGTGCATCACAGGACCTTCACTTACGACCTACCATTCTTTAAAATCACCATGCTAATTTTCCCATTTCAATTTAGTTCCTTCAGTGTTTCATTCGAGATAAAAAATACACATCGCAGAACTTTTGATGCTTGTTAAGAAGAACGATTTTGAGAAAAAGAGTATGTCGATTTTGAGAAAAAGCTTACACCGTTGCTGGTTTAATACTAGAATAAGTTTCAAATTTCTTTGATCTGTGACTTACTTACTAATATTGAAATTTAGCAGTACACACAAACATATCATTGAATTTTTGGCTGTGACGCCAACAAAAGCCGTTTTTTATGTCTAAACTCATCTATATCTCAAGATCATCAAATACTATCATTTGAAGTTGTCAGAGTGAAATTAGCTTTTATGGTTTTTGGGAAAAATGAACCTCATGAAAATTAAATAGTCTAATTCTAATAGTAGAATAAATAGAAGGCAATTTTAGTAATAAAATGAACTTACTTGAGGGACGACAAATCTAGGTTGTTGTTGGCCTGGATATGCTTGAGGTTGTTGTGGTGGAGGTGGAGGCCCAGGCTGATAAGATTGATTGGGATTTGGATAATTATAAGGTGGTCGATAAATGGGTGAGGCTCTTCTTGCTGCTCCTATACGATGAACCTAAAATGAAATATTCTTATTAATATTTTAATTCAATTCTACAATAATGCATGGATAAATAAGAAGTTATACTTGTTGTTGAAGTTGTTGTATATTGGGTTGTGGTTGTTGATAATAGTTGGCTTGAGCATGAGCAGCGAGATGGTTGTTGAACTCTTCTATCGTTCGACAAACCATTGATTTATTTGGGCACTGGGGACAGAGGTAGTGTCCTCGCCGGACACGATGTTCCTCAAGACCAGCCCGATCGGCCGCTCGTTCTCCACAAACGTCACATGTAAATGCTTGGCCCAGTCGGTCAAGGGACATAAACTCACTAGGTGGCTCGGCCGCGACATTGGCAACCGTTACAGCTCCCCGTTTGTCGATGGCGAGAGGATCTGTAGCCAGGAAATCACGAAGTAAAGAAGCTGTCGAAATACAAAAAAATAACACATTGAAAAATGGGGTCAGGGTGTTTCTGGAGCAACTAGACCAATAATTCGGTGTTAACATATGGCAGCATAAATGTTCGATTCGAAATAATCCCAATTTGTATTTAAGAAACCGAACAGTTTGTAAAATCTTCAGGTTAGATTCGAAACAAGTCCGATTAGACATAATTATTGTATTTATTAGTGTGATTCATTTGGTTCCTGGACGCCACCGAACTAAGGGCCAGTTGTATGTCGGTTGGTAAACTCTTTTTAAACGTTGACAAAGGGCAAAACCTTAGAATTCACCTTGTGCCCGGCCGGATGGCCAATCAGATGACACGCCCTTCATCTGATTGGCCTTCCCGTCGGGTACAAGGAGAATTCTAAGAAGTACCTTGGTTATTATCTATAAGCTAGGAATGTATTTTTTGGGCTTTATTATTAAAAGGTCTATTATAATATTTTTCTTTAAATCGAGTTGATTATTGATAACATTTTCATTATTCGACAGGGCATATTTTATTTCAGTGGACTCGAGAAGATCCAATCTTAATCCTTTTCGTTCGAAATGAATTGGTGTTGGATTAGTGTGGGATGGTGAGCGATCTAAGGAATATAGATGATTAGCAACTGCGAAAGTGGAATCTGAATTTGTGGGTTGATTTCTTATTAATTGTCTGAGAGAAGCTACGTGTACTTTATGCCATTTTTTGAAAGATCGTCCAGTTTGTCCAATATAAATTGCATCGCAATCGTTATAATTTAATTTGTATACACCAGATTTATTCATTTTATCAATTTTGTCGAGTTTGTTATTTATTAATTGGGAGGATAAATTATTTATATTATAAAGGGATGGAGTGATTCCATGTTTTTCTGGAGAAACAAACCCCAATTCATTTCGAAAGAAAAGGATTAAGATTGGATCTTCTCGAGTCCACTGAAATAAAATATGCCCTGTCGAATAAAGAAAAATATTATAATAAACCTTTTAATAACAAAGCCCAAAAAATACATTCCCAGCCTATAGATAATAACCAAGGTACTTCTAATTTTCCTTTATTTATCCATAGGTCAATAGAGCCTACCCTACCCAAATTTTCACTGAACAATAGTCTATCTCAAAAAAAGAGATAGTCCCTTAAAATAATTTAAACAATGAAAACAATTTCTCTCTTGTTCATTAAACCTATAAATACCTTTGCATTCGAATTTTGTATTAGTGATAATTTTGTACTTTCCTGAAGATGAACTTACAGCTCGAAATATATATATATATTGAAAAAATTTATACCTTTTATTTTTTTAATTTTAATGTGAAACAAGTGACCTAGAAATATTAACTCATAGTAAATGAATATTGTATATAATATTTGTTTACTTTTATCTTTATTAAAGATGTTTCACCTTGCACCAACACCACAATCTATTAATTATCATTTAGTGGTGTTAATACTTATTAATTAGTTTTGAATATACAGTTAGGAGTCAATCAAGTGATTTGACATTAAAATTTAATAAAATTCAGAAATTAGAGTTAATCGATTTGGGAAGTGAAGGATTCAATTAACTCTTAATTTTGTTTATTGGGCCTCCGAGGAGCGGGCCGCCTCTTACAAAGATAAAGTTTATTACACAAAATTCACACTTTCAGCTTCAGAACAAATAAATTCAGATTCAGAGCGGGTGGATGAGAGAGCCAGGATTAATCCTGACTCACATTTCACATTTCTTTTTTTTTTTTGTATTTACAATTAATAATCATACGCCACCCGCTCTATATGTTCTTCTGCTGAAAGTGTAAAAATTAAGGAGAGATCCCCTCATCGCCCTATATGTCAAATTATTTATTGTTTTTTGCGACATACCCAGGGCGATGAGGGGCCTCACTGCTTTATGCCACCACACTCCCTTCCACGAGAGTGTGATGGCTCTCGACCCTGACCGAGCCCGCCCCGACCCGATTAAGATAAAATAAAATGATAGGAATTTACCAAGTTTTTTGTTAATTAATTATAGAGTGAAGAGAAATTACTTCTAAAATGGATATACCTTCACCCTCGGCAGTTTGAATTTGACTCTGCGGTTGCTGCTGAAGAGTGGGGGGAGGCGGTAACATGCCCCCCATTGGAGGTGTCAATTGGCGCTGATTAGGAGAGTGTTGCGCTACAGCTGCTGTAACGCTTTGATTCCATTGGAGACTTTGAGCCGCACTTTCTGCATCCAAAGGCGCCTGGACACCCGTGGACCCAAAGAAACCCATGTCAAAGTGCTGCACATAAAATAAATACGATATACTAAAATTCTCTACAAAACTATTTAAACAAAAAATATTTCTTATTTAAGTAATAATAATTTTAAAAAAATAAAAAAATTTTTTATAAAAAATAAAATTAATAATTATTTTGATTAGTTATGTCCATCGATTAAATTATAAAAGTTGTTATCGGGAAATAAAGGACTATATTTTTTATGCAAGTAATTTATATTTTATTGGCAACGTTTTATCAACTTTGTTGACTTCTTCAGGGGTGAAATAGTTGTCTTCCTTGCATGTTTGCCATTTTTATAATTCTTTCTTAGTAAACATAGCAAGACAAGTCATTGACATCAATCAGATTGAAATTTTTTTTTTATATTAAAACTTGTGTATATTGTCTATTCCTCTATTATTTTTTAGTTCTTTCAGAGCTGTCTCGAATTGTGACCTGAGTATGGGGTCTCCTAATTCGTTTTCGTCCGTTGGGCTGAAAGCTGAAAAGGGGGAACAATTAGAGAGAGGGATTATATGGGGATTGAAACTATTTAAATAATAAATCTAATATAGTGGAGCTTTTGATATCTTGTTGGTTATTCAAAATATATTGAGTTTTATTTTTAAACTGTTGTAATTTTATTACTGTGAAACTCCACATCTATATATATATATACCTATACTATAAATAAAAGAATATATATAAATATATAAATATATATATATATATATATATATATATATATATATATATATATATTTTTATATATATTCTTTTATATATATATATATATTTTTATATATATTCTTTTATTTATAGTTTCAAAGGTTTGACCTTCCTCATCAGTCTTTTAAATAAAAATATTTTATCTGTTATTTCTCATGGGTTAAATCCCAATTAGATATAGATTTGTTTTGTTGTTATAGCAAGCTAGCCACAATTAATCAAATAGATGGTGATGTTATCATAAAAATGACTTTACAATAATTTAAAAGTGGAAGCAGGTATCCGAGATAATCAAATAAAAGTATCTTGGTAAGTAGTAAGCATCATCAAGTTGGAGCGTCAACTTTTTAAGACCCTAGGTATATTCTATTTTCAAATTATATCGTAGAATAATTTTTATCAAGCAAAGGACGCAATATTTTATTTATTATTGTAATTCCGACAACTTACTATTTTAATATACATTTATCTTGCTTTTCAGAATGTAGGGGTAACAGCGACCTACACAAAAATATTATGGGGTAATGGCTAAAAAAGTTCTCCGACCGCTGGTCTAAAATGTTGGGGTGGTGGTGTGGGGGCGAGGGTAGGGATGCTGGGTGGGTTTTGGGGGTGTGGTGGTTGGGGTTCGTTGGTTGGGGGTTCAGGGGGCGTGCTCCCTGGCTAGCAAGAGGGCCGCCGAAGGCGGGCCTTGCAGCTAGTTATTGATAATAACATGCCTACTTAGTTGATTTCTTAATCGAAAAGATTTATTACAATTTGAACATTGAAATGGCTTAACATTAGGATTTGAATGAGTTTTAAGATGGACATCTAAATCTTGTTTTAATAAAAAAGTCTTATTACAATTGTTTTTAACCTGTAAACTCCTGATGATGGACTAATAATCCGAAATATATTGAGTTTGTATAAACCTCTTTAAGTTTTATTTCATTCACTGTGAAACTACACACCCTTTACTTTATTAATTAATATCATGTTTCACTTAAAACCTGCACTTTCCCTAAGTATTCTAGCCATGTGATTGCCACATTTCAAAATATAGCTAAATTTTTATATTATAAAAATACTATTAGTAGTAATAAAAAATAATAGAAGATTTTTTAAAACAAATTTAGACATGTATAAGGAAATAAAGATAAAAGAATAAAAAAAAAAAATAGAATAAGATATACTTTATATTTTTTCGTAGATTTTTTCCGGGGTTTCTCTTGGGTTGGATTTTTGTTTTTTTTTGATTTCTTGCTATTATTCTTCATTGTTCGAAAAAAGATATTGAAAAAAAAAAGTAAACGATTAAATACGGAATTAAAAACAATTTCTCTTATTTATCTCGAAGAAGATAAAGGTTAAGAAAATTATAATCTATGTAAAAAGAAAAAAAAATGAAATAATTAATATAGTTAAAAAGCTTAAATTAATGGCATATTTTATCTGTTTCTCATGGGTTAAATCCTAATTAGATATAGATAAATTTGTTTTGTTGTTATAGCAAGCTAGCCACAATTAATCAAATAGATGTGATGTTATCATAAAAATGACTTTATAATAATTTAAAAGTGGAAGCAGGTATCCGAGATAATCAAATAAAAGTATCTTGGTAATTAGTAAGCATCATCAAGTTGGAGCGTCAACTTTTTAAGACCCTATATTCCATTTTCAAATTATATCGTAGAATAATTTTTATCAAGCAAAGGACGCAGTATTTTATTTATTATTGTAATTCCGACAACTTACTATTCTCAGTAAAGAACATTGTAATTATCAATAAGTGCGAATTCATAATCCTAATGTGTTTTATTAATTGTAATAAATAATGAGAGGAAAAAGTGCAAACTTTTTTAAGAATCAGTATATAAAGTTTTCAAAATAGAATATTTTTCTTCTTCTCCCAAATGAAACATCCCCTATGATTTATAGTATTTTGAATTGCATCTAGTCTAAAGTCTAAGGGCTTGAATAAAATTTGATTCTGAAAATCGTGAACTCTTTTAAAAAACAGTAAAAGTGAAGTTAGTTTAGTTATAAGGGAGGTTCCCTTTATAAAAGGATAAATTTTCAGATCAATCTGAGAAATCGAATTTTTTCTTGATTTTTTGCTATTCAAATTTGAATTTGTATTATTGTAAAAGGTCGACAATGCGGGCTGCAGCGCAACAACCAGCGCCTTCTTGTTTTAATATTCATTTAACATGATTTTATATTCATTTCTTTTGATCACATCATTATATATTTCGATATATTTCAACCTTTATTATTAAAAACTCTAACGCAAATATCAAATATTGAAAAATAAATGACCTTGTGAATGGGTATTCTCAATTAGTGATTAATAAATCTTCAAATCAATTTATTGTAAGTAATAATAAAATCTAAGCATGATTTAGTAAATAAATATAACCCAACATGTGTGTGTATTTGAGCTCAAATACTCCATCGAGTATGTGAGTGCGAGTGAGATAAAGAATAATCCACCCTCTCTTTCTTTCTCAACAAGTTAGCGAATTATATATATTTCTATATTATATAATATTTGATTCATTTCGGGGGGACCGTGACGTCACAGCTACCTAATACAATGTCTTGACTTGTCCGGGGGGCGCCCTGATCGTCTTGCAATTAGTTCAGTGGGAAGCGTCCAAGCGTCCTCATGGCCCAATTTAATTAGTGAATTATTTAGAGTTATAATTTATCTTTTCACCGTTAATTAACAGGTTAGTTTATTATATTAAAAATATAGGGATTTTTCTTATAATTTGAGTTAATTTTTGATTTGTCTTCACCTTCTCTCTTTCTCTCATATAAATATTAGGATGGCCTTTATTTTGGGTATTTTCGAATTTTTACGCTCCAGGGGCTCATATGGTCCGAAATAAATAAAAAAAAATATCTCCCAAGTTTCAACCCCCTATCTCAATTTTAACCTGTGCCTCAGAGCGATGTAAGTTCCCATCCAAATAAAATGGGGCTTTTGGCATTGAACGATCAATTTTTTATTCGGGCCAAAGCAATAGTTTAAAAAATTTGAAACCCTGTAGACTTTTAATAGTAGCTACCTTTCAGAATTTTGACAGATTTGTAGCTATTATAATTTTGGAGTCTATAACTTACTGACAGTATTTTATCTAGCTGTAACTCCAAAATTATAATAACTAAAAATCTGAAAAAAAAACTCTGAAGGATAGCTACTATTATAAGGGTAAAGTCTACAGAGTTTTAAATTTTTTGAAATATTACTTTGGCCCGAATACAAAATTGATCGTTCAATGTCAAAAACCCCATGTCATTTAGATGGGAAACTTGCATCGCTCTGAGGCACAGGTTAAACTTGGATGATTTTTTTTATTTATTTCGAACCATATGATCCCCTGGGAGCGTAAAAATTCGAAAATACCCAAAATAAGGACCACCCTAATAAATATATTTCATAATTTTAATATTAATTTATTATTTCTAAATTCCAGTGTCCAGTCGAATGCAGTGGCCAATCCTGATTGCAAGCGAGTCTCTCCAACTTAGCTTCACTGTGAGTTTCTATTTAAAATATTTCCTCTAACCCTTTTGATGGCCTAGTACACTGCAAAAGCCCTTCTTTCTTGTGCGAACTTGTCCAACTCAGTCAAGACGCTATAAGGGTTACTTGCTCTCTAAGCGCTACCCAATTCGCCAGGAAAGAGTCTATGCTTAACATGTAGACATAAGATTTCTCATATTAACTTGAATTAGTTTTAATATTAATTTGCATGTGTATTTGATGTAACTTTTAATATTCAATATATTATAAATAAATTATGAAGTAGGTACACATTTTTGAACGAAAAATATGTTTGTTTATTTTCTATATCTACATTATTGTTGCCATGGCAACCTAATTAGAATGAATGAATTAATATATTTCAGTATTCAATAGACATTTAGCTTCTAAATGTTCATTTAATATTTTGAAAATAAATGATTAAGGTCAAATCAAAGATCTTATAAGATAATTATGTGTATATTATATGCCTTGTGAGTTGTTTTTTAAAAAATTTTTTGAAAAAATTCCATCTATATTGTCAAACATTTTTTTTTAAATTTTCAATCTGATTGATGTCAATGACTTGTCTTGTTATGTTTACTAAGAATTATAAAAATGACAAATATGCAAGGAAGACAACTATTTGAGCCCTGAAGAAGTTAAACAAAGTTGATGAAACGTTGCCAATAAAATATAAATTACTTGCATAAAATATATATACATATATACATAATACTTTGGGAATTTCTCTAGCAATTGTTGAACTATTTGTTGCTTTAAGTTCGGAACATTTATATTATTATTTTATATATATATATATTATGTAAGTTTAAATTTTCTTGTCCCGTAAAAATAATATATATTGTCCTTTTTTTAATGGGAATTTGCATTATACAGGGTAGGGCATAAAGATCTCCCACATTTTGAAAAGGTATAAAAAAAAGAAAAAAACCGAATATATTTTTGAAAAGAACATAAAATATATTTTTTTAAAATGTTTTTTAAACATTATTACAGACAAAAAAAGAAGGGGGGGGGGATTCTAGCCCTTTGTTCTTAAAATGCCTTTATAAGTGCCTATTTTAGTTATTTTTAGTGCTTAGTTGCCTGCCTATTTTAAAGATTTTTGGTGCCTATAAATCCGAGCCCTACTCATGAGAATTCGTTTTAAATTGTTTCTGTCAAAGCCAAGAAAGGAGAATTATAAAAAAAATACCTGAATTTCCGATGAAAAAGCAGCAGGTTGAATGTTTATCGTTCCTTGAGTCGGTTCAGGGATGTCAGCAGTAGGTGGTGTAGAAATAGAAGGGAGATGAGTCGGATTTTGAATGGCTGTCGCTTCTTCTGTTAGCGGAACTGCATTTGGAATTTCCTTATCATTTTCTATTAGAGGGGGTGCTAATGGAGGATTGGCGCTCGAGTCATAGGAAAGGTAATCTCCAACAGCAGTATTTCCACTACCATTGCTGTCGTTTTCAGAACCCGCATCATTACTAGGAGAAATATGGGGAAGAATATCAGAAGACTCAGGCATCTTGTCTTGAGTCGTTTCGTCTTGGACTGAAAAATAACAACGAAATATTATTAATAAATTAATATTTTTAATATTAGAATTAGTGATAGAGTAAGAGGAACTTATATTAATTCAGGTAAGGAAATTTTGATCAAATAAAAATTTAAAAAAATATATAAACTTGTCTCATTAAATTTGATGATTAATTTTTACCCTAATTCAACTTAAGGAGGTTCTTTCGCGACAATCCACACAAAAAGTTTTAGCCTCGTAACCACTCTATAAATATGGACTGTGTTGAAATTTTAGGTTATGTTTTTTTTAACGTGACTGTACTTTTTACGCTACTACCTTCTATTTATGAATGGATCGTTTCCAAACAATTGATATATCCCCTCCACTAAAAATAATCGCCCAAATATGTTTTTTTGCTTTTTATCAAAACTACGTGGTAAATAATTTCAATTTTTTTTTTAAGTTACTCCGAATATATAATTCTAACAAATATTAGTTTTTCATCAAGATGGTGAAAGTCCTTCAATTAAAAAAAATAAAATAATGATCATTTCCCCCACACTTTCCCTATCTACCATATGTAAAAAAATTCATTTATAATCGCAATTATTTCATGTTTGGTGTGGTAAATACTCTTCAAATTTTAACAGTGTGGGTATTATGCTTATAATGACTTATATTCCAAGTTTTGAAGACTTCTTGAATTTTTGCATTTGTGAAAGAACTACTTTAATGAGATCTTTACATGGATATCTCAAACTCTATGATAAATAAATATTTTTTATTTTCGATCCCACAAAAATTGACTTCCACCCAAAATAATGATACATTTAAAATTTTAATAAGATTTATGATTTTGGGGAAAAAACATAACAATTATGCATTTCAAGTTCTTATCTTTTTTAAATTTAGAACTACAACGGTCCGACAGAAGTACAGACACATACAAAATTATAGGTTTCGTTTTACTTTTGTACGGAATCCTAAAAAGGAAAAATATGTCCCCAAATCTACCTTCCTTCATACAAATTTTGTGTGAAGTTTTGTGTAAATTCGGAGGTATATTACTTTGGCACGATTTTGACTCTCACTATCGATATTGCTAGATAGTGGATCTAATTGATTGTGCTAAATTTTTCAAATTAAATAACCAAATGGCGGAGCCAGGATTCGAACCTGGGATTGTTTGGTCAGATGTTAAGAGCTCTCGCTCTGTGCTACGGGCGCTACAGGTATAAAATGCCTTTTAGAAACCCTATATACATTTATGTTTTTGGTCAGATATCAATAATTTTTGAAAAGTTTTATCGAAAGTAGCATGAAATGGTTGGTGTAAATATACACAAGGCCGGTGCGTCGCCCGTTTTTCCGAACTTGGTTGACATGTCTAGATATTTTCTACTTTTGTTTTTTTGTTTTTTGTTTTTTTTAATGAAAATCTTGAGAGAAGGAGTTATATCAAAAAGGTGCATCCCCTAAAGGCCTGGGTTGGCACCTCCATCGTGAAAAGATAAAGAAGAAGAGTTTTTATGGGCTGGGTAGGGGTCGAAGGTATCTATGGATACGCGTCTTAAAAAGCTGAAGGTTATAAGTCGCGGGGAAGACGGTGGCTGGGAAAGAGTTCTAGTCTCTGGAGGTCTTAGGAATAATAGAGTTGGCGAAAGCGCTTGTTCGATTTTTTTCCAATTTGACAGCGAAGGGGTGCAGAGCGTTCGAAAACCTCGTGTTTCTCGTAAAGAGGACTTTAGGGGGGATAATTGATTTCAGCTCGACTGTATCTGTAGTACAGGGAAAGGGCAGAAACGTTTCTTCGCCAGGGGGTCGAGTGATTTAGTTAGGGCCGGGTCTCCTATTAGTTTAATTGCTCGCTTCTGAATTGCATCCAGTGTGGCAAGAGAATGCTTGGAGACCCCTCTCCACAGAAGAGAGGCATATTCGAGACAGAGACGAATTTGAGCCTTATACAGTGTAAGAAGTTGACTGGGAGTATAATAGCGTCTAGACCTAAATAGGAGACCAAGCTAGCGCGCTGCAGCTTTGGCAGTGGTTGAGATATGGTCATTCCAAGAAAGGTCAGACTCTAGTGTGACGGCTAGCATTGAAATTTTATCCCTGAATTCCAGTGAGTTTGAATCGAATGATATGTCTGGGATGTTTCTATCGACGCGCCTAGAAATAAGGCAACACTGTGTTTTCACTGCAGTTAACTAAGTTTTGGGATCCCCAGTTTTTAAGTTTGCATAAGTCTAAATTAATTGAGGAGGCAATGTCTGCACGGTTTTCCCGGGGCCCTGGAAAACCCAGCCGGTCCTTTAACTTTTTCTTCCGATTTATTAAAAAATAATTTTTTAACTAAGAATTTAATCTTTTAAATTAATAAGAAAAGAATCTTACTGGTAGGTGGGGAAAGAACTCTTGGCGAAGCTTGCCGCGTCTCACACTCTGAGATATTTAATGGGCTTTTATTGCTGAGGACGCCATTTGGGGTCGCCCGTGAGATAAGCGTCACCGGATCCACACTTGATTCTTCACCCAGTTGATCAAGAGATGGTTGATCTTCGCTCTCATTTTGGTCTGTTGACGTCTGAGGGACAGAGCCCTCATCTGTAGAAACTGGCGTTGCCTCCACGGCTGGAGGCGTGGAAGAGGATTCCACTGGTCGGCTCTTTGAGACCACCTTTATTGAAAATAAAAAAATTCAGAATACCATGATTGGTTATGTTTAAAAACTAAATTAAAATAAAAAAAAGTAACTGAAATGGTACAAAATACGAGCTAAAATTTATTTTTTAAATAAATACTAAATTAACTAAAGAAAATTTTGAAACTTTTTAAAATTTTCTTTACTTTATTTAAAATGTTTCACCAAGAAGCCACACCATTCTCCCTTAACAAATACTAAATTAGTAAAAGATAATGTTAAGATTAATCTGAGCTTATAGTAAAGATAAAAGTAAATAATTTTATTTATTTTCTAAGGTAAGCGAAATAAATTGGTTATAATGAAAGGCAGTACATAAATTATTTAAATTTTATTCAAATTCCGACGTTTCGGAGAGTTTTTCTCTCCTTCTTCAGGGTATTGATTAGTTATTGATTGTTATTGAAGGAGAGAAAAAGTCTCCGAAACGTCGGAATTTGAATAAAATTTATATAATTTATGGACTGCCTTTCATTATAACCTACTTATAAAAGTAAATAAATATGTTATGAAATATTAATTTACTATGAGTTAGGTTTTCTAGGTCACTTGTTTCACGTTAAAAATTAAAAAAATAAAAGAGGTAAATTTTTTCAATATATATATTTCAGGCTATCAACCCATCTTTAGGAAGTAAATAAAATAAGTTATTTTCTGTACTTCCTGAAGATGGGTTGATAGCCTGAAATATATATATTGAAAAAATTTACCTCTTTTATTTTTTTAATTTTTAACGTGAAACAAGTGACCTAGAAAACCTAACTCATAGTAAATTAATATTTTATAAAATATGTTTTCTTTTGTAACTCCTGATGATGGGCTCATAACCCGAAATATATATCGAGATAAAAACTTAAAACATATATTTGTTTTATTTGTGAAACCCACCTAGAAAAATATATTTTTACTTATTATCTATTAAAATGTTTCACCTAGAACCGACACCAAATTCTTTAAAGATTATCAATATTTATTTACTTTTATCTTTATTAAAGATGTTACACCTTGCACCAACACCACAATCTCTTTTAAATATGAGCTTATATTTCATATAATCTATCGTTAATAATCATTATACTAGGTTAACTATTTTGTTTATTGGGCCTCCGAGGAGCGGGCCGAGAAGAAATGGTCGGTGCACATGCAAAAGGTGTTTGATTCGGATTTTAAATTCTTAATATTGTAAAGTTAATAATAAAATAGATGAAAGCAACGAGAAACACCCCTATGAACAATTTACTCTGGAATATAACTATGAAAATAATAATCTCGAAATCGTACTGGAAGAATTTATTTAGGTATGAACAAACAAGTAATATTTGAAAAACGAAAAAAAAATAGATGAAATATGATGATTGAGTATTTTTATAATACATAATAGTAAAATATTTAGATTTGAAATAAATTTAGCTTTGCATTAATTTATTTACTTTAATGATGGAATTCTTATTGATTTCTTTTGGATATGGTTGTTTACCTGGTGGATGGTAATATAGGATTTTTAGAATGAAAAGATTTCCAAACTTTAATGTATAAGGTGGCAACTAAGTAATTGCGGATTTCACTCATAGGTGGCTTCAGTTGAATTTTTAGGTTTGCTGGCGTAGTCCAAATGTAAAACACATTTTGTTATTTGATAGTTGGCAATTCAGCTGTCTTCTTCTTCTTCTTATTTTTAAACCTATAGGTTTGTTTCTTCCAGAACGTCATACCATCTCTTCTTAGGACGACCTCTACTTCTTATTCCAACCGGCTTGTTTGTCATCACTTTCTTTACCAGTCGGTCTTCTGGCATTCTTCTCACATGCGCATACCATTCCGCTCTTCTTCTTTTAACCCATTCGCCCACCTTTTGTATTCCACATTTTTCTCTAATATCTTCACTCTTCATCCTATCGAGCCTGGTCACGTTCATTATCCCTCGTAATGTCTTCATTTCAGTCGTTTCAATAATTGAGAAGTTTTTGCAGTATCGGGTCTTGTCTCTGCTGCGTAAGTTAATATTGGACGTACTACGGTTTTGTAGACTCGTACCTTGGCCTCCGTTCTTAAATATTGATTTGACCAGATTGCATTGTTAAGGCAACCCGATATTTTTGAGGCTCTTATTGCCTGATGTCTTACCTCTGTTTCTAGGTCTTGATGAGAGGTCATTTGGATGCCAAGGTATGTGAAGGACATGACTTGTTCGACAATGGTATCGTACAGTTGTAGTTTGCATCGGAGTGGTGATTTAGAGATTGTCAGTGTTTTGGTCTTCTTGGTTGACAGAGTGAGACGTCAGTGAGAGTCAGCTGTCAATCAGTAAAAAAAGTTTTTTGATCGGTTGCGTAGTTTTCGTTTGGCGTTCGTTGAAAAATGGAAAATCAAAAGGAACATTTTCGTCATATTTTGCTTTTTTATTTCCGCAAAGGGAAAAACGCATCGCAAGCTCACAAAAAGTTATGTGCTGTTTATGGCGACGAAGCCTTTAAAGAACGGCAGTGTCAAAATTGGTTTGCCAAATTTCGTTCTGGTGATTTTTCACTCAAAGATGAAAAACGCTCTGGTCGTCCAGTTGAAGTTGATGACGACCTAAAATCAAAGCAATAATCGATTCGGATCGTCACAGTACAACATGTGAGATTGCAGAGAAGCTTCATGTATCACATACATGCATTGAAAATCACTTAAAACAACTTGGCTATGTTCAAAAACTCGATACATGGGTTCCTCACGAACTGAAAGAAACGCATTTAACGCAACGCATTAACAGCTGCGATTTGCTAAAGAAGCGTAATGAGAATGATCAATTTTTAAAACGACTGATAACTGGCGATGAAAAATGGGTTGTTTACAACAATATCAAGCGGAAAAGATCGTGGAGCAGGCCAGGTGAACCAGCTCAAACAACATCAAAAGCTGGTATTCATCAAAAGAAGGTTTTGTTATCAGTTTGGTGGGATTACAAAGGAATTGTCTACTTTGAACTCTTACCACCCAACCGAACGATCAATTCTGTTGTCTACATTGAACAACTAACGAAATTAAACAATGCAGTTGAAGAAAAGCGGGCCGAATTGACAAATCGAAAAGGTGTTGTATTCCATCATGACAATGCAAGGCCACACACATCTTTGGTCACTCGGCAAAAATTATTGGAGCTTGGTTGGGATGTTTTGCCACATCCACCATATAGTCCTGACCTTGCACCATCTGATTACTTTTTATTTCAATCTTTACAAAACTCCTTGAATGGTAAAAATTTCAATAATGATGATGATGTCAAATCGTACCTGATTCAGTTTTTTGCTAATAAAAACCAGAAGTTTTATGAACGTGGGATTTTGATGCTGCCTGAAAGATGGCAAAAGGTCATTGATCAAAATGGGCAATACATTACAGAATAAAGTTATTTAGTTCCATAAAAATCCGCAATTACTTAGTTGCCAATCCAATATATAGATGTATTTACAACATAAATACATTTATATACATTAAAGTTTGGAAATCTTTTCATTCTAAAAATCCTATATTACCATCCACCAGGTAAACAACAATATCCAAAAGACCTCAATAAGAATTCCATCATTAAAGTATAAAATTCTGAATACACTGGCATATTAGCATGATGATCGCCATCTAAGTGCTCAAAACTTAATTAATTTATTTATATTAGATATTTTGTGGAGATTGTGGCTGTGATTTTAGATAATTATTAAGACTGATAATCGAGTCTTTTAAATAAAAATAAAATGGTCCCACAATTAATTTTGTTTTATCACATATCAAATTTATCGTATTCCATTAATTATAGAGTTGCTAAAAGTTTAAACAATATTTATGAGATAGCCATAGTTTAAAACTTTTACTTTGTCTCTTTATAAAGTTTTATCAAAATTTCTCAAAAAAAAAAAAAAAAAAAAAAAACTATTCTTGGAATAAACTTTTGGTTAATAGTCAAGAGCCCACGACCCATTTTTCATGAAGTGTTTGATTCGTAGATATTTCACCTAGAGGTATTAATAGCATAGATGATTAGGGAATCGGCTGTTTTTGATCTACCTGGTAGCTACTGCATAGGAGAAAGTTGTGAAAAAATGTTCGCCAAAAGAAAGTGTTTGATTCAAAATCCAACAAATACTATTCGACAGTTAAGTTGATTTTTAAATTAAAAATGAACTAAGCCAGACACTTTTAGGGGTTAACACTGAGCCAGACAACCCTAAAGTTGCTTTTTTCAAATAACAAAAATGCAACTTTAGGGTTGTCTGGGTTAGTGTTAACCACCCTAAAAGTGTCTGGCTTAGTTCATTTTTAATTTAAAATCAACTTAACTGTCGAATAGTATTTGTTGGATTTTGAATCAAACACTTTTTTGGCGAACATTTTTTACAACTTTCTCCTATGCGCTAGTAGTACCAGGTAGATCAGGAAGACAGCCGATTCCCTACTCATTCATACTATTAATACCTCTAGGTGAAATATCTACTTGAATCAAACACTTGATGAAAAATGGGTCGTGGGCGCTCCGACTATAATAACAAGGTATATTAAAAATTATAATTTTAAAGGTAAATTAATAATTTGAAAGTTTATAATGGGAAATAAGGACAAGTTTTTATGTGTCTTTTTTATTTATCATTTTCCCATTATAAACTTTCAAATTAATAAAAATTATGGACGGAAATGATATTAATAAGTAAATTAATAATTTTATGCTATAAACTGAAAGATGATTGACACTAAAGTAGGTTAACGCATAATACTGGAGTTCATATCCCATTTTAGCTAATTCCATAAATAAAATTAACAAATTAATAGGTGTTTTGGACAAATTGTATATTTTATTAATTTTTGCACAACGTTTCGTCCGTTTCCGGACTTTATCAAGTGCTCAATCAATTAACAAATCAAACGTACATAAAATAGTGAGAACATCGAGAAAACAATTTAAAAAATTTAAGTTATCAATCTTGAGTTAACATAAAATAAATATTATTATTATTATTTATTTTTATGTTAACTCAAGATTGATAACTTAAATTTTTTAAATTGTTTTCTCGATGGTCTCACTATTTTATGTACGTTTAATTTGTTAATTGATTGAGCACTTGATAAAGTCCGGAAACGGACGAAACGTTGTGCAAAAATTAATAAAATATAAAATTTGTCCAAAACACCTATTAATTTGTTAATTTTATTTAAATAAAGAATGGACATTAACCAACTAATTCCATAACAAAAATAATTTAATTGACTTTAAAAATGATCAGTGTTAATGATTTATTATGTAGCTAAATCAAAAGAGGTTATCAGTGTGTCAATGACCTAAGCTCTATGGATGAATTTATGTTGGAATTGTGATAATCGATAAGAATGACGATAAAAGTAGTGCAAAATATCTCCCTTTTATGTGATGTTAATGTTGGAGCTGTGATAAATGATAAGAGCCAAGTCATATTTCCTATTAAATTAAAAGAAAATTGAAAAAAATATGGATGATAATGAAAAATAGATAGTTTATCAAGGATTTTAAAATACTAGAATGAGCAAATTTTATGTACACTATTTATATCCATGTTTTTAATTTTTTTTAAATGTAGGCCCTACAGTTCTTGCAAGAGATTCAGAGGAAAAAATGTGTTTTGTATTGCCATACGGTTAATAATGAATAGTAGGAAAAAATGATCAAGCCAAAGGCTGGAGACGTAGGTGTATATGTTGCAGTAAAACCCGTTTTTTAGTAAGAACGGGTTCTTACTGGTTAAAACGCGTTTCACTAAATAACTTTGTGGCAACTAGAATTTACTGATGTTTGTTGAGTTTGGTTCAAAGGTCTAGAACAGCGGTCGGGGAACCGGGGTAAATTACCCCAAATGGGGTAACAATGAAACTATCGGGGATAATAAGGACATTTTTTTAAATTTTCTATTTTATAAACTATTATAGTAGATATTTTAGTTTGAATTATGTTAATGTTACAATTTTTATTTACTGACAGATAGTTTTCATGTAAATTCTAATTAATTCAATAAATAATATACATTCATAAAACTAAAGATTTGAGCATTTTTTTTGAAAATAGTTTGGAATGTTTTTCAAAAAATCAGCTCGGGTTCAAATTAACCAATGTTTTTTAAAAGAGAAAGAATTCAATCTTTAGGACAAATTCTAAGATTTTAGTAGAAATATCATTAAATTGCGATATAAGAGGGGATTCATCCCCTCAGGAGGAGAACTAACATGCTTTCCGGGCAGTCAGTTAATCAGCTCACACCCACGAGACAAAAAACTCTCGCCGATAGTAATTTTTTAATTTCAAGTTTGAATCTTATTTAGTTTACGAGTACAATGCTTTGATAGACTGAAGGACTTTGTAGTTACACTGTTAAAAAAATTGTAAATTTACTATATGTTTTTACTGAAGGAGACAATAAAAGAGTGTGTTCTTCGCTGGAATTATAAATTTTATTTATTTATAACGAGACTATAGCTTCGAGGGCTTTGCCCTCTTCATCAGTCTATTACAATGTATTCACAGGAATTAATTTATGAAATTTCATAAATTAATTCCTGTGGATATTGTAATAGACTGATGAAGAGGCAAAGCCCTCGAAAACTATAGTCTCGTTATAAATAAATAAAATTTATAATTCCAGCAGAAGACACACTCTTTTATTGTCTCCTTCAATATATAAAAAATTCTGCTACTCTTGGCAAAAACTTTCAATTTAATATGTTTTTACAGTGAGCTGACTGACCAGAAAGCATGTTAGTTCTCAGGTTCGACTCCTGAGGTGATGAATCCCCTCTGAAATCGCAATTTAATGATATTTCTACTAAAATCTTAGAATTTGTCCTAAAGATTGAATTCTTTCTCTTTTAATATACATTTATCTTGCTTTTCAGAATGTAGGGGTAACAGCGACCTACGCAAAAATATTTTGGAGTAATGGCTAACTAAAAAAGTTCCCCGACCTCTGGTCTAGAATGTTGGGGTGGTGGTGTGGGGGCGGGAGTTGGGCACGGGTTCATGGTGCGGGGGTAGGGATGCTGGGTGGGTTTCGGGGGGTCGTTGGTTGGGGTTCGTGGGGCGTGCCTTGCAGCTAGTTATTAATAATACATGCCTACTTAGTTGATTTGCTTAATCGAAAAGATTTATTACGATTTGAACATTGAAATGGCTTAACTCATTTTAATCCTAATGTTAAGCCATTTCAATGTTCAAATTGTAATAAATCTTTTCGATTAAGAAATCAACTAAGTAGGCATGTAATTATTAATAACTAGCTGCAAGGCCCGACTTAGGCGGCTCCTCTTGCTAGACAGGGGACACGCCCCCTGGACCCAACCAACGAACCCCCCCCCCGACCCCTACCCCCGCACTATGAACCCGTGCCCAACCCCCGCCCCCACACCACCACCCCAACATTCTAGACCTTTGAACCAAACTCAACAAACATCAGTAAATTCTAGTTGCCATAAAGCTATTTTGTGAAACGCGTTTTAACCAGTAAGAACCCATTCTTACTAAAAAACGGGTTTTTACTGCAACATATACACCTACGTCTCCAACCTTTGGCTTGATCATTTTTTCCTCCTATTCATTATTAACCGTATGGCAATACAAAACACATTTTTTCCTCTGAATCTCTTGCAAGAACTGTAGGGCCTACATTTAAAAAAAACTAAAAACATGGATAAATAGTGTACATAAAATTTGCTCATTCTAGTATTTTAAAACCCTTGATTTTAATAAAAAAAGTCTTATTACAATTGTTTTCAACCTATAAACTCCTGATGATGGACTAATAATCCGAAATATATTGGGTTTGTATAAACCTCTTTAAGTTTTATTTCATTCACTATGAAACTACACACCCTTTACTTTATTAATTAATATCATGTTTCACTTAAAACCTGCACTTTCCCTAAGTATTCTTGCCATGTGATTGCCACATTTCAAAATATAGCCAAATTTTTATATTATAAAAATACTATTAGTAGTAATAAAAAATAATAGAAGATTTTTTAAAACAAATTTAGACATGTATAAGGAAATAAAGATAAAAGAATAAAAAAAAAAAAAATAGAATAAAATATACTTTATAATTTTTCGTAGATTTTTTCCGGGGTTTCTCTTGGGTTGGATTTTTGTTTTTTTTTGATTTCTTGCTATTATTCTTCATTGTTTGAAAAAAAAAAATAAAAGTAATAAACGATTAAATACGGAATTAAAAACAATTTCTCTTATTAATCTCGAAGAAGATAAAGGTTAAGAAAATTATAATCTAGGTAAAAAGAAAAAAAAATGAAATAATTAATATAGTTAAAAAGCTTAAATTAATGGCATTCAATTCAATAATGCATTGTTATAAATAGAAATTAATACAAACCAAAGCGAGTAATTATTTTAATTGGAAATTGACTCTATAATAATGTTAAGATGTGAAGTTTATATTAATTTTAGAACTCATAAACAAAGTTAGCTTACAATTGACATTTAAAAAAAAGGCGCGAAATATAAATTTCATTAGAGAATACTGCTTCTATATATTCCCATGTTATATTAAGGTGATCAACTGTGTTCTTTTAGAGAGTTTTGTAGTTAAGTTTTAGTAGATGTACTCCTTTGGATCGTGTACTTCAAAAGTACTTTTCTTTAGGGTTGCGATTAAAAGTAATTCAGGACCCATTGCGGCCGCATAAGGAGGCAAAAGTAGGGAAATCAAAATATAATTTAATATATATATTTTTTTTATTTCATACAATTTTTATTTACTATACTCCTTTTTTTATTTCAAACAGTTGGTCACCTTAATTATATTATTTTACTTGAAATACACGAAAAGCAGCAATATTTACATTAAGTAAAGAAAATTTTTAAAATTTAAAATATAAGAGAGTAGAGTAGTATTTTATTAATTAATTTTTACTGTTTAAATGAGACAATTAAAAACTTGAGAGCAGTTTATTTATTTATTTATTATTATTAGACGGACTAAAGTCCTTTTATAGTTAAGATGTTCTCGTAAGGATAATAAATTTACAAGTTCTGATGTGGCCATCCACTTGACTTTACCATACACCCTGGTCCCTCTATTATATTTAATATTTAATGAAATTATTTATAATCATGTAGGGGGGTTAGTTTTTGCATTTTTAGTCTTCTGGGGACCCATTGATTATGTATACAAAATTTGGTTGAGTTTGGTAAATGGCAAAGATTTTCATATTTTGACCCTAGACTCCCTCTCCCCCCCATTTTGGGCGTTAGTTTTTGCATTTTTAGACTTCTGGGGGACCACGGAGTATGTATACATAATTTGGTTGAGTTTGCTCAAATGGCCGAGATTTTTAATTTTTAACCCCCACACCCCTATTAATTTTGGGTCGATATGCACCAAAATCTAATCAGCTTTTAATCTCAATGAACTAAAACTACGTGTGAAATTTGGTTTTGATATTCACACTAGTTTTTGAGCTAGCTCGTCCACAAAATTTGGTAACGCACAGACTAACCAACTAACAGACATTTTGGCAAAACAGTTATTATCTCAAAAAATATAATTTTTTCGATGTTCACTTCTTTTTTGTAGACCGAAATGCCATGGTTTCGGCCAATTTTTTTTATCAAAATAGTTTCAGCCGTTTTTGAGATATTTCAAAAAAAAAAATTTCATGCACGATTACAATACTTGACCATACCCTGTATTGTAAAGTAAAAAATAAGGCTGTTAAATAAACCCAAATTCTTCTTGTCCTTAGCAAATATTTATTTACAAAAACTTGGAGACATGTTCGGCAAGTTTTTGTAAATAAATATTTGCTAAGAACAGAAGAATTTGGGTTTAGCAGCCTTATTTTTCGAGTTACGAGGAGAACATCTTAACTGTTTTCTCAAGGTTTTTAATTGCCTCACTTTAAAACAAAAAAATAATTAATATAAAAACATCATAGTACCGTTATCTAGTATTTAAAATTTTAAAAAGTTTCAAAAATTTCTTTACTTTATTTAAAATGTTTCACCAAGAACCCACACCATTCATTCTCTCTTAACAAAATATATTTATACATATATATTTATATTTATATTTTCTAAAATAGAGCATAGCTCAATATTTTGATCTACCCTAGCGTTTTTCAAGACATAGTTTCTTTGTTAATCCAACCTCTTCTTAACTAAGTTACTGATGATAGTTTAAATAAAAGTCTTAACAAAAGCCTTTTCAATTTATCAATTTTCTAGTTAAAAATACAAATAAATATTTTTTAGTGCTCATACTTTGAGCGAAACGTTGTAGTTGTATTGTATTATTTGTTCTTGTTCAATAAATAATTAGAATTAATTATTTCACAAAAAATTCAAATTTTAAAGTAATATTTTTTAGTCTTTATCGTCTTTTTCGGATTTGAAAATAATTTCTTATATAATTAAGAGATAACCTTGAATAATTTCGAGTAAAGATTCAATTTAATTTTCTCTTGAAAAAATGAGCCTTTTTTTTACCTGGAAATTCGCATGAAATCGACTCAACTTTGAAAATATCAATATAATATATTTTTGTTATTTTTAAAGCTGATGGTTTGACCCAAAACAATTTCCATTCAAAGTAATTTTCTAATTAATTAAGAAATTATTTCGAAATTCAGAAAGATTACCTAAAACTAATAAAAACTATTTTTTGAATTATTACATCAAAACTGATCAAATTCGTTTTTACACACCCTTTACCTTTATTAATTTTTACTAAGTGTTTAAAAGAACGGTGAGAAGAGATTTACTTAGCATAGATGCTCTATTTTGAAAAATGCTAGTGTCTTATTCAAAGGGCAATTTTTAAAAATGACCTGTGCAGAAGTGCAATAATGTAGTTTTCCCTCATATTCCGTCCAGTCATTAATTAATAAATGCTGGAAATGATTTTTTTTTCGAAGTATTTAAGGACTCAGAAAACGAATATGATACTCTTTTTTTGTAGCAAATTATGTTAAATTTGTTTTAGTTTTATTTCGAATAAGTTTTGAAAAAGATTGTTGAAACTCAGGTCACGTGAATGCATTATAATAATTTTAATTCAAAATTAATTTCTGGGCTCGTCAATAGAAAACTTAATAAGATTTCCTTTAATTCGATCTCATTACAATTTTATGAGACAATATCAATGTTGAGTGTTACTCTTACAATCTCTCTTCAAATGACAAGATTACTTTTGTAGCAAAAGCTGCTTGGCTTTTTTTCACACCACATCACTTCTTACCAGTGGTGTCATCGCAAATTTAGCACTGCCAGAACGCTCTAATTCCGGGGGTCCTCCACCAGAAAATTTTGGAAATATATGTTCCCAAAACTACTGCTTCTTACCCTATACAAATTCAAAGCCCAAATTCGTCCGTCTCGAATATGGTTCGCATGGTGTGAAGCCTCCAAGCATTCTCTTGCCCCCTTTGATGCATCAGAGTTATGGCAGAATCCAGCTAACTAGAGCCCTCGCTTCCCTGGACCTATTGTAGAATCATCTCTGCTCTTTCACTTTTCTATAAATACTACCATGGCCTCCGCTCTAATGATATAAAATCAATAATCCCACTTAAAGCTTCATTTAAACGAAACACACGATTTTCCAACAATCGATATTAACCAAACAAAAGCACTGGCCAACTTTTATCCCTCTAACTTCTAGAGACGGATCTATTCCCGAATCCGTCTTTTCTGCCACGTATAACCTTCAGGCTTTTAAGCCTCGTATTCACAGGTCCCTTCGACCCAATCCCTGAAATGTTCATATTTCTATTCTTCTTTCCACGGTGCAAACATCCACCTCAGACTACTTTTTTGGTGCAATATCTTCATTAATATTTTGAAAAAATTTCAGATCAATTCTGCTTATAAAATATATGGTTTTTTACGTTAGTTTTGAGGCTAGATTGATCCCTACACTAATGTTGATTTTAGGATGGGGATACCAGCCTGAACGAATGCAAGCAGGGCTATACCTGATAATATACACTTTACTTGCCTCTCTCCCTTTGTTAGGGGGAATTTTGGCGTTGGAGAAAAGAGCTATAACCTACCAATTTATGAGTTGGAAATGACAAAGTGGGAGTTTGTATTTGTATTTAAGTTTGTTAATGACATTTATGGTGAAAATACCCATGTTAATGTACTATTCAAAAAAGACCAACACGGTTCAAATGCGTTCTATTTTGATAAGGTAAAAAACATTTCTCTAATATTTTACAACCAAAAAAAAGAGTATCATATTCATTTCAAATATTTCAGAAAATGTAAAGAATGATCCAATGAAAGAGGTGGTTACGAAATTAATGGCATGATTAAGATATGAAAATAAAATAAAAATTTTGACGAATTTTTCGATTTAAAGAAAATTTCAATTTGTTAATATTAACTTAACAAAATTATGTAGTTTTGAGATTGAGGCAACATCAAAACTTTTATTATCATACATTTGTTTAATAAAGCAAGGAGAAAGTTATGATAAATATGAGTTATTTTTAGTTAGAGATATCCAAGTGCATTAGTGCATAAATATCAACATATTATAAATTGAGGTCAAAGGAGTAGGTAGGATAGGCGAGGAAAAAAGTATACCTGGAATGTATTTGTATTGGCGGTCAACTTGAGGGTGAGTTTGAGGGCAGGATGGTCTTCTTTTTCTTTAGACGCCGTTTCGGAAGGATTTTCCCTCTCGACGTTTTCCGTTGGCCGCGCCTGTGTTATTATAAATTAATGTAAATCACTTATAATTGTTTTGATAGAAAAAATATTTAAATAATATTAATAATAAAAAATAATAAAATAAAAACACCACTTGAAAAGATTTTGTTTTGCTGAGAGTAGCAAAGTTGTTGATTCATAAAGAGAGATCTATAAGGTTGTCCTTTGCTTGATGCAAATATATATTTATATAATTTTGCATCAAGCAGAGGGCAACCTGATTGATTTCTTTTTATGAAAAAACACCAATCTTTCTAGTTAATGTAGTAGCGTTCATTTGTTATAATATTAAACTAATCAAGATTTTAAAGAAATTTCATAACCATTCATATTTTACAATATAAAGATTAATTTTGGTTACAATTTTTTGTTAAAAAATGTTATTTGAATGGTTTATTTTTCAAAAAGATTCACAAATAAGTTATAATTGAATAAAGTAAAGTAAAATCGAAAATAAAAACTTTTTGTAAATAACTAATAAGGAAAAAATCTTTAAATTCTTTTTTTTTACAATTATTTTTACGGTAATAATTTATCAAAAATGAAGAGTACTTTTTCTCAATTTAAAATAAATAAGTTTTAATATATATTTTAATTAAATTGAAAGTTTTTGCCGAGAGTAGCAGAATTTTTATATATTTAAGGAGACAATAAAAGCTGGAATTATAAATTTTATTTATTTATAACGAGACTATAAATCCTGTGAATACATTGTAATAGACTGATGAAGAGGGCAAAGCCCTCGAAACTATAGTCTCGTTATAAATAAATAAAATTTATAATTCCAGCAGAAGACACACTCTTTTATTGTCTACTTCAATATATTTTAATGTTTACAAATACGAGTATTGAGTATAATCCCTTTTAATACAAGTTGATTTATTTAATAAGTGTTGTATAACTCGTTACTATATTAAACATACGGTAATTTTTAATAATATAAATTATTTTTTAAGAGAAAATTACGAGATGAATGAAGGCCAATTTGAAAAAAGTTTTTTCATAATCAAATTGGAGGAAAAGGTAAAATTTTTTTGTAAAATTTGTATGCTTTCTGGAAACGTCCAATTTTTACAGCGTTTAAGCATAAAAACAAAAAAAACAAAATTTAAAGAATTTAATGGTCGGGATCAGTAAAGGATTAGAAAAAAAAATTAATTCATTTACTAATATATAATAAAAAATTTGGGCTTACACTTTGAAAGGAATTTCGGTTTTGATTTGAATAGAATTGATACATCCATGATATGGTTTTTTCCCATTCCTTAATACTGAGGCCAGCCATTTTTTTAAAAATTCGATCTTTATTAGTAAAGTATTTGTTTATCACTATTAGCTATTGCCATAAATTACGTTGTAGGTATTAAAAAAATTATATAATTTAAAAATAAATAATATGATTCTGTAAATTTAATTATTTCTTTGAAATTTATATTTTAAAAATTACCATATTGTGATAAGATGGCTTTTTATCAATAAATTTAGAAAAATCAAAGGTAAAATAATTTCTTTGGAAAATCAAGCAGGTGTCTTAAATTGAATCCGAGTTATTTCTGATAATAATTTATATATACCTTGGGATTTTCCAAAGAAATTTGCTACACTCAATTTTTATATTTACAAAAAAGTTTCATTTTTCAAAGAAAATTTAGTAAATTGTTTACCATTAAAGACATTTCAATTATTTTTAATCTTAAAGTCGTAATAAACTTAATAAATACACAAATAATATATTAATAACACATGAAATACGACAGATATCTATAGAAAAAGAATCCCATCAAATACAAAGAATATCTTTTAACAAACTATTTCCAAATTATTTTATCTAGTCATTTTTGAATTTTCTAAAATCTATCAAAAGTATTAAAAAAAAAGATATTCCTTATTTAGAGAGAATTAAGTAAAATTCAACAAGCTCACTTGCCTTGTTTCTCCTATTTTAGTAGTGATGTCGCCTCTGGGTGATTTAATGATATTATATGACTTTTAGAATAATAATAGGAACAATAAAAAAATTTAATTACCTCGCGAAATCGTATACGTTTAAAGTTGAGTGAGAGGGTGTTAAATACTATTGATGCAACTTATAGTAATTTCAAGCAAGTTAAATAAAATTTAAATATATATCTATATCAGGGGTGTCAACGCCGTTCCCGCACTGGTTTTTTTATTTTATCTATTTATTTTAGGGGTTAAAAAATTTCACCGTACCCGTAGTGCTAAATTTGTGATGACACCACTGATCTATATTAGAGTGTAAACCTGCTAACTCCATTTTTTATCAAATATGACATATTAATACCGTTCGAAAGAAAAAGAGATGCAGCATCATCCAAATAAAACTGCACCTTAAAATTACGATCGTAAGTTGTAGGAAAAAAATGTGAAAAATATTTTTTTCCATAACAACAATATTAAATTTTGTTTGTTTTTTCTCTCCCCTGTAAAATATCCTTGTTATGAGTTACCAGGTTTACTCTCTAAGGCGACGATATAATATATTTATTTGAGGCGTGTAATTGCAAAACTCATTAAGTCTTCCATAAGCCTATTGAGAAAATTATACAAAAAAAAAAAGGTTTATTAACTTACAAATAAAAATAATCAAATTATTTTCATGATGTCGTTAAATAGTATGACCAATTACAACAAGGTATTTTTTACTTCTCTATTTCCCCAATAGTATATTAGTAGTTGTTAAGCTGTGACTTACAATCACGGAAAGTAAGGTTAGTAACCACCAAAGCCTCAACAAACAAACAGCGGTTAGTAAAAACCTCATAAAAATCCTTTAGTAAACCTCATAAAAAATCCTCGTTGTTTGGCCAGTCGCAGTTTACGTAGAACTTATTCAAACTTTAATCAGGGGGTTAAGACGCAGAGTGGGTCATTGAAATTTCTGGGAGGGGGTTGAAAATTGTTGCAAAATTAGCATTATATGGTAGAAATAAAAGCGGTCGAGTTTTATATGGTAACTTCAACAAAAGGTAATAAGATCTTCTCCTGGTTCTTTAGAATTGAATAAAATATATATTCTGTAGAACTAGTAGACCTAAAGTTGTAATGAATTCCTCTATTTGTAAGGGTTTCATTAAACTGGGGGGGGGCATCCCTACTTTAATAATGCTTAAATATTTATTCAATCTTTAGTTTAATATATTATATGTATTTATGTTGCAGTAAAAACTCGTTTTTAGTAAGAACGGGTTCTTGCTAGTTAAAATACGATTCACTAAATACCTTTGTTGCAACCAGAGTTTACTGATGTTGGTTGAGTTTGGTTCAAAGGTCTAGAATCTTCATTTTTGACCTTCCGCCTCATTTGGGTGTTTATTTTCAAAGTTTTTTAAACGAAAATGTCAAAAATTAAATCCTCTACAGCTTTATTCTAATTTTTGATATTTTCGTTTAAAATTTTTTGAAAATAAACACCCTAAATGAGGTGGAAGGTCAAAAATTAAGATTCTAGACCTTGAACCAAACCTAACTAACATTAATAAACTCTAGTTGCTTCAAAGGTATTCAGTGAAACGCGTTTTAACTATATTAGTAAGAACCCGTTCTTACTAAAAACGGGGTTTTACTGCAACATTTATACTACATTATTTGATATGTAGATACTTTTTGTTCATAACAATTTTTTCTAAAAATAAATTTGAGGAAAAATTTTGTAAATTTGGATTTTTAAAGTTTTGCAGCAACATAATCATTTAATATGTTTCGTAAAAGAAAAAAATTAATAGTGCTACAAATGAGCAGGAGAGTTTGTGAAAATAAAACGTTTTGTTATAGTTTTCATCAATATTTAGTTGAATTGTATTTATTACATTATGAAATTCGTGAAATCATGGACTTTTCTTAAGTTAGAAAGCACTCATGTATTAAACATAATATTTTCATAAGAATTTATATAGTTTTTAAGAAAATAAATATAGTAAAATAAACCAGATAAGGAATTTAAAATTTGTCCACAATACTGACACTAATATTCAAAATACGGTACAATTATAAATTAATACAAATAATTAATTGTAAAGAAATGAGTATCTATTTGAGAAAGAAAGATTGAATTTTTTCTCAAAATCAACTTGTGATATATAATCAATTATTATAATTTTACGAACATGAATTTAGGTCATTTATCAAAGATTTTAATTTCTCAAAATCAACTTGTGATATATAATCAAGGGTCTGACTAGTTTTGCCCGGAAATCTTACTAGTGCTTGGGTTCGACTCCAGAGGGGACAAGATCCTCCTACATGCAATATAAACATATCTATTAAAATCTTTGATCAATGACCTAAATTCATGTTTAGAAAATAATTAAATTGATCTGTAGTGGGGTCGGCAATTAGAAGACAGGGAATAAGGTATCCTCCCCATATTTTTATTTTTTATATTTAAAAAGTTGTGCAGCTACACGCCTCATATAATTTTATTAGATGAAAGCGTTAGATTTGGGTTTTGTTTATGAATTACCATACATTACAATAAAGAAAAGCGAACTAAGGATTAAGCGATACCTGAACTTTTATAATTAGCTTTTATAAATACCTAATTTCGAACACAAAGTTTTTCTATTGGGAAAAATTAGATAATTTTGATTATTTTTTTTGATAAAAATTTTAGAGACACACACTGTATTATCTCTAATATATATTGAAAGATAAAAAAAAGCCTCGTGAATTTTTAATGTCAATCAAGAATTTTGCGATCTACGAGGGTTTATCGAAAGAATGTAATTTGTATACCTTTTCAATTACAATTAAAAAATATTGTAATTTTTTAATTCATATTTCTTCCACTCACATTAAATATAAAATTAAATTGAAAAGAAATATCACGTTAGCACATAATTAGAAGAATATTATTAATAGATAAACCTTCAAATATTAAGAGAGAGAGAGAGAGAGAGAAACTTGAATATTTTGCGTAAATGGAAGAAATAGTCGTTTGAGCTGCATTTGCATTGTAATACTTTTAAACTTTCCAGGAAAAAAAACATTAACTAATTATTAATGAAACATCGTTTTGAATAACATATATTAATACTACTTTTAATAGTACAAATGGTTTGTTCTAAAAATCATCGTAATTGTTGGAATATTATTTTTCTTTATGATCAATTTTCTAATTGAATTGGTTTTTTAATTTATTATTATTACCCAGACAGAAGGGAATATTGCAGCAATATTACATTACAATATTAAAGCTTTCAGGAACATTGCAACAACATTGCAGCCATATTCCTATGTCCACCTCTTTTACAACATTGCGGCAATATTGCAGTAACATTGCAACAATATTGCCAATGTTGTAGGAACATTGCAGCAATATTGCGAATTCAATGCTGCCACTGCAATATTGGGACTTCAATGTTGCCACTGCAATATTGGCACTTCATTGATGCCACTACAATATTGACACTTCAATGTTGCTGCAATATTTCAGTCTGTCTGGGTAAAAACTATTTTTACGTTTTCATCAAAATTAGGCGAGTTTCTTGCATTGATTTATTATAAAATAAAAAATAAAACTTTACAAACAGGCTTATGAAATTGCAGATTGAATGCTTTGGTGATTGAGCTGCTGAAATGAAATTATAGCTAAAACCACTAAGAGTGCAAATTGTTAATGAGATAAATTTTCAGAATGCACGATAATTCGACACCTAGTTCTCGAATTGAAACGTCGTGCATCCTGAGGTGTTTGTCTCATTAAATATGTGCAATTTTCTGCAGAAACTTCTTTTGGAATAATAAAATAAATAATTTCTATTGGCCCAACCATAATTCATTTATGGTTTCATTGAATAATACAAAAAGTTTTTTAAATTTATTGTTAATTCTACTATAAAGATAAAAATAAAATAAAACAGAAAGCAACAGACAATAACAATTTGAAATTTCCAAAACTTTATCTTAAAAAGAGAATAATGAGAAGTGCTTCGATTCGATTGAGAGAAATGTCTAAACTATGGTCTAATGGATTTAAGTTTGAAACAGATAGAAATAGATAAAATTTCAAGCACCCTAGTATGCAGATATCATGTAAGAATGCGCACTTGTGGTTTGAGATCTTCAAGCAGATTTTACCCCCTCTTAAAAAGCTTTTTTAATTCCCCTTAATGTTATAACAGATGAATGAAATAATACCGTTTTGTGTGATTAAAGCGTGAAATGAGAATGCGGTAGTAGAATTATAATTATTTGATAATAATTAGATGCTGTTTTGAGGTATGTAAGCCCTTTGAACCAGATGTGGTGTTCAAATGAAGACAAGGAATTTTATTCTGGTTGAATAATGAGATGTATTGTCTTGTTTAGATGTTTAATTTTCAAATCACAAGACGGTTTCAGCGGAGACTCTCCACCATCATCAGCCAGTGTTTGAATTATACAGCGCTCAATGTACGTTCATAATATACAGTAAGAAAAGCATTTGATATGTTTCAATTACATTTTTGAAATGCTATAGAACATATATATAATATTAATACAACAATCCTCGTGAAAGGTTAAAATTAAATGAAAATATACATATTGTGTTATGTCCTTCATATAATAGATGTAAAAAATACTTATTTGTATGTCAAAATGATGTTATATATGTTATGAAGTCTTTAAATAAGTAAAACAACAAAAAAATATAAAATATAAAAATCCTTCTTTATAAATTCATAGTCATGAATTATGAGTTAATCAATCAACAATTTTTCATATCAACATATCGAAACGAATCTCAGTCTTCAATCTTTTAATATACATTTTTATAAAAGATTGAAGACTGAGATTCGTTTCGATATGTTAATATGAAAAATTGTTGATTGATGAATTTATAAAGAAGGATTTTTATATTTTATATTTTTTTTGTTGTTTTACTTATTTAAAGACTTCTAAACATATATCATTTTGACATACAAATAAGTAATTTTTACATATATTATATGAAGGACATAACACAATTATTATGTATATTTTCATTTAATTTTAACCTTTCACGAACAATGTTGTATTTATAATATATATGTTTTATAGCATTACAAAAATGTAATTAAAACATATCAAATGCTTTTCTTACTGTATACTATGAACGTATATTGAGCGCCGAGGGGTGAACCGCGACCTAAAATCGTGTACGCCTACTTCCACTTCCACTTTCATTTCCAAGTAGAAGACAATATATGGCAATAGATTATCTAATGAATTCCAAAGTAATTCCAAAGACGGTGTACACCTAATTCCAATCGCGGTTCACCCCTCGTTGAGCGCTATATAATTCAAACACTGACTAATGATGGTGGAGAGTCTCCGCCGAAACCGTCTCGTGATTTGAAAATAAAACATCCAAACAAGACAATACATCTCATTATTCACCAGAATAAAATTCCTTGACTTCATTTGAACTCCACATCTGGTTCAAAGGGCTTACATATCTCAGAACAGCATCTAATTATTATACATAAGCTATCAGCGCCTTCATCATAATTATTTGATTTCCTGCGCACTCTATAGCATAATAAAGATTTGCTTTCATCGATTTATTATATTTTATTTTAGAAAATAGCTTTTAGATATAATTGCGGCTAAAATGACAAATGACTTATTACACGAAGTTTCCGACTTTATTCTGGGTTTTTATGAAGGATTATTTGTACGAAAGGTTGATTTTCTTTTATCATGATATTCAATGATAACAAAGTAGAGCTCGCTAAGTTTGACTGCAATTGAGTGTCGGATAGTACAAGCTGTTAATTTTTTTTATTAAGTATGTTTCTGCTAGTAGGTAGAGAATAAATAAATCCTTCTATATATCGCTAGCCTGATCACCATAAAAAACATCACAAAATCTTCGAAATCAATATAAAAACAAATATTTAGAATATTAAAATGAATGATGAAATAAAAACTTAATAAAAGCAATTGTGAAAGGCCAAGATGAAAGATAATTAAAAGTATTTTCTTTTGGAGAGACGGACTGGTAGAATTTTAATGGAGAATTGAATGGAAGGCAG
Organism: Forficula auricularia; assembly: GCA_024734495.1. NCBI lineage: Eukaryota > Metazoa > Arthropoda > Insecta > Dermaptera > Forficulidae > Forficula > Forficula auricularia. The sequence continues at coordinate 7,521,104 of JALMQS010000681.1, read as the reverse complement.
CCCCAAGGATAATGAAAAATAAAATTCTGAATAAAATAAATTTATTGGAACGAGGTCACTCTCTTAAAAGAGGAGAAGAGATGGAAATTTTCTTTCTGATATTAATACAAAAGAAACAATAATATGAATATTTTGTATGAGAATTAAAATGATTTATGTGCTGAAGAATAAGCAGGATTGTTTTAAACTAGAACATTGATTTTCAAACTTTATTTTTAAATTGTACCATTGTATAATATGTATAATTCATAAAACCACTTTTATACCCCAAAATAAAATTTTTTACTCCAAAATTCCATTTTTGTTTTGTTTTGTTTTGAGACGTGAAATCAGATCCGCTTTCATTTTTTTACGTTCCGACGTAACTGTGACCAAGTTAACTGAGCCCATATTTTGTTAACATTTAACTTGACGTCACTTGATCACATGAAAATCACCAATCAAAAGCCTGAACCAACATGTATTGTTTACTTGATTCTAGACAAGCTATTTATTATAATAGTAGGTAAGTAATATGGACCTTGTTTAAAAATGTAGGTAAATATTAAGTAAATATTTAAAGATAATCTTAATATACATAAGTGCTTTAATTTAATAAATAATTGTTTTTTAAGGAATTATCTATATTTTATACAGGGGTGCCCATTAGGGTGCTCCTTATTTTGGATATTTTCGAATATTTATGCTGACAGGGGCTGGTTAGAAATAAATAAAAAAAATATCCCCCAAGTTTCAAGTCACTATCTCAATTTTAACCTAGTGCTTGTTACACAGCGATCTAAATAACAAGGGGCTTTTGGCATTGAACGATCAATTGTTTTATTCCGACCAAAGTAATGGGTCAAAAAATTTGAAACTCTGTAGACTCTATCCTTATAATAGTAGCTATCCTTCAGAATCTTTACAGATTTTTAGCTATTATAAATTTGTAGTCCATAACTTGGTAACACTAAGATATTTTATCTAGATATAACTCCAAAATTGTAATAGCTAAAAATATGTAAACATTCTGAACGATAGGTAATATTATAAGGATAGAGTCTACAGAGTTTCAAATTTTTTGAACCATTACTTTGGGTGGAATAAAAAATTGATCGTTCAATGCCAAAACCCCATGTTATTTAGATGGGAAACTTAATCGCTGTTTAGCACTAGGTTAAAATTGAGATAAAGACTTGAAACTTGGGAGATGTTTTTTTTTTTTTTTATTTATTTCTAACCATTTGGGCCACTGTCAGCATAAATATTCGAAAATATCCAAAATAAGGAGCATCCTAGTGCCCACCCCTAACGTGACCCCCCCCCCCCCTTGTACATTATATTTTCTTTTCTTCTAAATAATTAAAGGAGGTTTTATGAACTTTTCTTCAAGTTATAAACGTGACCGTTTTTATTTTTAGCATATATTGCTAATTTTGCAACAATTTTCAGCCCCCCAGAAATTTCAATGACGCACTGCGTCTTGGGCACCCCTGTTTTATATTATCATTCTAATTACAAATAGGAGTATTTCTAATAGTTTTAAGTATCTTGAAAATATTATAGGAAAATGGCCTATTTATTTTCTTCAAAGCTTTTGATTCAAATTCAATAGGAATACTACTTTCAGTATAAATATGGTAAAGTAAAAATAAGTATAAAAGGTAGAATGAATTGGGAAGGAAAATTTTTATATTTCAATAGGCGAATGGTGACTTTAAATTAAAAAAAAAAATCTTACGGTAAAATAGAATTAAGTTAACAGAATTAACTCAATTATGAGAACCGCCTTCCGAAATTTGTCTATTCGTTAAAAGCAATGCAAATACAAAACAAACAAAAATTACAATATGTCTTAATTTATAAGGTCAAGGGATCCCTGAAATTCTTACCTGAATATAACTTCGAATTCGTTTACAGGCGACTGCTCTTGCTGGTTTCTTTGGAGGTTTTAGCTCTAAAGTTTCTTCTTTGATATCAAAGTTGATTGATTCGGGAACTATAACTCGTCGTAATACAACCAATGGATTGCTGATATGTTTAGCGGTTAAATGTCGGTGGAGTTCCAACTCAGACTCAAAAGTGCGTATACAAGTCATACAAGTCGCACTGGGGATGCTCACCATATAATTCGAGGAAGAGTTCTCCCCGGGCTCCCAGGTATCTTCTTCTTTTTTTATATCTGTAACCTCTGAAAGAAAAAAGACTTTATTAGTATTGGTTCAAGAAGTTTTGAATAACTCTTATAATTGTAATAAAATATATTGAATAGTTAAATTATATTAAGGTTAATAAAAAAAAATAATATCATCTCTGTTAAATCAAAATATCGTATGTCAAAATTACAAAAAAAAAAAAATTTATTGAAATAAAACACTTGTATTTATTTGTTAGCTATACCTATCCCCTTTCAAATTTGTGTATGTTATCAGGTGATAGAACTCAAGTTACAGTTTAAAAACAAAACAAACTATTTAGGGTTAATATAGATGAAAACAAAAGGTTTTCTTAGATACTGAAAAGTGATGATTTTTACATACGACATTTAGAGGATGAGATAGAAATCAAGTTTCTAGAATGAGTGGTTTTTATTTTATGAAGGATAAACTGCTATTTTTTGAAACAATTGATCATTTCCTGTCTATAAATCTAAGAGTTTTAACAAAAAAGTAGTCCAAGTAAACGTTCAAGTCAACAAAATTTCCTAGACAATGAGATAGGAATCCAGTTTCTAGGATGAGTGGCTTTCATTTTATGAAGGAAAAACTGCATTTTTTTGCAAACAAATTGCAGTTTTTCAAAACTTCAACGTCATTGCGGCGCCATTATCGAATTAAGATGAAACTTTGTTTCAATTGTAGCAAATTTAATCTAGTTTAAAAATGTATAGAGTGGTCTTTGTCGAAAACGTGCTCCTTCATGGTCTAAATGGGAAAAAATCGAAAAAAGTGCGAGTTATTGGGATATTCAAAAGTGATCCTGGGAGGTTTTTTCGATCCCCATTAAAAAACGAAATACTGAATCAATTTTGCATTTCTTTTTTCTAATCGACACGAAATTTTGTCTTCTTTAATTTAGTATAGAACAATTATTTACAAAATGTTAACTGTTTTCGAGTTATAAGCAAAAAACTGGAAAAAGTCCGAAAATTTCGAGGTTTTTCGGCCACCAAATGTTGTCCCTCTCACTTTCGAGGTCGCAAACTTAGATTTGGCATACCCACACCAAACCAAACGATCCTAGATAAAATCTTTTTCCGCAATTAATGTAAGCTGAAACCTCCCTATTAACTGGGCAAATTTTGATATAACAGCGAAAATGTGAGCAAGAAAAAAATTCAAATGCATGTATTGGCAAATTTTTAGAAAATAATTTGTGAGGATGTGTAATAAATCAGTACGAGTAATAGAATAAACCAGTTGATCGGAAACTTTTCCAAAGCTGGACTACCCTTTGACAAGAATTTTGTTGGCGCCTCCTCCCTAAGCCCCGCTTGCGAGAGTGGTTGCAACCAGTGTAGTGAAATTCCTTTCAACATGCTCAGATTCCTCTAAACATGAAAGAACAACTTAGTGATAAATAACAAGTAATGGAATGTTGAAACTAGACTTTCCCCAGAACCCAGATCAATTTTGGACCAAAAAAATCCCAAGTTGACCAAAAAGTGTTTGGTTACTTTTGCGACATATCTATGCGAGTTAAGTTTTTCGATTATACTTGACATAAAAACAAAAGTAAGAACCGGATCGAACATGAAAATGATATTATTGTGTTTAATTGAAAAGATGTTGATGTTTTGCCGAGAGTAGCAGGGATGTTAATTATAAAGGGAAATCAATGAGGCTGTCCTCTGCTTGAAGTAAATAAACATATACATACCCCTTTGATCAAAAAGTTTCAGAAAATCAAAAATACAAATTTATTAATCAAAATCGATATTGTCTTCTTCAAAGTACTCCCCATCGACTGCAACGCACTCATGTCAGCGCTTGATCCAATTCTCAAAACATTTTTTTATTCGGTTTTTGGTTTGGTCATCAGAGCCGTCTTCGATTTTTCCATTATCTCCACTTGGCTGCTAAAACGCGTACCCCGGAGCGATTTTTTGAGTCGACTGAACAGGAAGAAGTCGCAGGGAGCCAAATCAGTCGAATTCGGTGGCTGTTGGATGGTATTCGTTACGTTCTTGGTCAAAAAGTTGCGGATAACGATGGCATTGTTCGATCGCGCGTTACGTGATTCCCACAAATCCGGTCTTTTTTGTCCTCTCAAAGCCAAATCATTAAACAAAATGTCTTGAACGGATTCATAAGCGATGTTCAAGATCGCTGCCATCTCTCCAATGGTCAATTTACAGTTTTCGTCCATAATTTCTTTGAGTTCATCGACCTTTTCGTCGGTTTTCGATGTCGACTGCGTTCGTCATCCTCGACAGACTCACGAAAACTAGGGCCACACATAAAACTTTGTTTTCGATAGAGTAACACTTCTTTAACATTTTCGCACCGTTTTTAACTCAAAATTTAATACAAACTTGTTGATGCAAAGACGATTTCATTTTTAAAATCGTAATGGTCGAATACCGAAAAACATGTTTCGAGGATTGGATCAAGCGCTGGGATAAGTGCGCTGCAGTCAATGGGGAGTACTTTGAATGGGACAATATCGATTTTGATGAATAAATTTGTATTTTTGTTTATCTGAATAAATTCCTGAAACTTTTTGATCAAGGTAGTATAATATATCAAATATATAATTTATTTGTTTAGGATATAGTTTCGAAGATGTTTTTGCATTATTATTAATATTATTATTATTTTAGTTTGTCATTTGATTCTTTGTATTTCTGTTTAATCGTCACTATTAATCTGTAAATATTTAGAGAAAATATCTTCAAAAAACAGTGATAAATGTCTATATAAAATACAGATTTCAAGTTACTATAATTTGTATATATAATTCTAAAGTAAATATTTAGAATCAAGGAATTATTATTTTTGGTATATTTTAATTACGCTGCAAAAGGTGAAAATAAATAAGCTTTATTTTATTTTGGAATTTGAACCCTCCCCCAGAGGGTCACAACCCACATTTGGAAATCACTGGTATGAACTTATGTGCTTATTGGGCAAAAGAAATGAATTTGACTAGACAATTTAAACTAAATAACATTGCTTCAATCTATACAGCTGAATGCTTGGCAATTTTTTTTGCTACCAGAGACGCACTAAATGATTTCACAGGCCAGACAAGTATAAGTATCTTAAGTGAAGCGCTCTGATGGCTATAAAGAACTATGATTCACAAACTAAAAACCCTTTAGTCTTAAGAATCATTAGGAACTTAATCAACAAACAACAAAAACGAACATGCCGGTTCATTTGGGTTAAAGCCCATATGGGAATCCCGGACAATGAAAGAGTGGACCTCTTAGCCAAAGATAGCATAATGAACTCGAGCTCTACACTGTTCAAGGAAATTACTATTTCGGATGCCGTCAATTGGCTCAAATCAAAATTTCATGATAATTGGATTACCTATTGGAAAGAATGGTATACTAATCACCCAACTCACTACTTCTACACCCTAACATTCCAAAGAAGCATTGGATTGATGATGTGCATCTGGGTCGAAATGCCTATACTATATTAGTTAGACTAATGTTTAACCATGGACGCTTTCCACCACATCTATTCAAAATAGGCATTTTTGACAGCCCGATGTGCATTTACTGCAACCTAGATGAAGGATCTGCCAACCATCTAATTTTTAATTGTACTAAATTTAAAAGAGAATCGAAAAAGTTATTAAATTATTTATTTGCCTCTGGCTTAACTGCGCCTTTTAATATTACGAATCTGCTAGCTTTAGAAGAGGAAGAAATTTTACATAAAGTAGCCTTTTTTTCATCAGCTGCAAAATTGAGCTATAAATTGGATACATATTTAACAGTTTTTTTTTCTTTCTTCAATTGTACCATCATTTTTCACTTTAAATTATAGAATCATTAATTGCGTGGCTGTATGGGCTTCTCTAAAGCCAAAAAAAAAACTTATTTAAAAACTAGCCAATGCAATGGACAATTCTAGAATTTTGGATGATCCATTAGTCCATAAAATCAACAGTAATTTGTAAAGTTTAAGTATAAAAGTGGTATTTTAACATACATTTTTGACAATTGAGGGTACCAATTAAATTCTTAAGTGTGGTGTGGCATACTACTTAATAAGACTAAGGTGAACAATCATTTTAAGAGCTTGAAAAAGTATCAAAAAAAGCAACCAAAAGATGTTATTAAATAATGTTTTGGATTTACCATGGTAAATCAAGTCCAAATACTAAATCCTTCAGTACACCATTTTTTGAATCTTTCCGTGCCAAAAAATAACATTGAAAAATACTCCAGACAAAAATTACCGTCATTAAATTCATCAAACGGATAGATAAAACAACGACATGAAAATCATCAACAAAATATCAACAAATAAAATTCTTGTACCATGGAAATTAATAATAATACTATTCACATAAAAATAAAATAGTAGACTATTGATCAATTTACAAAAACAAAAAACATTTTTAAATAGCATCGGCATAAAAATCACGAAACAAAAATACCCCCCGAAATAAAAATTAGTAAACAAAAATATCTGCGGGATACAAATAAACAAATAAGAAATAAATAAAATCAAAAAGTAAACTATTGTTCATTTACACAAAAATAAAATCCTGGTATAAAAATCATGAAACGAAAATCGTCCCCCAAAAATGCCCATCACAGAAAAAGTAGGTTGTTGATTGAATCACGGAAAAAATATAGCGATGAAAAATAAAGCTGACATTAAAATCACTAAACAAAAATAACCTCGTAATAAAAATTAACAAACAAAAATACTACAGTAGAGTCCCGAAAACTCGGAAGTCCGGATAACTCGGCCACACCATGGCAGAGCGAAAAAACCCCCATTTTCATGTAGTAAAGGCTTTAGACCTTCATAAAGTACGTACTTTTCCTTTGTTTAAGGGTATTTGTGCAGTTTATTCTATGTTATATTCTCAAGCAAATAATATATACAAAAGTACAGTACTGTATTTTCTAAAGAAACACTGGTACTTCTTCTTTTTTAACCCCATTCCCGATAACCCGAGATTTTCACAAAATCGGTCACCCTTCGGCCGAGTTTTCGGGACTCTACTGTAATTCATTTTATATTCATACAAACACGATACCAGAGCTATGGTAGGGATCGTTAGAAAATCGTTGAATTATACTTTTTACTGATTTCACATCAAACTACTATGAATCTTTATTTTTTTTATAAATAAAATTGATTCTAAACTAGATTAATTTTTATAGAGATGAAAAACGCATCCTATGACAAAATACAATTTTTAATTACGCATATTACAACGCTGTAATATAATGTTGATCATGATTGATGAATTTTATCTCGTGGATATTTGTGTATGTTTTTTGAAGTGAATTTTTTTTAGCGACGTATCTGTTTGAATTTTTTTGTTACAATAAAGGGGAAGGAACTGAGCCAATAGAGGGGAAATAAGAGACAAGCCTTGATGGAGCATTTGGCTACGCCCACTGTACTTCGTGGTGTATTTTAAAATCATAATTTAAATTTACTAATTTTAAAAATAAAATATTTGACCGGCTATAATCTGATCGCTAAACTAATTTACACACAGGAACACTCAATGGCCAAAATGGGCTATAGTTCCTTCCGGAAGGCTATTAAAAAATAAATAAAAAATAATTAAATAATTAACAAAGGATCTCAAAAATAATTAAAGTTTGATTGTAATTGTTAATAATTTATGTTTACAAGTATTTTTCTAAATTATCTTCAGGTTATTATGTCTACGGTCACTTAAAATTGATTTATAGGATGAAAAAGAGCGCTCCACATCTATAGAACTAACTACTGGGGGCGAATTTAAATGAACTTAACCCCCACTTTTATTTTGGAAGAAAAATATTGCAAACCCTTCGTCATTTTCGTGTAGAATATATGTACCTAGTATCTAGTACAACTGAATAATAAAAAAATGAGTCGGTTGTTGTTTTGTAACTTCTTTACATTCTTTGTAATCCAACTTCCTACTTCGTAGTCCAACACAACATTTCGTGTCGTTGAGGCCTATTTCAGTTTTCTTCGAATTTAAATTAGTGTCCCCCTGTTTTATTTAATCTTTTGTTTCATTCTTTCTCAGAAAAATTACTTTTAAAACCACTGTATTTGGCGTGAAATAGGCAATTTTATGCAATATTACTCAAATATCCAAAAATTGCAGTATAAAATTTAACCCCCAGTATCCTAGATGCATGATTCGGATAGATAAATGATCTACTGGGTCGTATGTGGCGGCAAACAAAATATGCAATTGCATAGGAATCCGGTCTCTAGTCATGAACTATTAGTGGGTTTTAAAATTAAACTTTCACTTCCCCAGTGAGCTTATGTGGATGAGGCTTCAGACATTTTTTTTATAAATAGTATTTTCCTGAAACTATTTTTAAAATGGGTCAATGACTTGTGACCAAGTCAGAATCTGGTGCCCCTAATTTTGCCCCCCGGAGCCGCTTCGCTCTTCGAAATTTCTCATCTATTCAATTCTGGAGAAGAATGCTGAATCGCTTCAAACTTCCTGTCTTTTTCTTCTTTATATTGTATTTTTTTTACAAATAAAAACAGGTACAATAAAAAAGAATATAGCTGATAGAAATTCAATCTATTTCTGTTGTCTTTAAATGTTAATTTGAAATTTTTCAATGCAGAATCGAGAATATCCATTTTATAAATTGAAAATTGAATTCTCAATTAGAAAAGGGATAGACATAAATATTTTGATAAAGCAGAACTTTGTTGTTGTTTGTTAGTTTTTCCAGTAAAGACCACCCGCGCCGCTTAATTGGAAATTTAATTAATTTTAAATTAAAAATTTAATTAATTTTCAATTACAAAATGCCAAGGGAACAAAAAATAAATAAATAAATAGCGCATAGTATCGATACAATCAATCGATGTTTTGTTGTTGCAAAGATAACTCCCCAAAAAAACTTTATCACTATCGATAGGATTATTTTTATAATACCAGATCATTAGAGCTAAATCAATATTCTCAAAAAGAAAATTTAGAGTGAAGTAGAACTTTTACGAACATATAATAAATCATTTTAGAGGTGACTTCAACTATTGATTTTTTTGGTAAAATACGAATAAAAGTGAGGACAGAATGGGATAAAGAGGAAATATGTAAGAAATCGTGACTGGTGATTGGTTCGTGCGTACCCTAGCCTGGTTGTATATAGAGAAGGTATTACTTCAACACAAAGGATCTGGTTTGTAAGGACTTTGAGAGCTTCTAATGGAAGTGCCACTTTTGTTGCCTCTTGGTTGCTGGAGCAACTATTCCTAAGTGTGAAGCGAAAGGGGAATTACACCACAACCAAAGTATCGATAGGGCTAGAAAAATAAATTTTTTAATTAAAAAGATTTTATTTTGCAAATAGGTGATGGGTCTCTATTATAAAACAAAATATTTTACTAATAATAATATTTTAAACTTGAAATAAAATGACAACTTACTTGAAATATAATTATAATATTTACCTTCGAAAAGAAGAAGTAAATAAAATTTGAAAGTTTTTAGTCAATTTACCAGTTGTATAAGTTTAAAACGGTGCTTTTTAGTAAAAAAAACCCCCATTAAAATATGTGATGTGGCCAACATATATTTGCCCCAGGGCCGCGCCAAGCCATTCGGGAGCCTGTGTGCAAACTATAATTTTGCACCCCTTCTAAAATTGTAGAGGAAAAAAGACACCCTACGGTCTAATGACCTTTATCTAAATAACGCCTTAGATAGGATGTGTTTTTTTCTTCTTTCATTACCCCTTTAATATTTAATAATAGTATTTTTTAAATTTAACTAAAATACATTCTATTTTGATTATATATTCTCAAATTTAATTTTTAGGTCCGGTCATCTGAGCTTTGCCCATGTGATCTTGCGGAGAGGGGCTGGAAGGGGTGACGCGGTAAGTAACCCTTCCCCACAGAATTTTCACAAAATGGGGACGCTGAAAATTTTTCCGAACCTTAGAGGGAGGACAGGTTTAAAAAGGTTGAGAATCACTCGGATAAGGGTTAAAAGAAACATCACTTTGGAAATTATGAACTGCGAATAAGAATTAATCTCACCTGACACTCTATGGATTGTTGGATTAGGGCCATCTTTAATGACATAAAAAATGTTTTTCAACTTGTTTAAAACAGAGTCACTATTTTCCGTTTGATCGACATTTGGTTTCTCATTTAATCGTAGTATTCTCATATTACCGATCTTCGCCATTAAATTTGCCTTCTTCATTTGATTCTTCAAAAATCTTTGACGAATCAGAGATATACTTTCTTGCTGCCTCAACATGGATGTTGGTGATTCCGGTAAAATAACACAATCATCATCAATGGATTTGACAGAGTCAGTATCTGAGTTTTCACTTTGAGTACTTTCATCTGAGGATGAACTAGACTGGTCTGACATCTTGTTTTTTAATTATAACGCGATGTGTTCGGTCAAGATGCTAGACTCGAAATGAAGATTGGACTATCAAGTATGTTTTCTGAGAATAAAGTTCAATGCTATTGGCGAGACGAATTGATAGGCAAGGGAAACTTACAAAGATACTTACAAAACTAAACGGATTAGTTATCTGAGTGATTTCTTCTCTTATATTCAAGATAACCAATAGTATTATGTAAAATTTTATTAAAATAATTCAATATATACACAAGTAATTATAATCAAAGATAAAAAATATCGAATCCAAGCAATATCCATTGAAATCGCATATATGTGTATTTATTACTTTTGACCCTTTATTTTTAAATAATTAGATAAATATTTGCAATATTTGTTTAAATATAAACATAATGAATGCCAATTAAAACTAGCATAATATTATTATCAATAAGATTATAATTAATAAATTAAATTAGAGGATTAAGAAATAATTGAATTATAGATGAAAAATCGACTAGGATTTGAGCCCAGGGTCTTTGCGTGACCGGCGCCTCAAATTTCACTGAGCTATTGATCCCAGATTAATATTTATATCTAGGCGCCAAGTTCATTTTGCGCCGTCGTGCGAAATACTGGTTGGCGCTTTTATATACATTGAGCCCAAATTCATCAATCACAACATTTTTTCCACGTTTCAAGGTTTTTTGACAATAAATTGACACGTTCTGATGGGGCCATCCATTTGACTTTACCATACACTTCTGGTTGAGTTTAGTACAAGGGCCTAGATTTTAATTTTTTTCACCCTACAACCCCCCTCCCCCTATTTTGGGCGATTAGTTTTTGCATTTTTAGTCTTCTGGTACCCCACTGATTATGATACAAAATTTGGTTCAGTTGGGTCCAAGGGCATAGATTTTAATTTTTTGACCCTACAACACCCCCCCCCCCTATTTTGGGCGGTTTGTTTTTGGATTTTTAGTGAGGGCTCACTGATCATATATACAAAATTTGGTTGAGTTTGCTCAAATGGGCTAGGTTTTTATTTTTTGACCCCCTTCCTAATTTTGGCGCCAGAAAAAAAATATTTTCGTTATTATAGGTTCATTTTTCATTATGTAAATGTATAAATGTGAATCTTTTAAAATAAGAGACTCTTGTAGGTGAATTCAAATTGTCTTAATTTTTAAAATAAATTCATTCCTTGTTTGTTTTACTTCTATATTACCAGACGGTGGGGAAGCATCACCAGACACAATCATGTTCAAACCTGTCGAGGCAAGCTCTCTGTTTGCAAGTAGCAGCATCAGACCCGTCATTTATAAGCTATATCTCGTATAATGGAAGCCCCTGCTAGTTAGACAACTAAATTGGCACATAAGTTAAGGTTATATCTACTCTACCACTAAAAGGCGCAAATCATTTTCCCATTTTTACTTTATTCAATGCGAAGCAGAAAAAGTATTGGATTGACCTCGCGTCATGTGCGACTTCAAAGTGTTCTCATGTAAAGACTACGGAATCCATGGTCTCAATCAAATTCACAAATTGTGTGTAGTATTCATTTAGGTTGTTTTTTAGTTTGCCATAAATTTAATAAAACTTGAGTAAGATACGAGGTAGGTTTCACAAAAAAGAAATAAAACAAAATTGAGTTTTGAATTCGATATATTTCGGGGGTTAGCCCATCATCAGGAGTCTAAGAAAACTGATTATATATTGGAAAAATAGTTTTACAAGTAACAATTTTTAAAAAAATTTTAAATGTATGTGGTGAGGGGAAAGTAGGGGAAGAGGAGAAGTTGTTCTAAGAATTAATATTTTCTATTGAGATTTGAACTGGCTGAAAGGAAGCTATACGTGCTATTATAATAACGAATTGGCAAGTATCTGAGAAGGTACAACTTGAAAGGTACATGAGAGAGTACAATTACCCTAGTATATTCAATGTGCGAACAATGGAAGGAATGTTTAGTTAATTTATTATAACATATAATCAATAATTGTATTTTTATACACTTCCAATTGATTATTTAAAATATTTGAATTATTAGAGAGGGCTATTTTTATTTCGGTGGATTCTAAGAGATCCAATTTAAGGCCTTTTCTTTCGAAATGAATGGGGATAGGGTTATTATTAGAGGTTGAATGGTTGGATTCATGTAAGTGAATTGCGAAGGCTGAGGTCGAATCTAAATTAATGTTATCGGATTTATTGAGATGATTAAGAGCTCTTACATGTTCGGAGTAACGTATTTTGAATGAGCGGCCTGTCTGCCCTATATAAAAAGCATCACAATCTTGACAAGTTAATTTATACACTCCTTATTTGTCTAATTTATCAATTTTGTCTATTTTATTGTTAATTAATTGGGATCCTAAATTGTTGTTGTTGTATAAAGCAGGAGTGATTCCATATGATCTAAGGGTATAAGCTAATGGAGATGTCAGATGATTAGAAATGAAGGGTATTCTTCTATATATTTTTTCAGTTCCCGATTCTAATGAGTGTAAGTGTGAAATAGTGAATTTACGTTTGATTTTATTATAAATTTTGTTGATAGTCGAAATGTTATATCCATTATTCAGGGCTATATTCTGAATGATGTTAAGCTCTTTATTGAAATTTATAGTATTCATGGGTATACTGAGGAGTCTATGAATCATTGAATAGAATGCTGCAAATTTTGTATTAATGGGGTGATTAGATGAGAAGGGAATGACTGAAACCTACCTCGTATCTTACTCAAGTTTTATTATATTAAAATGTTTCACCTAGAACCAACACCGAACTCCTTAAAAGTTATTGCCATAAATTACATAGGGTCTCGTCCAGAGACCAAAAAGTGCGATTTTTTTCGTTTAGTGAATGCAGATGGATGTGTTACGGTGGGGGAGGGAAGGAAGAATTTACTTGACTCTGTGAATTTACTATTAGATATAATTATTATTACTTATAAGATATAATATTAAAACTGCTACCACAAATAGATTTATCCCGAGGAAGAGCTCTACTTGACGCCCAATGAAATTAATTTAAAAGGACAAGGGAACGGGGCTAATTCATTGAACCAATATATTTAATTTAATTTAGTTTATTGAAAAAATGAAATGAAATGGTTTAAATATGTAGGATAATTGTTTATTAAATATTAACTGGACTCACGTGACCTTGACTTCTCTAGCAGGGACAAGAAAATGGGAAGCGTGTGCACTGTCCAGGTCGTCTTTCTTATCGGGACAAGACAGACAGTTTCTCAAAACGGGATTCGCAATGCTAGTACAAGACAAGAAAAGTGACCTCATAGACTCAGGTTCTAGCTAGACTCCTTCTCAAAACTCCGGCTCTAGAAAGACAGGCCTTTATTTTTCTTGTCGTCATCAGGAGCGCATCTGGGGAAGGGGCAAGTGTGAGGGAGGGGGAATACTTTAGGCATTCCTTCTGAGGCTTTTGAGCGAGAAATCGAGAACGTGTCCTTTTTATTTTTAACTTAAATTTAACATGATTATATTAAATTTTGAAAATTAAATTAAAAATCTTTCGGGCTGTTACAGATGTACGTATGTTACTCCTTTTTTTTGTCAAAGATTTTTTCTACACCGTTCCACCGATTGGTCAATGGTCGCCTATCGGCGCCTTTAAGGCCTTGGCGCCGTCGTGCATCCCTGCATATCCAATATGAAGTTGGCATTTAATTATTTTAAATCCTTTATTAATATTTAGTGGCTCCGTAGTAGCCTGATTATTATTATTATTATATTTTTAGATTGATTTTATTTTTAATTAATAATTATTTAATTTAATTAAATGACCAATTAAATATTTTCATAATTGAATAATAATAAATTAATTATCATTATCATGTTAATGAGCTTTTCATTTAAATATGTAATTGAACTTCGGAAGAGGGAGTTAAAGTTCGAAAGTATATTTTCTCTTAAACATACCATTAGTAAATTTTAGTTGATTACGTTGATCGATCATTTTTTAATTAGTTTAGGTCACTCTGTTGATTAGTGCTGAATTTCGATAGCCTTGAAAGCCACTACTTCTACTGAAATGTGTTGTTCACATTCCACATTGATTAGTGAGGCCTAATGGGAGATTCTGGATCCGGCAATTTACAATTTTCAACGATTTACAAAGGTCTATTATACCCATTAAGGTAGTTGTATCGTGACAATTGTAGCTAAAAGTTAATGCTAGAGTATATAGAACAAACAATAAGGATTCATAAGCCTAAAACTTTTTGCTGTTTATGTACCACTAATAGCCACTACTAGCCAATCCCGTGTTCGTTTGACAGATCTGGCAACACTGTCCGAGTTTGTGTATATTTTATTATAGAAATGTCAGATCAAATATATTATAAAGGAAGATTTATAAAAACAAAAAGTTCTTAATAAACGATTAAAAGCTGTTGCGATAATGGCTGAAGCGAAAAAATGTCAAAAAAGTGCTAAAGTTAACCCACTTTTTAGGTTAAATAAATGCGTTGTTGCCAGCTTGTTTTTAGTGTAAATTTTTCATTATTTATTCATTATTATCTCAGAAACTGTGTTGTAACTATGGAATAAAATTTTCTTTAAAAATTCATTAGTTATTATTTAATGTTGGTTTAGTTTTTTATAACAATGGTAAACTTTCGGATATCCCGTATAGTGCAATGTATAAGAGTCTGAAAACCTCTATGTTTAGAATTTAATATCTTCCGGAATTATATTGTTCAAAAATTTAGTTTTGCCACCAATCGATGCAGAAGTATTTAAATAATAATCTGTCTAAATTTCAAAAAAAAATCCTAAGAAAACGCATATGGTGATAAATCTAGTTTAAGGTCAAATATACGGCATTTCTTATTCAAGCACAAATTAAAAATATGAATTAAAATACTAAAAAATTGGATTTTATAATACTTCAAAAATGAAAACTGAAAAATAGTATATTTAATCGAAAATTAACAGTGAGGAATGATCAAAATTCAAAAAGCTAAAAATTTCCTTCCTCAATACTTTCTATATATGGTACTAAATACATAAGTATAGAATAATCGGAAGAAAGTATCTGTAACTACGCTTTATTCTTTAATGAGACTTTAATCCTTCTGATATCATTATGGGCATCTCTCATTAATTAAAGTCCAAAGAAATGCTGACCCTTTGCTATTCGGAATTTCTAATGAAGGGGATTTCACAAGGATTATATTTCCTTCGAAATATGCTGATGGCAAAGAACTTGAAACTTGAATAATGAAGAGTGCTTAACAGGCATTAATTTAATATGGAAAAATTAATGGTAATTAAGTCTAATGACCTATTATAAAAATAACTTTTTCTAGTTCAAATTTATTGAACTACTTATCTCTATTGAATTGATCAGCTTCGACAAATAAATACGCTCAATTAACTGTTGAAACTACTCATTCAATATGAGTCAATTAAGTATTTTTATTTTTATTTATACATACTAGTATATATTTTAGTTAGTGCAGGGTATGGTCAAGTATTGTATTCGTGTATGAAAAAAGTGTTTTTTCTTTTGCTTCGCTTTTTCAAAATATCTCAAAAACGGCTGAAACTATTTTGATTAAAAAAATTGGGCGAAAGTATGGCGATTTGGTCAACAAAAAAGCCCTAATAAGTGAACATCGAAAAATTTTTATTTTTCGAGATAATAAATGTTTTGTCAAAATGCCTGTTAGTATCTTAGTATGTGCGTTACCAAATTTTTGTGGACGGACTAGCTCAAAAACTAGTGTGAATATCAAAACGAAATTGTACATGTAGTTTTGGTGCATTGTGATTAAGGACGTTCCCTAATAAATCTATTTTCTTGCAATCATTTTAAAACTTTGAATACACATTTTTATAAGTGTCCTTTATACGTAGACATTATTTTCAATAGTCCTTGCGGCACTAAATTTGTAAATATTGACCATTGAAATTTGCATATTTAACACGCGAACCCTATCCCTATTGATGTTAAAGCGACTGTTTCATTAAATAACAATCGTAATTTTCTTAAAATCATTTTGAAAAACTGAGAATTATTAACTTAAGATATAACAAATATTTTTCTGTTAAAATAATTGTATCAAGCGGTATTCGTTTTGTATAAAAAATGTTAAAAGTTAGGTACTTTTGATGGTTTTCATTTTTTCTCTCATGGCGAGGTGGCGACTTGGCAACGTCGCACTAAAATCACTCAATTTTTCTATATCTAAAAAATTTCTGCAGCACGTGCATTTGAGATTTTTAGCTAATTCTCTCAACCAAACTATACTGTTCTCATCTGGAATTTCGCATTGAGCTGTTTCATTAAGTGTTTTTTTTTATTCTTTGTCTTTTAGCGTCGGTAAGAATGCAGTGTTGCCAGATCCGAGAAACGACGCAGGGAAAATATTTTTGCCTTTCTGCGCATGTGAGAGTAAGGGAAAGAGCGAACTGCATTTGAGCTATATTAGGGAACGTCCTTAAGAGCTGATTAGATTTCAGTTGAAATCGGACCCAAAATTAAGGGGAGGGAGTTTAAAAATCAAAATTATAGATTTTCAAACTAAAAAAAGCAAAAAAAAAAAAAAATGGAATATAAAGATAATATAAAGAGTGTAATAATAATATATTATATTACAAATTCAGTCAACAGCCATTGATACCTAATACGTAGAATTATATATAAATGCCACATAAGTTATCACTTCTGTCGTGTAGTCTTAAGCACACACCTGATTTTTTTACCTCGTGTAGTAAAGTTAAAATTAAATATGGACTAGCTTCTATCTGAACTAGTACTTCTATAAAATGATAAGTATGATATACAGAAGTAGTCATATTTCAAGTTAAATATTCATATCACAATTAGAATTTAATTTTAATGGAATCTGAAATATCTCATTTATTTTCTTACACAGATGTAGGTTAGAATTTTTTTTTGCTGCGATGGAAATAAATTAGGAAAGTTGTGTGGGTCACAAAAACCCCTCGACACTTTCAAGCACCCTGAGGAATGAAATGTCCTTCGTGCCAAAAACGTATTTTCCAGGATCGATACTTGCACACACCCTTCTATTTTACACAAAAAGTACTTCCAACTCTCTTTCCAGGGGTAAAAAAAAGCCAAACCATAAAATATTTCAACTACCGACAATAAAGCGAAAAGTTTCTAAAACAAATTATTTATAATCTTGGAAAGTGTTTAAAGTTGAAGCTTTGGAGGCTTTATTGAAGTTTCAATGTTTTTCTTCTTCCTTTGTATATTTATCTTCCCTAGTCACGTTAGAAGAGTCACGCCCAAATGTCGATCAACCAGGCTTTTAATGGAAATTGGCTTACAACACAAATACTAAATGGATTTTGATGGATTTTATTTCTGTAGTGTACTCCTAGTGACGTCACAGTATAACTAGGGGACATAAGACCACATTATACAGAGGCAAATAATACTTTATTAAGATTAAAATAATTATGTTTTTAATAATGCGCATGACTGCTAAGCTCAGATTAAACGATACAAATTTTTAATACAATCTTTATTATTAAACGAGCAATTCTTGTATATATAGAATCGGTTTCTCGAAAACAGCTCAACGGTTGGGATGAAATTCACGGGTTAGGGGGTTTTTGGCTTGACAATTCGATCTGTCACGGTTGTCGGCTAAGTTGTTTTTGATGGGTTTTTTGTTAATTGAAATAATTATTCACAGGTGTGAATAAAAATGTATAATCACATTTTTTTCTTTTAATAAAATTAATTGGTTTTTTTATTTTAAATTCCCCTAATAGATCATTACAATTATTATTATATGTTATAATTTGACAATTTAATTAATTAAAGGTATTTTTCTATAAAATAATTTATTAGAATATCAATTTTATTCACGTAAAAAATTCGACAATTCGAAATATCATCCCTCCTTCTTCAGGATTTAAAAGGGTCAACGAAAGAACCTCGGTGTATATATTAATATTATATTTAATTTCAATTACTCAAAACTTTGTGCCCAGTGATACGTCTTGATGATGGCCATAACGGGTCAAAACGTTGGTAAAAATATAAATTAAGTTTTATTTAAATTTTATTTTATTTTGGCTCCTATTAAAAATCGACCTTTTTACCTCAATTTAAAATTAAAAATAATATTAATACATATATCGCTTTTAACTGAATCAAAAAATTACCGAGCATCGCTCGGTATTCCAGGTACTACTTTATAAAGATGAAAATAATTATGTTTTTAATCATTTAATCAAATACGCATGACTGCTAAGCTCCGATTAAACAATAAAAATCTTCAACACAATAAATCTCTAATATAAGCCTAATAAATTATGAGGGTCTTCAAAATTTTACTAGCCCATTATATTCGTCCATTCTATAGTATTAATGATTATTCAATCTACAGGTATTATTAGATAATTTATTTTCAATAAAACTTAATTAATTCATGCTATTATTATTATTTTTTCAGGAACTTATATTTTCATAATATAAAAATTTAAATATTATTAGAATAGAATCGAAATGACTTATTATAAACTTTATACTTTCACATTTATATTCTAACTTATATCATGTAATTCTTGAAACCTTGAAATTTTATTAATTTTGTATTATTAAAATGTTTCACCTTAAACCGAGACCTAATTCTTTAAAAATTATTAATTCTTATAATCAGATTTTAGTCTACAAACTTTGTAATTAGGTATTATATAGTATTTTTTTTTAATCGCACCAATTAATTCTAGTTGGATACAAGTAACACGTGTAATAAGTAGGGTTCGGAATTTGCATATAATGAATGTTTCTTTCCTTGATTGCTATCCTTCTAATATTTTGTATCTGGACGTTTTAGGGTATCAGGACCCACCCAGAGAAATCTTATTTTGCATATAAATACATATTTTGGAGTTTAAGTGGATATTTTGCATATTTAGTGATTTAAGCTATATTTTTCATTTTGGTGTGATTTTTGTTCCTCGTGTGTTGAAAATTAGAAAAATAATTGAAGAAAATTTTAGCCACAGGTTTCAAACCTTTTTTGACCCCCCACCCCTGGACCCCTTCTCACTGTCAAACAAATCGAGAAAATTTAAGGAAATAATTAAAATATATTTAAATTAAAATGATATTTTTATGAAAATTATTCTAAAAAAATAAAAAATAAATAAATATTAAATTTCTTTTAAAAATAAACTTTGAAAACATTAATTTTGTATTAAAAAATATGCAGTTGTTTCTTAAAATTTTCTTAAATTTTTAAAGAGAAATAAATCACGCATTTGTTCTATTATGCTAAAAAAATATAAAAAACCCCGAATTTCTTTAAATTTATTTTCGTTAACATTAATTTTAAACTGTTTTTCTTGGAACTGAAAATTTACCCATTGCTGCCCTTAAATACCTTCCCAAGGTGTCTTGTGATGTGAAAAGATCATTTTCCAAGTTAAATTTAACTTTAACAGACAATAGATGTAGATTTAATGTAAGCAACTTAGAAATGTGTTTGATTATACAGAGCAATAAATTTGAAAATAAATTTATTGACTATTTCTTCTTTTACCCCTTCCTTGAGTCGGTTTAAAGCTATCAAGCACTAGATATTATGGGTTTATAATGCATATTTTAAGTGGATATTTCCGTTTAAAATGCATATTTTTAGTGCATATTTCGGCCTTTTTAAATCCATATTTTGCTGTTTTTTTAGTGCATATCGATCCAAACCCTAGTAATAAGTCTCATACTGTGTTCCTAATCTAATATCCAAGAACTAAGTACCAATACGCTTAAATTGATAATTTTTTACTTTATCCAATGCGAAGCATGGGAGAAAGTATTGTAATCGGTCTGGCGGCAAGCGCGACTTCAAAGGGTCCTCAGGTAAAGACTACGGAACCCATGGACTCAATTAAAGTCACAAATTGTAGTATTCAATTAGATTGAATTTTAGTACGTGACGATTTTGACAAAAATTACCTGGGGTCTCGTTGAGAGGCCAAAAAGTGCCATTTTTTTTGCAAGTGCGTGCGGATGGATGGATTATGTTATCGTTTTTTTTCGTCCACGATTTTTTCCACACCGTTGCACCAATTAAAATGAAAATGAAAACCTAACATTATTTTAACAAAATGAAGCGCTGATTAGTTTTTGGTACATATCGGCTCACAAACATTAGTACTTTATTTCGGTACTTTTTTAGTTTTTTCTAAATATCTTGAAAATGACTTAACCAATTTTGATGAAATTTAATATTGTAATTGAGTACCTTGAGGACCACAAAAATGGTCATATAAAATTTTTTGTAAAATTATATTTTAAAGTACTTTACCCTAGACTACGATAGTTCATTGGATAAAGTTTAGCAACGATCCGTTGCAGTTTATTTTGCATCTGGTCCTTTACTTTCAATATTTTAAAACCGTTGTCATTTTAATGTTAAGAATTTAGAATGATTAAAAAATTATTTTATGATAATAGATCATCCCTTGATTCAGAAGATCTCTGAAGTCATTAAGATATTAAACTAAAATCTATTTTCTATTGTTTTATTCAAAAGAAAAAAATAGGAATGGGAATAATTAGGCCCTCTTTAATAAGGATGATTGAGAAATAACTGGAAAAGGTCATTTGAGAAACCCAGTCTCAAGGGGGTAGTATGTATTAATTCACAGCTGTTTCGTATTTATTTAATCGATCTGTGTTTATCAAATGTAGATCATTTTAACTAATTTAAGAACTTCAATTTATTTTTATTATTATTGACAATTAAGTATATTGAAGAACCCAGGAAAAATTGAATTTTATATTGAATTCAACGGTTTATCAAAGTTTGATGCTTGAGATAAGAATGAACTAGTGTGTGGTGAATGTTCCATGATTATTTCAGTCCCCACGGCAAATTACTCGGTTAGGCAACTTGCATGTTTGTGAGGTTCATTTTATTCCTAACTAATTTACTAGTGGGGGGAATTTAAGAACACGCAATGGAAGAGAGCATTACTGGCTGGGGTTTCATGTACAAAACTCAATATACTCCAATATATATATAGAACGAGAAAAATTAATAAATAAGCCCAACAGTGCCTGAGTTGGTTGAAATTATTAAATGTTTGATTCAAATTGTTGAGTTGTTCTTTTTAAGTTTAAAATTTTTAACCAAAATGATAATTTAGTGAGATTTCTATTAAAATATACAAATAGATTAGAAGTACTAATTCTAAAATTGTGTTCCAGTGCTATCGTAGCCATTTTTACTTTACCATACAGGCTATGGTCAAGTAGTGTAATCGTACATGAAAAAAGTGTTTTTTCCTTCTTTTTTTCAAAATATCTCAAAAACGGCTTAAACTATTTTGATCAAAAAAATTGAGCTAAACCATGGTATTTCGCCCTACAAAAAAGCTGAAATAAGTGAACATCGAAAAAATTATATTTTTTGAGATAATAAGTGTTTTGTCAAAATGTCTGTTAGTTAGTCTGTCTGGTTGGGTGTCCGTTAGTCTGTGCGTTACCAAATTTTTGTGGACGAGCTAGCTCAAAAACTAGTGTGAATATCGAAACCAAATTTCACACGTAGTTTTGGTCCATTGAGATTAAGAGCTGATTAGATTTTGGTGCATATCGACACAAAATTAAGGGGGGTGGAGGGGGGGTTAAAAATTAAAAATCTAGGCCATTTGAGCAAACTCAACCAAATTTTGTATACATAATCAGTGGACCCTCAGAAGTCTAAAAATCCAAAAACTAACCGCCCAAAATGGAGGGGGGGGGTGTAGGGTCAAAAAATGAAAATCTTGGCATTTGACCAAACTCAACCAAATTTTGTATACATAATCAGTGGCACCACCAGAAGTCTAAAAATGCAAAAACTAACTGCCCAAAATGGGGGGGGGGTGTATGGTCAAAAATGAAAATCTAGGCTCTTGTACCAAACTCAACCAAATTTTGTATATATAATTAGTGGGCCCCCAGCAGTCTAAAAATGCAAAAACTAACCCCCCCCCTTACATGAATATAAATAATTTGATTAAATATTAAATATAAGTGAGGGGCCAGGTTGTATGGTAAAGTCAAAGTGGATGACCACATCAGAACACGTCCGCTTATTTAATATGACTGAAGCATAATAATTAAATAATTATTAATTTTAATCCGGTCCTATGTGCAGATGACTCGTCAACTCTATAGGACACGAAATATTGTATGTGTATTTTCTGGATAAATAAATAATGATAGAACGAGGCATGACAGTCTCTCTTATCATAATACTAGAAGTATATTTTGAAATTTAGAAATAATCAATTTCAAAAATAGCTAAACAAGAGACACAGTCACGATGTAGAATAGGTCAGGGAATAGCTCGGCAGCGGTTAAAATAGCTCGCGATTTCGTTGAGATTTTTCAAGTACTTTCCTCTATATTATTTTTAATATTTTCTTTACGAATATTTCGATATTTTGAAAAGATTGGTTAAAGAGTGCAAAATTTGATCTTAACTGAAGAGATAGTATTGATTAAACTTGATTAAATATACAATGATTGTTATTTTTACGAGAGGTGAATTTAAGCAAAATTCACACATGCATTTTAGGGGTTGAAAAAGAGAAAATCTCTTTTTTCAATTCTTTATACCAGTGTTTTTCAACCTTTTTCATGACGCGGACCCCTTAGTATGAAAAAAATTTCGCGACCCCCTACCGGTAACGCTGTAACCTGTATTTTATTATGAAAAACACTGCCTTATACTATAAGTGTCGCAAACTCTATCATCATACTAATTTTGAGCATTCTAGGGTCAGAGAATATTTGCTAGATGTGAATATACCCTACAAACTTCACCCCTTCATTTTAGAGATTCAAAAAGCGAAAATTTGTTTTTCGATTTTTCCCTTTATAAGTGTTTTCTAGATTTTGTATAAATGACCAATAGATATGTGATAATTTGTGATTTAGTTAAGCTTATGAACTTGTATTGAGGAAATAATTATTTTCAGCTATATTAATGTTTCCGCATAGTGTAAAATCCCCCTTGAGTTGCTTCCAGAAAAGATAACCCAGCTGTGATCGTCTGCTTGAATCGAGCAGTCCCTTGGCCCCAAATTATTTGAAATTATTCCCAAATGTCGGATATTTAACTCATGTGAAATCTCACCTAATTTCGTCTCATTCGACTTTATGGATCGTATTTTAATAGAAGCCCCTGCAAATTATGCAATAGATAATGCCAAAAGCAGGTCGTTAATTTGAATTTCGGTGACCGGGGTCAGGTCGCTGTGAAGATAAGGGTATTCCCGTCGTAATTTATCTTTTTAGTAGGGAACAAAGAGGTATTTTACTTCAAAAGGGGTAAAAATGAAATACGTTTTGTCAATTTACTTTATTCATGCCAATGGTCTAAATTACACTTATTATCCATTTATAAATAAATTAGTACGTGTGCACAAAGACTTATTCAGAGCTTATAATATTCATTCTTTCAAGGGAATTGGTATTAGCCTTATACAAACAAGATTATCATTAATAATACCTGTATTTATTTATTCTCAATGTGCTCTTGTTTTGAATCTAAACAGACTTCCAAAATGGGAATGAATTTATCAAAATAAGGGCATGCTGGTTTTCAAAACATTCTATCATATAAAAAACTATAAGTGATTAATCAATTTTTCAAAATTGATTAGTTAAAATCTAATTGCGATTCTTTTTATTGATTTCTATTAAAAATTACAGCCATTTAAACTGAACAATGAGCTTTTTGGCTATATCTTAGTTATGTAGAAATGATGGATGATGGTTTATGCTTATATTGATTTTAGTGGAACCAATACAGTAAACTGGATCAATCAATCGACCCATTATTATTTTTATTCTAACAAATTCTTTAATAAATAAAGCTTTCTTTTAAGACTCTATAAATAGGATACCTATATTACCGAGAGACCGGATTTTTAAGCAGTAAAAACTGCTAAAATATGCCATAAATTATGCAATTAAAAATGCTGAAATATTGTGGAGAAACAATTCATGGATATTGCACCACGATAATGCACCAGTTCACAATACATTGATTATTCGTCAATTTTCGGCCAAAAATAATACAAATACCATGCAACAAGCTCAAAATTCTCCTGATTTGGCTGTCTGTAATTTTCCTGTTCAATCAACTTAAAAAACCACTTCGATGAACGCGCTTTGATACCAGTGAAGAGATAAAAGAAAAATCGAAGGCGACACTGTTGACTAAACCGAAAATTGATTTCCAGAGGGCATTTGAAAACTGGATTAAACGCTGGGATAAGTGCAATGGTGCCAATGGGAACTACTTCGAAGGCGACGATTACAAATAAGATGAATAAAGTTTTAGTTTTTAAAATATTAAAATTGACCGGGTATTTTTTTTTTATAATGATATTGATACAAGAAGAAGTTGCACCAAGAAGGTACAACCTCTGAAGTCCGTGGTAGACCCTTGTAACGTGAAGATAAGGGGAGATTTAGGGATTGGGTAGCATTTGATCATGGTAGTATATGCAATTTTATGCAATATTCTTCAAATATACAAAAATATGTAGTATAAAATTTAACCCACAGTATCCTAGATGCATAAATCGGATAGATAATTGATCTCCTGGGTCATATGTGGCAGCAAACAGAATATGTAATTGCATAGGAATCCGGAATCTACCTATTACCTATTGAAGTATATGAAGAATTTACTCTCCAAAGAACTACACACGAGTATATTGTGTTTAACTATACTATTTCTTTCATAGTAAGTTAATTCTTCTACTAAATAATCAGAAGTAAATTTATGTTTGATTCCAATTACACTTGTAATGATTTTCTTACCTTTCTTCTCTTCGTTGGTTTCTTCATCTGGCTTAGTGTCGCCGTTACTCTTAGTTTGTTCAACTGGTTCAGTGTTGGTAGTATTCTTGTCAGAATCTGCTGGTAATATACTAACTGCTTTATTAACTGGTAAAATGGAGACAGCCTCCCGGACAACCTTCTCTGTTGATTGCGGCAATGAAGCTGTTTTAGTGGTTTCTCGTTTGGATATTGGTTCCAGGGTAATCTGGCCTGCAAAGTAAAACATACAAGCAATTAGTAAAATAAATTTTAATAGTTTATGATATATTCTAATACTTGTAGGTATTAATATAATAGATTAAAAGTAAAGATAAGCTTTGTGAGTTTTTACAGGCTAATCGAATGAAATTGAAATTATACACCTTTTTAGAATTTTGTTGAAAAATAAATGTAAACAGAAAATCACAATGATTAAATCTTAGACTCATTGAGGTATAGTTTATACCTTAGAGCATGAAATATATAGACACACCCTGATGTCGATTTGGTGAGGCCAACACCAACTAGAGAATGTGACGTCATCTGTAGGCAGGAACACCCAGAAATAGCATGGCCATTATAGTGTAACCAAAATAAATTTCCCGCGGCTATATTCCGGGAGCCTAGTGTCTGAACAGTGAATTATTCGAGCAGGAATGACTTTATGACGTGGAGGCTAGAGGAGTGAGTGATGACTAATGAACATGTGGCAGACAGATGATATATGGATGCCGATTTGTCAAGTAATAGTAGGCTTGCTCGGATCTGTTTTCGTTTCGTTTTTGATTAGCGCGTACCGCGTGCCGTTAATATTATTGTTTATCGTGTGTTTGAGTGTTTAGCGCGTGCCGCGTGCCGTTAATATTATTGTTTATCGTGTGTTTGAGTATTGTTGTTATTGTGGAAAAATAATTCAACAATAATTTATATATATAAATATATATATATCTTATATCTTAAATATCATCAAATATTTAAGTTATTTATTTATAGAAATGGCCGATTGCCTAATTCAAATACAAATATTGTTTTAATAATATAATTATTTGTTGTTCAATTTTAAATTATATAACTATATTTAATTAGTAAAACCCAAGTTTGTAACCACGTTGTTATACCTATATTCAAGACCTGGTTTGAAATAAAATAATATTTCAAACAACAAACATATATTATTTTATTTATTTTTGCCTTCAAAGGGCAAAGTGAACATTACTGAATTTTCCAGCCAGTACAATGGCGCCCGACCAAAGGACCCTATTTTTGTTTACGTTTCGTATCTTAATTAATCATTTGTGATTTTGTGACTACCGATTATAAGGAAAGAACAATATGGCGACCGAGCGATTCGTGGAAAAACTAGTGGCCGAACGAGAAGATTTATTCGACCATGTTCGGTCCCTTTACGAGAAATGTACACAGCTGACCCCTTCTCAGGTAGAAGATTTTAAAAATATCCTAGAGAAGTTACCAGGGTTGGAAACTCAATTTGGGGAGGTCCAGAGGGGCATTCGCTTGTGTAATTGCCGCACTTCTGATCCCAAAGAAAAAATTGAGATCCCGAAAACGTGGGTGGCCTTCACCGATATCATCGACGGCATAATAAACAAGTATCGAGCGTTGGTAAAACGTGTAGGAGAGCCACACACAGGAGTTCTTCCCTCTCCCATCGCAAGTACCGATTTCTCCATAATTTTATATAATCAAATCGTCTCGTGCTCCACTCTGCATACAGTGGCTACCGTTCCGTCCCATATCGATTTCTCGTCCCCTATTGTATCTTCAGACCCCCTCGTTCTTCATTCGTCCCGGACCCATTAATAAAACGGGAAGATTTAGAAGTAGATAAACAAGTTCAACTATATGAAAATGTTGAACATTTTGGAGAAGTTGAACACTTTGAAGAAGTTGAAGACTATTCAGAGGCTGAATTCTCAGAAGTTGAACATTTGGAAAAACCTGATGAAGTGGTTAATTATGATATTGATGAAGTTGTTAATGATGATGTTGATGAAGATGTCAATGATGATGATCTTAATGAAGATGATGAAGTACCTGGTGAAATTGTCAATTCTGAGAGTGATCATGATGAAATTGAACAAGAAGAACCTGGTGATAATATTCATGATGATAGTGATCCTGATGATCCTGATGAGATTGATCAAAATCAACTAATGGAGGTTGAAAATATTTCTTTGGATAATGTTAATGAAGACTTTGATGAAGAACTAATTGATAAAAAACCAAATATTCAATCCGTTGAAGAAGAAGAGGAATCTGACACAGTGATAACTGAAGTAAGCCCTGAAACTGTAATTGATCAGCCTCTAGAAACAGCTGAAGAAATGTATTCTAGAGAGGATGAGACAACTGATGTACAAAATGGAGATAAATACAATTTAAATTTTCCAGTCCCAGTGCCATTTCCCATTTATGTCCCGTGCCCCTTTTTCACGTTTAGCTTACCCTATCCACATCCTTTACCTTTTGATCCGGGTATATAGAAACTATCGGAGGAAGGTGTGCTCGACCCAGAACCTTCCCGAGCTCCCGGAACTTCCCCGCTGGGGGGGGGATATGTAACCAAAATAAATTTCCCGCGGCTATATTCCGGGAGCCTAGTGTCGGAACAGTGAATTATTCGAGCAGGAATGACTTTATGACGTGGAGGCTAGAGGAGTGAGTGATGACTAATGAACATGTGGCAGACAGATGATATATGGATGCCGATTTGTCAAGTAATAGTAGGCTTGCTCGGATCTGTTTTCGTTTCGTTTTTGATTAGCGCGTACCGCGTGCCGTTAATATTATTGTTTATCGTGTGTTTGAGTATTGTTGTTATTGTGGAAAAATAATTCAACAATAATTTATATATATAAATATATATATATCTTATATCTTAAATATCATCAAATATTTAAGTTATTTATTTATAGAAATGGCCGATTGCCTAATTCAAATACAAATATTGTTTTAATAATATAATTATTTGTTGTTCAATTTTAAATTATATAACTATATTTAATTAGTAAAACCCAAGTTTGTAACCACGTTGTTATACCTATATTCAAGACCTGGTTTGAAATAAAATAATATTTCAAACAACAAACATATATTATTTTATTTATTTTTGCCTTCAAAGGGCAAAGTGAACATTACTGAATTTTCCAGCCAGTACAATAGGAATTATTATACATTGAGATAAATTTATCTTAGTTTAGATTATTTATTTTGGATTCCAATAATCGAAAATTAATATTACGAAAATATTTATGCGAGAACGTGACGTCATCTGTAGGCGATGTTGGCCTCACTTCACTCTGTGTGGAGAGTAGCAGAGGGCGTGTCTATATATTTCATGGTCTAAGGTTTATACACCAGTGTCACTCTTTTAGTTGCTATTATGTTAGATTGTTTGGAACTATTTGTGGCTCCGCTAAGACGAATATGTAATTCAACTATGAATATTCAACTTTATGTATCAAACTTGATATTTATAAATAGTAATAATAAGTATAGATAAGTTATCTAAAACCATTAAGGCTAATAACTTCAAAACAGTTATCTATATTCATTACTTGAACCATTATCAAACACTATTAGACGATAAAACTAAGTAAGACAGGATAGAATAGAACGGAATTAGCATATGGAATAGATAATTAGAACCATTAGAATTATCCCTTTAATAAAAACTTTTAATAAAAATATATATTCAAGGTATTAGATAAATTAAAATAGTATTTTGCCGAGAGTAATAGAGTTTATTTTTAAGGAATACCATTTTTCATAGTAATTTTCTTGGGGAAATTTTTCAAAGAGGTGGTTTCCCGTTTCATCCCCCTGGATTTAATGAGACTCATTACATTTTTGGCAGAGAAAATTGTTCTGACTAAACTCAATTCGAAGTTGAACCGCAATACCGGCGCCCCAAAATAAAGGATAAACATTTTAAATAGAATGTGCAAAGAAAACTTTAAATAAGAATTTATTTTTAACCGACTTCAAAAAAGGAGGAGGTTCTCTATTCGACTGAATTTTTTTTTTTTTTTGTGTCTATGTTGCCTCATATCTCCGCCAATTGTGAAACAATTTTGAAAAAAAAATTGCATCTGGTTCAGTCTAGCTTCCGATTGGTCCCGTTTTTTTCATTGGTATTAGACCTTTTTTGTTAGGTTTGTTCAGGCCTAACTTCTTTGTTTATTAGCCGATTTAGATGATTCTTTTTTATTGGAAAGGGGGTATTTTAGGGATGGTGCCATATTAATTTGGTCAAGTTTTGATGATATGATCACTATTAATAACATCACTAAAAAGAGAAAAATAAAAATAATTTTTAAGAAAAAAATAAGACCGACTTCAAAAAATTAAATGCAACAAATAAAATACACTAAAAGGTATAAAATAATTATTATCTTATTTAGTTACAACTAAACGACGATATATTAACATGAAATTACTTTTTGAAGTCGGTGCCAAACAAACTATACCTTTTTTACTTATATATGAAAGTGGTGTAGGTTTTAGGTGAAAC
This sequence comes from Forficula auricularia, assembly GCA_024734495.1. NCBI lineage: Eukaryota > Metazoa > Arthropoda > Insecta > Dermaptera > Forficulidae > Forficula > Forficula auricularia. The sequence goes on along the minus strand of JALMQS010000681.1, from coordinate 7,491,207 downwards.
ATGATGTTAGTTAATAGAGTAAAGGGTGTGTAGTTTCACAGTGAATGAAATAAAACTCAAAGAGGTTTATTTCATTCACTGTGAACTACACACCTTACTCTATTAACCCAAACTATACCTATAAGCGAGCGTACCCAAACGTACTAAATAAGATCCGTCGAGTTCGATTCATAAAAGGTATATGTTTGGCACCGACTTCAAAAAGTAATTTCATGTTAATATTTCGTCGTTTAGTTGTAACTAAATAAGATAATAATTATTTTATACCTTTTAGTGTATTTTATTTGTTGCATTTAATTTTTTGAAGTCGGTCTTATTTTTTTCTTAAAAATTATTTTTTCATGTCACATAATTAAGAAAGTTCAAGGCGCATTTTTCTAGTTCTAAGTAGATTCCATTATGAGAGTCGCATTACTTTTTTCTTTCGCACCCTGAATTTTACCTTGAAAAATTAAAAATTGAAACTCAATTATCCGAACAAGATTTAAACGACTGATTAGAGTCCCCGATCCAGCTTTTTCACCGCCCTGGGTAAAAATTATTTCCACTTAACCCATCTTGAGACAATGTCGATCTCAATTAATTTTTAATTATTTTTAGTTTAGAAAAACTTGTTTCACTATACTTGCAACCTATAGTGACAAAGTATAAGTATCGAAGTTAGCGGAATTGCACTTGAATGAGCCAATGTTTAGCATTGGATAAAGTAAAAAATCTACTGGGATCCATTTAAAATGGACCTTTTCTTTTTTCATTGTATTAAATTTAAGATACTATACTTCTTTTTGATTGTTAGAAGTAATTTTGAAATAAATTGTATATATTTTTTTTCTGGCTAATAAAAACATCCTCTTAAAACTAAAAAAAACTAAAACTAAAACTAACTATAAATACATACATACATACAGGTGAAGCTAATATAAAACGAGTAAAAATGAAGACGACCAATTATAATAATTGATCGTCTTCATTTCACGTCACACGAAATACGAGACCTAAAAAAACTTCATTCGGCTCTCGGCTCAGAAATATTTGTTTTATGTGCCAATCTCGGGCGTCTGGCATACTCCATTTGTGCAAAAAATAATTGGCCACCTTAATTTAACACATGCAGAGTGTCGAATATGTACGACATATATAATTTTTTAATTTTTTTTATTTTTATAAAAGTTATTTTTTCTCTACAACTATTTTTACCCCTCCCCGTTAACTAGGTGTTTACATATATATGCTAATGGTTCTTTATCATGTTGACAAGTTCTTTATTTTATTTACTAAAAATTTGTCATTTTTTATCAAATAATTATCTAAATATTTTTGTTTTTATCAGTGAGTGTTTCATTTTTTGAATTCTACCTATTAGTCCATTCTCAACTGTTTTATGTTTTTTTAATTGTGTTTAGATTTTATTTTTTGATTTGTTCTAAAAATGTCATTTCAGTAATTCTCCAATTTGAATAAATGTTATATTTATATCTTCAATAAAAATTATTATAAATAGAGACTCAGTTTAAACAGTGAAATAAATAATAGCAAGCAACGACAATGGTGACCCCAATCAAAAAATAATTTCGTCATATTTTTGTAAACATCCCCCCTAGCTATTTCATTACGTCACGATATCCCAGTCTCCTCAACTTTCTTAAAACAAAAAAAAATGAATGATATAATTTGTATAACTGTCAGTAATACAAGTATATTCGTAGAAATTATATTATGTTTATTTTGGTGTAGGTTCTTGATGAAAAATATTTTAATTAAGTAGTGAAAATTTAAAAAAATAAAAATTCTAGGTATGTCAAACCTAACTAGAATTTTTATATTTTTAAATTTTTCAAAATTGTTAAAATTTTTTTAAATTTTCATTAGTTTTTTAAAATATGTTTCACCAAGAACCTAGACCAAATTAATATTCAAAATTATATTTATTTAATTGTGAATATGGTTGTTCTTCTTCTTTTAAGTGCCATATCAGGTCTCCCTGACGGTTTGGCTCCTCTCCACATATACCTGTGCTGAGTCTGTTTAGCTGTTTTTAAACAGATATACGGGACCTACTTTTTAACGCCGGTTCCGAACGATTAGTTTGGAGAGGTTACTAGGCATTTATAATCTTGGTAGGTTGCCATTGCTTTTCAAGAGGAGGCACCTGAAAATATCTGATGACTCAGTCTCGAACCAGCGCACTTCGAGTCAGCGACCCGACACTCTAGCCACTGACCCACAGTCGCCTCTAATATGGTTGTTAATAGAATAAAAATAAAATTGATGTATCTATATGACGTCACGTTTGCTAATATTGACCCTCCTCGTCACATATTTTACCTCTGGGCTATATACCCCTCTTCCCTATTGTTGCGTACACATTTTATAGACGGGCCCAAAGACAAGTTGAAGCTTAAATTTATAAAAGTATTAATTGAAATCGACCATGGTAACATTGGTATTTCACTCAGAAAATTAAGATTTCGAAGGATAATAATAAATTATTTAACCTGGAGAGGTGCTATTAATGTATTCGGACCAATCTTCGTAAAGAGCATTCTTTAATAATCGGGATTAGTTATTTTTTCAATAGTTGAAAGATTTGTAACTGCACTGAAACCTACTTTTACTAAATATGATGAAGGAAATGCAATTAAAAACTTTTGTACTATGGAATATAATTTGCTTTTGAAGTCAGAACGGTTGGTAGCCATTTTTGTAAGTTTGGTGATAGAAGTTCTAAAATTAATTTACTCATCAAAAAATTAAAATTATATGATTTTCAAGCTAAACCCCCCCCCCCAAATGAAATTTACTATGAAATTGCCCGATATAAAATAATAATAAATATATTATTTCTTTCGGGGACCAAAATAAGGGGATCCAAAATATAATTATAGCCCAAGTCCTAAAAGCTTGGATTGATTTGCATGAAATTTTGCTTATGTCATTGTAAGACCTTTCGAAAGTGATTATCAATCTGAATCTTCAGATGAATTTGACTGGGACTTCAAACCTTAACTACCATACCAATTAGCGATGGTTTTATAATGCAATTATTTAGTATATGTTAACGAGAACTACCAACTATTTAATATGTATTCAAGCATAGAAGTATATTATTATGTATTAGTAATAAAATTATATAAGATCTAATTACAATTTTATATAAAGTACTAATTCAGAATCAATTTGATGATTTTCAATACTAAATAATAGGTAATATAGTAATGTGATATGCTTGTTTTACTAAATTAATCTCTTCAAAATATTTGTTAGATATTGTAGAAAAATCTAACTAAAGCATGATGACTTCTAAAAAAAGATGAGGAAAAGAAAAAGTAAAAAAAAAAAAAAAAAAAAAAAATTGAAATAAAATTAAAAATAAATTTTATATTACGAATAATAAAAACATGGAGCGTCCTAGATTAAATATACCATATGTAGATAGTTACTTTAACTCCACTCCTTTATTATTCTTGATATAAAATTCGCAGATGAATTTTGTAAAGATAATTATTTAATCTATTGTTTCCATTAAACTAAATCGTTAATTATTATTATTTTTTTGTGTGTGTGCAAAATTTGAGCTAGAAAGCTTTTCAAGAAATAATTTAAGATTAAATGGCAAAGTTTTGACCAGAAGCTTCACAAGCCAAGAGCAAGTTAAATAAAAGGAACTAGCATATAATTAAAGTAAAGAAAATATTGACAAATTTAAGAAATTTTTAAAATTTTAAAATGTTTCTTAAATTTTCCGAAATTTTCTTTACTTTATTTAAAATGTTTCACCAAGAACCCACACCATTTTCCCTTAACAAAAAAAGAAACTATAATTATTATTATATATACATAATATTATTATAAATTTGTTTATAAGGGTGTATCCAGAAATTTTCAAGGGGGGGGGGGGGCAAAATTCAGTAGGAATGCAGACCCCGTATTAATTTCGGAGGCCATCTCACCAGTAAGGGAATATTTAATAAATATAGTCGTCATGTTTATAAAAAAGTTTTAAAAAATTATAAAATTTGCCCCCCCCCCCCGAAAAGCCAGCCACCTCTTGCATGTTTGTTTATTCTTAAGAATGTTTGAGAAAAATATAGGGAAAATTAGACTCAATGAGGTGAAGACACCCCCCCCTATTTGAAAATATTCAGGTAACATTTTTAAATGAACAACAAAAGGAACCCTAAATAATAATAATTTAATAGAAAAGACTTATGAGTGGCTTTAAATCTAGAGGGGATCGACCTTGTTCTAGCGTAGCACGAATATGCTTTTAATAGAACTCTGAGCTATATATAAAGAGCACATCTTTGAATAGACGATGGAAGAGGCTGTGAGCTTTTGTTGTAGCTTTGTACACAACAGAAGAAATAACCCTTTCAATCTAAATCAACAAAAAATGGTAAAGAAAAAGGTCATCTGACAGAGAAAGAAGGACCATCACAAGTATCCATCACACAGACCAGGTAGACAAACATATGACAATTAAATAAATAATAACGTTTTATAATCTGCTTTGGTTAAAGAATTGTCCATGGTCTCAAAAACCAAGACCCTTTACAAAAAAAAGAAAAAGATAAACTAAATGATTATTATTGTGAATACAGTGAAACCCCTCAAATCCGAACCCCGGAAATCCGAAAAAAGAAACTTATTTATTTAGTCATAAAACAATTATGTATATATTCTACATTATAGCCTTATTTTACATAATTAGTTGAAAAATTAACAAAGAAGTACAGTTAGCATATCTAACAAAGTGTAAATGTGTCTACATATTTTATGTCATTGAAAAACGGTAAAAGTTGGTTATTGAAAATCTTTAGGTTAATCACTTTGCAAAAACAATGAAATAATAATAGAAACACACAAAATATCACTTATATTATATAGTTATCTCCAATTGTCGAAGCTGCTTTCGGCTAATCCGAACAAATTGAAATCCGAACAGGCTACAGCCCCAATTAGTTCGGATTTGAGGGGTTTCATTGTAATTTCGAAAATAAAAGAATAATCGATTATAAGAAGATCTTAATGAAATTAATTCCTGTTTTTTAGTTGCTTTATCACAAAAGACTTAAATGGAAATTTGAGCATTACAGATAGCGCAGTAATTTTATCGTAGATGGTAGAAGTATCGACGTGGCATCTTTTTCTCTTTTAATTCTGAATCACATACTACTGTATCTTGAATAATAAGAGAACTCAACTATGTATTCTTCAGTTTGAATAAAACTTGGTATACTAAGGTTTCCGAGGTTGCTGATTACGAATCAAAAGTCAAAATTACGAAAAACAAAATGACCTTTCCAATATAGCTGACATACTAGTATATATTCTAAAAATATCAGATTTTGCCGAAATTAGGTATTAAGGAGTTTTTGAAGTCGCTGCTTAGAAATCTAAGTTAAATTTACCAAAATAATATGTTTGAAATTTTTTTAAATGTTTTTTGTAAAGCAATAAAAATTTCCTTGTTGGATAACTGCATTGCTCCATAGCCTGTAAGAGAAGTATACGTATAGCGTTAAATTATTGAACACGCATATCAATAGCGGTATTATTTTTAAAAATAAAAATTTTCTACTAAAAGATTTGTGAAAGAAAAAAAGAGTGAGGTAGAATATATTTTCCATTACTCTGAATATGTATGTTACTTCAACGTATATAGTTTGAAATAAAAACTTGAACATAACAGTATACAGTCACTGTGGCCAGCTTTTCGGGATTTGGGACCACTGTGCTCGCTCAAAAAAGTATTCCAAAATCTCGGAACCATCCATTCAGTGATGATGAGTCGGCTATAAAGATAAGGTTGTCTGGTGTCAGTGGTGTCCCGATTTTGAGTCTCAAGTCCCGGTGTCCCAGATGGAATTTTCGTGACGTTAAAATATTCCGATTTATCATTTTTTTGATTTTTGCTAATGTTTGGAGTTGACAAACCCGTAGTGCTAAGGCTTAGTAATAAGTAATTTCACTAATGCCAAATAATATGCCTCAGCTAGAACAGCAACACGGCTGATTAGGCTAGGCACACACAGTCAATTTTCAGGCGACTCAACAATTTAGTTGGGTTGGTTTGAAATCGTGATGCATTATCAATTTATAACCAACTCTAATTAACTAACTAAGCTCGATATTTATATCATAAGTTCTCATCGATACCTTTTGATTAAATAATCGAGTTGATCTGCAGTTGTGTTGTGTATGCACCTACATTAAACTTAATATATTTATATCCATCAACTAAACAATCGCTCGACTGAAAACGACTGTGTGTGCCTAGCCTTAATTGAATTGTTGTGCCTCATTCCGTTGATTTTTGAATTGGGTTCAGAGATTGTTTTGTTTTCGTTCTTAATAAACGTATTCTATAAAATAGTTTCATATTTGCTTTCTTAAATAAATAACTATTTCGCTCTCTCGCTAGTTTGTTAGTGTTCGGGTAGTGTTTATGTGATGTGTGTGTGTGTTATCATATTTTGTTTATGTTCTTAAATTGGGTGTACACTCTAGCTCAAAAAACAATGAAGTTATCAAAAGTAAATTGTATATTTAGATAGAGTATATTAAAATTTAAGAGATGATTAGATTTTGATTGAAATCAGATCAAAAATTAGGTTTTTTTTTAAGATATACCTCTTTTTGGTCTCGTTGGTCTCGTTCGTTCAAAATAAAAATAACCTATACTGCCATCTATCGTAAAAGGGTCATTCATATGCATACACCTGGTAAAAGTAGGAAATTATACTAATTTGTCATCTGCTTTTTTTTTATTCGTTTTTGGTGATCGACCAAAAACGGTCCTTCGATCGACCCATTGATCACCCATAGTTTAAATCATGCATTTGGTCAAGTCGAGACCTACGTCCTTTTAGTTTACCATACAGGGTATGGTCAAGTATTGTAATCGTGCATGAAAAAAGTGGTTTTTTCCTTCTTTTTTTCAATATATCTAAAAAACGGCTGAAACTATTTCGATTAAAAAAATTGAGCGAAACTATGGCATTTCGGTCTACAAAAAAGCTCTAATAAGGGAACATCGAAAAAATTATATTTTTCGAGATAATAATTGTTTTGTCAAAATGTCTGTTAGTTAGTCTGTGCGTTACCAAATATTTGTGGACGAGCTAGCTCAAAAAAAAGTGTGAATATCGAAACCAAATTTCACACGTAGTTTTGGACCATTGAGATTAAGAGCTGATTAGATTTTGGTGCATATCGACCCAAAATTAAGGGGGGTGGAGGGGGGATTAAAAATTAAAAATCTAGATCGTTTGAGCAAACTGAACCAAATTTTGTATACATAATCAGTGGACCCCCAGAAGTCTAAAAATGCAAAATCTAACCGCTCAAAATGGGGGAGGGGGGTCAAAAAATGAAAATCTTGGCCATTTACCAAACTCAACCAAATTTTGTATACATAATCAGTGGGTCCCGAGGAGTCTAAATGGGGGGGGGGGGGGCGGAGGGTCAAAAAATGAAAATCTTTGCCATTTACCAAACTCAACCAAATTTTGTATACATAATCAGTGGGTCCCAGGAGTCTAAAAATGCAAAAACTACCCCCCTACCCTACATGATTATAAATAATTTTATTAAATATTAAATATAAGTGAGGGGCCAGGTTGTATGGTAAAGTCAAGTGGATGGCCACATCAGAACACGTCAGCTTATTTAAATTGTAATGAAATTTTCATAATTTTTTAATCTTCCATTGTATGGTAAAGTCAAGTGGATGGCCACATCAGAACACGTCAGCTTATTTAAATTGTAATGAAATTTTCATAATTTTTTAATCTTCCATTGTAATGGTAAAGTTTCCCATGATCGTTTCTCCTCTGGGATGATATTTTGCTTCAAGCTGATTCTCCAAGCTCTTGTATGAAATGTTTTTATCACACTAATGATCAGAGCTCTCTGTGGTGGTGTATGTGCTTCTAATATGTATGTATCGATTGGTATAGAAATGTGTCTGTTTTCTATAAGTGGAATTCTATAAATTATTCAAAACAGACAGCACTAGTCTTGTTTTTTTTTTATAAAAAAACATGAAGATTAATATATGTTTATATTTATGAGGCAGGTTTAAATAGAAAATTGATTAAAATTTTATGTTCACACCTAGGGTGTGGTCGAAAAATCGTCCATGTCATTAAACCCCTTGAAAAACAAAGCTTTTTTACAAATTATTTCAAAGTATTTTATTATTTAATAAATGGCACAACTTATTGAGGTGAGGTAGCGGTAGTTTGTCTCACTTTCTGATCTTTCTTTTTTAACTCGAAGTAATCATATCATATGTTTTTTCTTTTTAATTAGAAAAATTCATATGCTCTTTGTTTCTTATTTTTTTTTAAAAAAGGATCGTAGGGAGTTGGACCAGAATTTAAATCAAATGAAGAGTTTTTAATTAAATGGCCCAACGTTTCGTCACTAGTTAGCGACTTCCTCAGTGGCCCATTAAAAACAAGTGTAATTGTTCTTCGTTATAATAATTATATAAAAATCGTTTATTATTTTATCATTATAACGAAGGACAATTACAATTGTTTTTAATGAGCCACTGAGAAGTCGCTAATCAGTGACGAAACGTTTGGCTTATTTAATTAAAAACTTTGCGTTTGATTTAAATTCTGGTCCGACTCCTACGACCCTTTTAAATATTTGTTTATGGATGCGAACAATGAAATATAATATATAATCTTATTATATTAAACGAGCAATATCTATATATATATCCGGTCGGTTTCTCGAAAACGGCTCAAACGATTTGGATGAAATTCACTGGTTAGGAAGGTTTTGTGTTGGACATTCGATCTGTCACGGTCTCATCTTCGTCTAAGTTGTTTTTGATGGTTTTTTTGTTAATTGAAACCTAAGATTGAAGCAATTATTATTCTCAGGTGGCTGTCTCGATAAAAATGTTTATTTACATTTTTATTCAATTTCCTTTTAATAAATAATTGGTTTGTTAATTTGATATCCCACAATAAGATTATTACAATTATTATTATATATTAAAAATTGGGCAATTTTATTGATTAAAAATCGAGTTTTCACTCCCACAAATATTAATTTGATAATTTAATTGATGAACTCAAAAATTGTTATTTAATTAAAAAAAATAATTATACCGTATTTATTTATATACCTATATACACATAACCTGTGGATCACTAAAGGCTAGAAATGCAAAAACTGGGTGTGGGGGCGGGGGTAGATGTGTGGGTGCAGGAGGTGGGGTTCAGTGGTGGGGATCCTGGGCGGAGGTGGAGTTTCGGGGCGGAGTGGGGGTGTACGTGTGGGGGAGGGTGCAGGAAGTAGGGTGAAGTGGTGGGGGCGAGGGGGGTTTCAGGGATTAATATATAGCTATTAACTGAAGCAAAAATTTACCGAGCATCGCTCGGTGGCCAGATACTTTAAAATTATTTACGAAAGAACCCGCTTTAATTTTGAGCCCATTAGCAATTAATAATAGCTCTTTTTTTTAATTATGAGACTATTTTATTAGAAATATCAGCTTTCTTCGATTTTAGTTTGAAAAAAATGTTGACCCTCCCCCTCCCCGTCTTTTTGGTCACTATCAATTTCACAATGTGAGTCATTTTCATAAGGAAACGTACCCAAATTACGTGAGCCATTTTTTACAATTTTTTTTACCCCCCCTCGATGACCACACGTAGTATATGACAAAACCCCCTCCCCTTCTAGTTTTCACGTAGTAATTTATTAATATAGTTTTAGATCATTTTTTGCAAACAGAAAGTTAAAAAAAAAAATTGGCTCATATTTGTCTTTAATAATACGGAGTTTTCCGCACGCCAAGAGAAATTTGAATTTAGCTCTAAAAAGCGCGAGATTTCCCTAGAGGATATTGACTACGTGACGAAGACCTAAGACCCCCACCCCCCTGAACAGGTCACATAATTTGGGCACGTTCCCTAAGGTCGTTTAGGGTGCATGTGAGAAATCGATTAAGGGGGGTCTAAAACTTATATTGATAGTTCTTTTTTTTTAAATCCCCCCCCCACCTAATTTTGGCCCCCGGAAAAATAATAACTCTCTTTGTTTATTATGAGTTAATTTTATGGTATATTTCATTTTTCTTTTTTTTTTTTAGTTTGAAAATGTTATAATTTTAATTTTTTCATATGAGCTGTTCTCTAGGTTGTCTATCCTACAGGCGTTCATAGGCGAAATATTTACTTAACACTGTGAAATTAAGACAATTTTTTCTAGACATCGGATTGAAATAAAAAAAGTGTCATAAGTTAGGGAATCTATTATAGTTTAATAAGAAATAAATTGTTACATTTGTACACACATTTTTTGATATATGGAAAAAAATACGAATATAAGCAAACTTTGTAATTTTAAGATAAAGAATAATTTCATTATTTTTCAAATTTATCTTACATTTTATTTTTATTTTTATTTTTCTCAATAAATTTAATTTAATTTAATACAGAAATTTAGAATTAAACATTAGGTACACTTTCAATATCTTAAAATCACAAATTTTGCTTATGTTCGTATTTTTTTTCCATATATCAAAAAATGTGTGTACAAATGTAACAATTTATTTCTTATTAAACTGAAATAAATTTCCAAACTTATGACACCTATCCGATGTCTAGAACCTGAAATAAGTCGATTTTTTGTCCGCAAGTGTATTTCTAAGGCTTTGAATGGACCGAAAATCAGGTGCGCTTGGAGAGCCAAAGTATTGAATTTACTAGAAAACTTTGATTATTATTTTTTTTTTTTATTTATCTTTAGAAATGTCTAAAACGATGAGAAAGTCATTTGTAAGCATGCTTTTATTACTCTCTACTTGTTTCTGTGCTTTTGGAATCAGGCATCTACGATAATTCAAGAATGGCTCGAAGAGGATTCGTCCTGGTGCCAAAATTGTTGTATTTCCGAAATGAATAACTGATTAGATTAATTTCAGAAAAAAATAGAATTATTATTATGGGGATCTATTGGTAGGTTAAATGATCTGAAATTTTGCACACAAATTTATACTTAAATAAAGTGTATTTATTAGTTTCTAAATCAAACGATTTGTTGATAAAAAAAATGTCACTTTGTTGAAATTTGTATAAAGTGTATTGAATCTTGAAAATGTTTTCACTTTTTCTCTAATTTTAATTTCAATTCTTGATTTAAATTGCGGAAGTCATTCTGATGATTTGAAAGCTATTTTTTAAGTAGGTACTCTAGTAAAATAAATATATATAATAAAAACATATTTTATTATGTCGATAGATAGGTTTACTTCGTTGATTACTTCGATTTATAAAATTATACAAGAATTCTTGTAATTTATTGAATATACATATGCAAAGTTTGTAACAATAAGAAGGGCTGTAACAGATTAACAACTGACCTACATCATGTTTATGATCAGTGCAGGATTTACGTATAAGCTAGACAAGCTATAGCTTAGGGCCCCCACTTTCTTGGGAACCCCCCAAAAAATTGTCCGAGTTAGGAATTGTCATATATACTTAAATATACTGCAGCATTATTTGTCCCAATGCCGCACGTCCGTTTAATATATAAATAGAGACTAGGAACTAGGATGTTGTTGGAAAAGTCAAAATACTTTATTCTTTATCTAATTAAGTATTAATAGAATTTGAACTTATTTTATATTTTTTTCTTGGTATATTTAGAAATCACCAATCAGAATTTACAATATTTGAGTGGAAAATTTTAGGGTTTCTTACCGAAAATGGTAAACAACTTCTGATTAGAGGTAAGACTTTTAGGCTTGTTTACAGTAACCAATTCTAGTTTGCCGATGTTTTTTTAAACCTAACAGCTTGTTGTTAACTATATGCGCACGACGATGTCGCAGGAAAAATTAGACGAATTTAGTAATCTGAGTATGGAAGACGATAAACTGCAATCTCTTTGCTTCAACGAAATATTCGACCAATTTTCCATCGTCAAAATTAGAAAACAATATTATAATGATTTTGATGTGATTGAATGTATTTATGTTTATTAAACGTAGATAAAGAGATAATAATAAGTGTTATTTTTAGATTTTTTGTGAGGGGGGGAAGCAAAAAATGTTGTGCTTTGAAGCCCCGGAATACCTAAATCCGGCCCTGCTTATGATGAAGAATAACATAATAATGCGAAATATAATGCAAGGATCAATTCAAAATAGATAGGAAGGCGAATGTCTTCATGGTTGAAAAACCTTCACCGCAGTTTCAGAGTCATAGAGTACAATCAACCTGTTTCGAAATGCAGAAGCTAAAACGCAATTCATGTTGATGTTCGTTACCATCGGAAAAGGATAATGCATGGAAAGAAGAAAAATCCCCTTAAAGTATATTTTTTAGCTTTTTTTGGATTCTTGTACCATTTACGCCAGAGTAGGTTGTGTTTATAAGTGTATCTATGTGTTGTATAGGAGGCAGGATATATTTTGTGGTTGAGCCTGGGAGTTATCTCGAATATTTATTAATTTCTAAAAAGTATTTATGATTCTGTAGCTCAGGGGTGGTTAAACTTATGAAGTCCGAGAACCCTCTCTTGATTTAAAAATAAAAATAAAAAATACATCAAATTCTTATATATCTTCGCGTCCAAGTGAAAGCCTCAAGTCCACTTTGCTAATGCAAATCGTAAAATTAAGTTTATTACATTATTTCATACCTTTTAGTGCATTACTGACAAAAAAGCGTGTAGACTGATGAAGAGGGCAAAGCCCTCGAAACTATAGTCTCGTTATAAATAAATAAAATTTATAATTCCAGCAGAAGACACACTCTTTTTTGTCTCCTTCAATATATAAAAATTCTGCTACTCTCGGCAAAAACTTTCAATTTAATTTAAAAAAGCGTGTTTTTTATTTTTTTTAAACTATAATTTATTTTTTATATTATATGTTTTGTTTCAACGTTATAAATATAGTTATATATTATTTTATTAACATTAATATTTACCAATAATATTTCATTGTAACATTTGTTCATTTATTTGTGAATAACAAAATTGTTTATATATTTATAGTTTAGGCATTTTTTGCGTAAAACTAATAAATATGGCAAAGAAACAACTGTGTTTTTGTTCTTTTTTAAAAATTCCTAATATCGGTATTAACATCGATATTACGGTACACTGTTTAAAAAATACTGAATACCGGTATTGTATTTTAGGTCTGGTATTGCAATCACTATTTACAACATTGTTATGGGGAGAAACTTTGTTATCCAAGTAATGCGAGCGCCCCAATCTGATGCCGATTTTCGCCAATGTTGTTCACAAAACTTCAATTAAAAAAAAAATATTTAGTAGTTTTTAAAAATAATGGAATTTTATTAAACAGTGAATTTAAAGACAATTTTTGGACTGATTTTTGAGCAAATGGTGAAATACCTAAAAACATCCGAAATAAAGGTAGATATTTAGAAAGTCGGTTTGAACTAAAGCCTTGGCGTGACATCTACAGCTGATTCTTATTTTATATTTCAAATTTAATTATCTTGTTTAATAGTGTATTTAAGATATCGATACCACAATGGTATAAGGGAAGAAAACTTTGAAATCCTTCAACAAGAACTGGAGTTTATATTATAAACTCTCAAATATAAATCTCTTATAGGTGTTACTCTCTTGTTGAAGGATTTCAAAGTTTTCTTCCTTTATATCATGACCTAACTCTTTTGCATTTGCAAAATGGATTTATGAGGCTTTCACTTGGGCGCGACGATATACTAGTATATACATTTTAAAGCAGGTCGAAACCAGGATGCCTGGCTTGGGCGAAGCCAGAATGCCAGAGAAGCCAGGATACCAATCTTGGGCGAAGCCAGGATGGCAGGTTCTAGCGAAGGCTGGATAGGAGGTATGGAGAATAGAAATCATTTGAGCCCAGCGTAAAGCTCAGATCGGTTGCTATTCCCAGTCTTGCCTAAAACTTGGCCAAGCTTATCCAGTTGTCACTGGCTACCTGGGACAATAATAATAAAAATATATTTTTTATTGCTTCTTGCCTTTTCATCGTTTTCTTGAACTGTTTTCAACCATTTTTTTTTATAATTCCGCGGATCTCCGGTAATGGTTGCCGCGGACCAGAGTTTAAGAATCGCTGCTTTAGCTGATTGTATTATTTTTTGTTATGTCAGTCGTCGAAAGTAGACTTTTCTACCTATCAGTTGATAGTAGAAATTAAACATTTTTATTTCGGTCCACAAAGGCACAAATAAGTATTTTTGTATATCTCACAAAAAAATGGCAATTAAATCGATGAAATTTTCAGATAAACTGGAAAAATTGCTTTTTGATTAATTCTTCTCTTTTTATTCTTGTAGTATGTCTTTTTTAAGCGTATGTAAAGTGATTTCATCTAAAGAATAAGAATTCAATTTAAAAATCAAGCACACATTCTTTTCGAACCGCTTCCACAATTTCCTTTTTTATAAGTACATACTTCAAATGCCTGTTTTTAATCAAATGAAAATCCATAATCACCTCTAATGACTTAAGCTCGTCAGAACAAAGTATCTATTAAAAAGGGAAAGGGCGGAAAGAATGCTACGATGATCCAGGGACCTGGATAATAATATATTCGCCATGACAATTTCCTTTTTAATAAGTACCTACTTCAAATGCCTGTTTTTAATAAAATGAAAATCCATAATCACTTGTAATGACTTTAGCTCGTCAGAACAAAAGCCATGGTAGTATCTATTAAAAAGGGAAAGGCCGGAAAGAATTCTACGATGATCCAGGGACCTGGATAATAATATATTCGCCATCACAATTTCCTTTTTAATAAGTACCTACTTCAAATGCCTGTTTTTAATAAAATGAAAATCCATAATCACTTGTAATGACTTTAGCTCGTCAGAACAAAAGCCATGGTAGTATTTATTAAAAAGGGAAAGGGCGGAGAGAATTTTACGATGATCCAGGGATCTGGATAATAATATATTCGCAATCACGATTTCCTTTTTTATAAATACCTACTTCAAATGCCTGTTTTTAATAAAATGGAAATTCATAATCACTTCTAATGACTTTAGTTCGTCAGAACAAAAGTCATAGTAGTATCTATTAAAAAGGGAAAGGCCGGAAAGAATTCT
Organism: Forficula auricularia; assembly: GCA_024734495.1. Classification (NCBI taxonomy): domain Eukaryota; kingdom Metazoa; phylum Arthropoda; class Insecta; order Dermaptera; family Forficulidae; genus Forficula; species Forficula auricularia. Next base: position 7,476,100 of record JALMQS010000681.1, on the reverse strand, counting down.
ACGTAGATCCAGGGACCTGGATAATAATATATTCGCCATCACAATTTCCTTTTTAATAAGTACCTACTTCAAATGCCTGTTTTTAATAAAATGAAAATCCATAATCACTTGTAATGACTTTAGCTATAATAGGGGAAAGTGCGGAGAGAATTCTACGATGGTCCAGGGATCTGGATAATAATATATTCGATATCACAATTTCCTTTTTTACAAGAACCTACTTCAAATGCCTGTTTTTAATAAAATGAAAATCCATAATCACTTGTAATGACTTTAGCTCGTCAGAACAAAAGCCATGGTAGTATTTATTAAAAAGGGAAAGGGCGGAGAGAATTTTACAATGATCCAGGGATCTGGATAATAATATATTCGCTATCACGATTTTCTTTTTTATAAATATCTCTTTAAATGCCTGTTTTTAATAAAATGGAAATCCATAATCACTTCTAATGTCTTTAGCTCGTCAGAACAAAAGTCATAGTAGTATCTATGATTCTGAGATGCGATCCATATTCTAAACAGGAACGAATTTTATTTTTATATAAAAAGTTAATGGGAGTGTAAAATAACTTCTGGAAATGAACAGAAATCCAGTCTCAGATGCTAAGCTTTTGCGACAATATATGTGGTCATTCCAAGAGAGGTCAAGCTCGAACATTGATATTTTACTACGAAATCCCAAGGGCTTATTCCTATAAACTTCTAGGGATTAAAATCCCGTAAGGCATTTGTTTTCTCCGAATACCAAAGCTTTAATTCTTCATGATCAAGCTTTGCAAATAATTTAATCATTAATCCTTGAATATTGCCATAGTTATTTCAAAATTTTAATATGTTGGAATTAATAATGTTTCACAATGATCATTGTGAAAATTTTTAAAAATGTTTCACTATAAACCTACACCGCGTTCCCTAAGTTTTAAAGTTATTTCACGCTATATTTCATAGAAGAAGTATGAGTCAATCTTGACTCATAGATATTGCACCATGTTGAGATGCATTATCTCCAAAAATACCGCGACATGACTGTAACGTAATAAATAATGTATCGTAACCCTAAATTTCCATTAGTCGGATTGGTTGTTAATCGATTTACACGACACATAGTCTAATTAGAAATTAATTGAATTTTCCCACATGTTTTGGTCATTATTGGAAAAATGGTTATCGTCCCTTCGTTGTTTAATTACAATATACCTATATAGATAAATAAATATATAACTATATAAAATATTAATATTTGAATTTTTTAATTTACCCACTATTAAACGAAAATGAAAGAATTTCAATGGGTGAGCTTTCGAAATTAATTAGAATCAGAAATTCTGACATTTAAAATAAAATATTAAGAAAAAATAATACAATATACTCGCAGTATATATAAAAAAAAAGAAAGTGTTACAAGCAAATTTTAGAACATCTATATATTTAGGATACAAGTTTGAATTCTATATCTAAACTATAATACTAAGTTTTAATTAACTTTCTAGTAACATCATACGAGGTATAAATCGGACGATAATATCGATTGTATATTGAGTTTCATTTTTTTTTATGAAAATGATGAGAGAATGAGTTACACCAAAAAGGTGCAACTATGTATAATATTTATTTTTTTATATTATGTTTTGTTTCAATGTTATAAATTATTATTTTATTAACATTAATATTTACCAATAATATTTCATTGTAACATTTGTTCCTTTATTTGTAAATAACAAAGTTGTTTATATATTTATAGTTTATGCATTTTTTGTGTAAAATTAATAAATATGGCAAAGAAACAACTATGTTTTTGTTCCTTTTAAAAAACTAAATATCGGTATTAACACCGGTATTACGGTAAACTGTTTAAAAAATGCCTAATACCGGTATTGTATTTTTGGTTTGGTATTGCAATCACTATTTACAACATTGTTACGGGGAGAAACGTTATCCAGCGTTAGCTACCGCCCCAATTGGATGCTCATTTTCACCAATGTTGTTCACAAAATTTCTGAAAAATATTTAGTAGATTTTAAAGATAATGGAATTATATTAAAGAGTGAATTTAAAGTCAATTTTTGGAGTAATTTTTGAGCAAATGGTGAAATCCCTAAAAAATCCTAAGTAAAAGTAGATATTCAGAAAGTCGGTTTGAAACAGATTTGAACCTTGGTGTGATATCTACTTATCTTATATTTCAAATTTAATTATCTGGTTTAATATTGTATTTAAGATATCGATACTACAATCTAACTGAGATATAGAGGATCAAATTAATGTCTTATAGTAGAGTCACGAGGGCACAAAAAGAGTTCCTCAATAAAAACTCCTATTTTTAAACTAACAAATCAAAATCATTCAGGAATTTATAAAAGTATTGGAAGAAAAAATGTTAATGTTGTTACTATACTACGTTTGTTCTCTCATGTTTCAACAAGTGTCAAGTATCAATCACAAAGACATTGGATCCATTTTAATATTTACGTAATTCTAAATTGAAATGAAATATTTTTTTTTTTTAATTTTCATATAATATCTCATCCACAAGACTTGGTCTGGCTTTTACATCGTGTTTTATAGATAATTTCATCTATTTTCTTATTATTCAATGCATGGAAAGAATCATAAAAAATTTAAACAGTTGACAATTATTTATAATATTTTATTATTATTTTTATCCTATACCTGTAGAAAAATGGATTTTCGTATTTGTACTGTATATTATGCACATTAAAGAACGACTTTGGTTGTCTAACGCGGCAAAACAATTGAAAGTTGTTTGGTGTAATTCATCAACAGATGGCGCCTCAATCATCTAAATAAATAAATAATGCTTTATTAATTTTTTAAATCTAATTATATTGGCGATGTTACCAGATCCGAGAAACGACGCAGTGAAAATATTTTTGTCTTTCTGCGCATGTGAGAGTAGGGGAAAGAGCGAACGGCATGTGAGCTATATTAGGGAACGTCCTTAAGGACGTTCCCTAATAAATCGATTTTCTTACAATCCTTTTAAAACTTTGAATACACATATTTATAAGTGTCCTTTATACGTAGAATTTTTTTTCAATAGTCGTTGCGGCATTAAATTTGTAAATATTGAACATTGAAAATTGCATATTTAACACGCGAACCCTAACCCGAATGATGTTAAAGCGACTGTTTCATTAAATAACAATCGTAATTTTCTTGAAATCATATTGAAAAACTGAGAATCATTAACTGAAGATATAACAAATATTTTTCCGTTAAAATAATTGTGACAAGTGGTATTCGTTTTGTCTGAAAAATGTTAAAAGTTAGGTACTTTTGATGGTTTTGATTTTTTCTCTAATGACATGAGAAGTGAGAGATGGCGACTTGACAACGTAGCACTAAAATCACTCAATTTTTCCATATCTAAAAAACTTCTGCAGCAGGTGCATTTGAGAATTCTCTCAACCAAACTATACTGTTCTCATTTGGAATTTCGCATTGAGCTGTTTCATTAAGTGTTTTTTTTTATTCTTTGTCTTTTAGCGTCGGTAAGAATGCAATGTTGCCAGATCCGAGAAACGACGCAGTGAAAATATTTTTGCCTTTCTGCGCATGTGAGAGTAGGGGAAAGATCGAACTGCATCTGAGCTATATTAGGAGAAATAATATTATTTTATATAATTATAATTAATTTTTAAAAAAGTGTAGGATAAAAAAGTTTGAGAACCCCCGTATAGAATGTCATTTTTGTTCAGGGAGAATGATGAATGGGGTAGGTTCTAGATGAAAGATATTTTATAAAATTTAAATTTATATTAAAAAAATATAAATTAATAGGTAGGATTCACAAATAAAAGACAAATTGCTTGTGAGCAAGAGTTTGTGAATCCTACCTAGTAATTTATATTTTTTTAATTTAAATTTAAATTTTATATGTCATTTACCGGACCTTACAAAATAGCGAGATTGCCTTTTAAAGTGTTTGCTTCGTTCGGAAAAATCGATTTTCGTTTCAAATTTACAATTGTATATATTTAACTACTTGTATTTACATTAATTTATTATCAATTGTTTGTCTTGTCATAAAAAATAGGTGTGTTTAAACAGCAATTTCTGTTATTAAGATATTTCCAAAAATTGATAATAAATTTCACTTGTTTATTTAATTTTCAGTATAAATAATAACAATTTTATCTATTTATTTATTTATTCATTTTTGTATTTGTATATTGCGCGGCACAATACTGTCACGATAAATTGAGAATTATGAGTTAATTATGATTAATACTCTTAATTGAAATGTTCGTAGAAGTTTACGGTCGACGACCTTAAACTTTTAGACATAGTTATTATCAATCGTATAAAAACAGTCGAATAAGCAATTTTATGTTGCATTTTCTAAAATGTCAAACGTATATTGAAGAGATGATTTAGGAATGAATAAAGCTTGAAGGAGTGAAAAAGATAAAGCGAAATGCGATAAAGTTCAGTGTGAGAGAAAAAGAAGAAGAAGCGCTCGTGAGAGAGAGAGTGAGACAGAGAAAAAGCGAGAGGGGATGATAGATGGCTCAGCGGGGGTGGAACCCCCCGCAGCCGCCCCCGCAACCCCCGAACCAAAAGAAATGTCATTTGAAGTAGAATTTAAAAAACAAACATTCCTAATCTGTGGGAAAAAAGTTTATGTATGGAATTTGAAAAATAAAAAATATTTTCGAAGAAAAATAGAAAGTTTTTAAAAAGTACTTAATAAACAAATTAGAAAAATATTAATTTTTATAATTGAACTTTAAAACATTATAAAAAATATAAATTAATCGTTTTTGGAATTCGTTAGTATTTAACAAACCAGAACAAATTAATAAATAAATAAAAATACTTTTTTCGATGTAAAGTATTTAATTACATTAAAGTTCTAATGCATAAGTATTCCGATATAAATCCGGCTTAATGGGAATTTAAAACCGAAAAAATGTGTTCTAGTAAAAGGGATTTAAATTAATTGATGACAGACACAAATAATGTCCTAATTATACATAAAAAATGTGATTTTTGCTAATAAATAAAAATAATTGATATTGAAGAAAATTTGATTGAAAAATTTTTCAATTAAATAGTGATGAAATGGTAAAATAAAACAATTCAAATTGTTCTTTAATAATTTGGTATTGTCAGTCAAAAAAATAAAAAAAAATAAATAAATAATTGTGAACGCATTCTATTATTGTTATTCATTTAAGAAAAATATTAAGTTTGTTTTTTTTTTTAGAAATTTGATTCAAAAATTTAAAAAATCTTTCGTAATAATGAAATGAAACAATGAAAATATTCAAATATTCAACAATCAAATCAAAGAAATTGCACTTTACTAACCTAAATTGCCAAAAGGCATGTTTGAAAATATCATTGAGTTTCCGTTAGTAAAATCAAGTTGCACCAATTCACAAACACGTGACACAAAGGAAACATATACAAAAATAAAACCAGCTGCTAGAGACTGACAGTGAACGGTGGTATAATTGTAAATGAGACAGCGATAGAGGGGAGGGGGGAGTCAGGGTGGGGGGAAAACAAGAATCGAAAAAGGTGGGGAAGTCGGTTTTGACCGATATCACCGAACCGGTTGTTTAGGTCCTTAGGGTAAGATTAAGAGAAATAAAATACATACCATTAAAACGTGCAGGTAGCTCATTCATGGCCGTCGCCCTGAAATTAGATAAGAGCGGCGTCAATATTTGAATAGATGTTGAGAGCTCCGTGGATGACACCAGAATGCGTTAGTGGCGCTCGAACCGAGTTAAAACCGGGCCGGCCATTTTGCAATTAAACCGAAGGGGAATAGGGGGGACAAAGATGGCGGTCGCGTCCTGAAACCGTTTCAGTAAGTACGGATTGGAATGCAAACAGCACAACAGCGACACCTACCTCTCATGTCGAGGGGGAGTGAAAGGTCCTTCCTATTGTATGTTGGCTGCGTGTCTAGACATATGGGAGAGTCCAAAGGGGCTTCGACAACAGACCTTAACGTTGAGCCTGCGCAGGGGCCCCGGCTCGGAGGGGCGGCAAAAGCGCCGCCCCCAAAAGGGGCAGGGGAGAGTTATGTGGATGCCGTGGCCGCCTGGCCCCACTCCCCACCACTAAGTCCCTCTACATAATAACTACACGAATCTACCAATCGAGCCAATGCGCATGCGCTTGTTTGTTCCATTCCGTCCCTGAAGAACTCATTAATTAACCGTCCAAATGGATATAACTTCTAAATGGAATTACTCCGCGCGGCGATGACGTAACTAATCTTCCATTATTTATCATATGGAAAATCAATTGCAAAATATACGGTTCGTGCTTTTTTTCCTGTTTATGACACAATCACATAAACACGTAGCTCTGCTGTTGTGTTTTTATATATATATCACAATGTTTCGTATTATGATAACAATCTCTGTTTATTACGAGTTTCCGAATTTATCGTAATTAATTTGTTTTTTATGATTCGTTCATCTTTAAAATGGAAACTTTTTTTTACATATTTATTCACTCGGTTTAATGTGAAATTAAACCATTTTCTTTATTCTTTTTTTTTAAATGTTCAATAAACAAAAAACTTCACATTATTCACCCAGTATAAATTCACAATTTAACAAAAATTAAATTGGATTTATAAATAAAAAAACATACAAAATTATTTGTTTTTAAATTAAATTCAAAAATATAAAAAAAAAAAAAATCTCTAAGTATTTTAATATAAAGTGAAATAAATATATATAGTATATATCTCAACAAAAATAAAAAAATACTCAGAAAATACAATTTAAAATATAAAAAAAAAATAATATTTCAATTTGAAAATTTCTATTTATCGATTAATGTTATATAATAATAAAAATAAGGAAATATTTTGATATGAGGAAAAAGTTAGAATAAAAACAAAATTAAATTTTTAAATTAACATATTAACAAGTAAAGTGTCTGATAAATTTTATAAATTATAATGAGGAAATGTCTTTGAAATGTTTTCTTTTTCAAGATTTCGTGCTAGAAATTGTTTGCAATTAGAAAATTTTACCTCATCACGGAAGACTCAAAAACCTCTTTCTTTTTGTACATTAAAAATTCTGAATAAAAGTTATTTTGTTTGAGAAAACTTATAAAAACTTTTGAAACATTAATTTATACAAAGTATAAATTTATGACATTTAAAAACAGACCAGAATTGATTAAATTTATTCCATGTAGAAATGGAAAGAACATAACTTACAAATCACTGTCAATTTTTGATTAGTAAGGCATTTGCAGGTATTTACAGTGGCACCGAGAGGCATATCGGGGCATGCCATTTTATGCACACCCTATCTCCATTTAAAAATGTGAAATAAAAAAAATACACATGAAAATAATAAATAATTGTTGGCAACTGTAGTGTGTAAGAGAGAAAATGTCACGGTGCAACAATTTGGCACAAATGAATAGTTTAGAAAAATTCTTTGTAAGAAGCAACAATGTAATCATATAATTAAAGAATTCATGAACAAATGAGTAGTTTAGAAAAATTCTTTGTAATAAGCAACAATGTAATCATTTAATTCCATTTATCGAGGAATTAATGGGCAAAAGAGTAGTTTTAAAAATTCTTTGTAAGAAGAAACAATGGAATCATATAATTCCATTAATTGAGAAATTCATGGACCAAATGAGTAGTTTATGAAAAATTCTTTGTAAGAAGCAACAATGCAATCATATAATTCCATTTATTGAGGAATTCATGGACAAAAGAGTAGTTTATAAAAATTCTTTGTAAGAAGAAACAATGTAATCATATAATTCCATTAATTGAGAAATTCATGGACCAAAGAGTAGTTTATAAAAATTCTTTGTAAGAAGCAACAATGCAATCATATAATTCCATTTATTGAGGAATTCATGGACAAAAGAGTAGTTTATAAAAATTCTTTGTAAGAAGAAACAATGTAATCATATAATTCCATTAATTGAGAAATTCATGGACCAAAGAGTAGTTTATAAAAATTCTTTGTAAGAAGCAACAATGCAATCATATAATTCCATTTATTGAGGAATTCATGGACAAAAGAGTAGTTTATAAAAATTCTTTGTAAGAAGCAACAATGCAATCATATAATTCCATTTATTGAGGAATTCATGGACAAAAGAGTAGTTTATAAAAATTCTTTGTAAGAAGAAACAATGTAATCATATAATTCCATTAATTGAGAAATTCATGGACAAAAGAGTAGTTTATAAAAATTCTTTGTAAGAAGCAACAATGCAATCATATAATTCCATTAATTGAGGAATTCATGGACAAAAGAGTAGTTTATAAAAATTCTTTGTAAGAAGCAACAATGCAATCATATAATTCCATTTATTGAGGAATTCATGGACAAAAGAGTAGTTTATAAAAATTCTTTGTAAGAAGCAACAATGTAATCATATAATTCCATTAATTGAGAAATTCATGGACCAAAAGAGTAGTTTATAAAAATTCTTTGTAAGAAGCAACAATGCAATCATATAATTCCATTTATTGAGGAATTCATGGACAAAAGAGTAGTTTATAAAAATTCTTTGTAATAAGCAACAATGCAATCATATAATTCCATTTATTGAGGAATTCATGGACAAAAGAGTAGTTTATAAAAATTCTTTGTAAGAAGCAACAATGCAATCATATAATTCCATTTATTGAGGAATTCATGGACAAAAGAGTAGTTTATAAAAATTCTTTGTAAGAAGCAACAATGCAATCATATAATTCCATTTATTGAGGAATTCATGGACAAAAGAGTAGTTTATAAAAATTCTTTGTAAGAAGCAACAATGCAATCATATAATTCCATTTATTGAGGAATTCATGGACCAAAGAGTAGTTTATAAAAATTCTTTGTAAGAAGCAACAATGCAATCATATAATTCCATTTATTGAGGAATTCATGGACAAAAGAGTAGTTTATAAAAATTCTTTGTAAGAAGCAACAATGCAATCATATAATTCCATTTATTGAGAAATTCATGGACAAAAGAGTAGTTTATAAAAATTCTTTGTAAGAAGCAACAATGCAATCATATAATTCCATTTATTGAGGAATTCATGGACAAAAGAGTAGTTTATAAAAATTCTTTGTAAGAAGCAACAATGCAATCATATAATTCCATTTATTGAGGAATTCATGGACAAAAGAGTAGTTTATAAAAATTCTTTGTAAGAAGCAACAATGCAATCATATATTTCCATTTATTGAGGAATTCATGTACAAAAGAGTAGTTTATAAAAATTCTTTGTAAGAAGCAACAATGCAATCATATAATTCCATTTATTGAGGAATTCATGGACAAAAGAGTAGTTTATAAAAAATTCTTTGTAAGAAGCAACAATGCAATCATATAATTCCATTTATTGAGGAATTCATGGACAAAAGAGTAGTTTATAAAAATTCTTTGTAAGAAGCAACAATGCAATCATATAATTCCATTTATTGAGAAATTCATGGACAAAAGAGTAGTTTATACAAATTCTTTGTAAGAAGCAACAATGCAATCATATAATTCCATTTATTGAGGAATTCATGTACAAAGAGTAGTTTATAAAAATTCTTTGTAATAAGCAACAATACAATCATATAATTCCATTTATTGAGGACTTCATGGACAAAAGAGTAGTTTATAAAAATTATTTGTAAGAAGCAACAATGCAATCATATAATTCCATTTATTGAGGAATTCATGTACAAAAGAGTAGTTTATAAAAATTATTTGTAAGAAGCAACAATGCAGGCATATAATTCCATTTATTGAGGAATTCATGGACAAAAGAGTAGTTTATAAAAATTATTTGTAAGAAGCAACAATGGAATCATATAATTAAGGAATTCATGAACAAATGAGTAGTTTAGAAAAATTCTTTGTAATAAGCAACAATGTAATAATTTAATTCCATTTATCGAGGAATTAATGGACAAAAGAGTAATTTTAAAAAATGATTTGTAAGAAGCAACAATGCAATCATATAATTCCATTTATTGAGAAATTCATGTACAAATGAGTAGTTTAGAAAAATTCTTTGTAATAAGCAACAATGTAATCATTTAATTTTATTTATCGAGGAATTAAAGGACAAAAGAGTAGTTTTAAAAAATTATTTGTAAGAAGCAACAATGTAATCATATAATTCCACTTAATTGAGAAATTCATGGACCAAAGAATAGTTTATAAAAATTCTTTGTAAAAAGCAACAATGCAATCATATAATTCCAATTATTGAGGAATCCATGTACAAGAGAGTAGTTTAAAAAATTCTTTGTAAGAAGCAACAATGCAATCATATAATTCCATTTATTGAGGAATTCATGGACAAAAGAGTAGTTTATAAAAATTATTTGTAAGAAGCAACAATGCAATCATATAATTCCATTTATTGAGGAATTCATGGACAAAAGAGTAGTTTATAAAAATTCTTTGTAAGAAGCAACAATGCAATCATATAATTCCATTTATTGAGGAATTCATGGACAAAAGAGTAGTTTATAAAAATTCTTTGTAAGAAGCAACAATGCAATCATATAATTCCATTTATTGAGGAATTCATGTACAAAAGAGTAGTTTATAAAAATTATTTGTAAGAAGCAACAATGCAATCATATAATTCCATTTATTGAGGAATTCATGTACAAAAGAGTAGTTTATAAAAATTCTTTGTAAGAAGCAACAATGCAATCATATAATTCCATTTATTGAGGAATTCATGGACAAAAGAGTAGTTTAAAAAATTCTTTGTATGAAGCAACAATGCAATCATATAATTCCATTTATTGAGGAATTCATGTACAAAAGAGTAGTTTATAAAAATTCTTTGTAAGAAGCAACAATGCAATCATATAATTTCATTTATTGAGGAATTCATGGACAAAAAGACTAGTTTATAAAAATTATTTGTATGAAGCAACAATGCAATCATATAATTTCCATTTATTGAGGAATTCATGGACAAAAGAGTAGTTTATAAAAATTATTTGTAAGAAGCAACAATGCAATCATATAATTCCTTTTATTGAGGAATTCGTGTACAAAAGAGTAGTTTATAAAAATTCTTTGTAATAAGCAACAATGCAATCATATAATTCCATTTATTGAGGACTTCATGGACAAAAGAGTAGTTTAAAAAATTCTTTGTAAGAAGCAACAATGCAATCATATAATTCCATTTAATTAGGAATTCATGGACAAAAGAGTAGTTTATAAAAATTATTTGTAAGAAGCAACAATGTAATCATGTAATTCCATCAAATGATATAATATTATAATATAAAGTAATAAATGGACCGAAAAGTAAAATTAAACATAAAATATACCTAAAGTGATCAGATATTTTACAATCGAATGTGGGACATGAATCTGTATGTATTTAAATATTTTATTATCATAAATCTATTGTAAACTATAATGGAATAAGAGCCATACATAAAAATAAAGATATAATCTCTAGTAATTTTCAGATGAAATATGAACTTTTTTCAATAATATGTTGTTACCAAATTCCTTACAAGTATTGGAGAAATCGCACTTAACTTGCAATATAGCCTTCAACGTGTCTAAGCACAGTCCCGTCATTTAATAGCTACACCTCGTATAATATTTAGACTACTGAATTAGCAGATCAGTTAAGGGTATGACTACCCTGCAAAAAAACCATTCCCCACCATTTTTACTTTATCCAATGCAAAGTAGATGAATTCGGACATTTGGACAGTTATCAGTACACAGAAAAATATGATTTTAAAGGAGAATATAGTTTTAGAACTCTTACAATTGAAGGCAGTAATGCTAACCATCTGGTTTTGCTGTAGCCTAGCAAGCGCATATATAATTAAATTCCACATCAGGATGATCACAAAAGTCTTTCAAGACGGGCCCTAGTGTCGCTAAATCCCATCATCGACTTTGTAAAAATATAATTAATTAATAAATATACATTTTTTAATCCCAAAGACAAAATTATGACCATTGTGGGACACTTTGTGGGACATTTTTGATGTGGGACAAGAAACCCAAATGTGGGACGTCTGGCCACTTTAAATATACCTATAACATTTGAGAAAAATTACGCCCTGTTCCTGCGACTTGATAGTATATAAGGGGCCGAGGGTTTGTCCCCTCTTAGATCCTCTCTCGTCGAGCATCAAATTCGTAATGTTTCAAAACAACACTTTAAATTAATTATTTCAATTTTAACGTATTTTATCCCATATATTGCTAAACACTTATTTTTAAATGATATAAATAAAATAATACTTATCCTTTAATTAGTATTTTGTTGAAGGTTGAAATTGTTGTATTTCGACTTGTAGTGATCGAAATATAGTAAAATTATATTTAATAACAAAGAAAATGCGTTGAAATTTTAGGTATTCTCTCTTTAAGTATTGACGTAACTGTGTAAGAAAATTCAAAGGGATTCGTGCGCTAGATAAAAATTAATAAGTGTAAGGAAATAATTTCTTTCGAAAAGACCACAAATTCACTGTTGAAACGTGGAAAAATGTTTAGATAAACTTATTCCTTCACTCTTTTATTCTTCCACACATTTATTTCTCTACTTTATTAATTGTGAGTGTAGAAGAATAAAACTCTCTCAAATAAACATATAATAAATAACTAGTAGTAAATATGGTAGTACATTTATTTTCAAATGTATCAATGCGCATGCGCTGTAACTGCGACGTTTTCAAGTTTTTCTTTTACATGTCTGCGTATATACAGTTGCGGCTTTTTCATATGTGTGCGTGGCTTGACTAATTCCAGACGTACAGCCACTCACAAAAGTTTTTCATATGAAGCTGGGAAAAATAAAGGCCGTGTCTATATTGGTACGTCTTAAATTTTTGTTAGTAAGTGTACGGTATCGGTATCAACCCTTTTAAGCAACACAATTAATTAAAACTTTTTATTGAACACATACAACAAATAATATGACTATTAAGTTTCGATCAGCTTATTCTACAATTAAATGTAGGGCACCTACTCCGATTTTATGTAAGCTGATTTGACCACGTCATTGTTAGTACAGTCAGGTCAAGAATTCAATACAACAATGGGCCCAGCTCCATCTAAGTCCGATCGAGCATTAAATGTTTTGAAAACAATAAATTTAAAATATTTACAAATTAATTTACCATTTCAAGAAATTACACTATTAATGCATGAAGTTATTAATAATTAATTCACACATTAATAAAGTGACCCACATTTGGGTTTCTTTTCCACATTAAAAATGTCCCACAAAGTGTCCCACATTGAACAATCTTTTGTCTTGGGGATTAAAAAAATTTATATTTATTAATTATTTGTATTTTTACTCTGGACGAGACACCATGTATTTTTGTACAACTGTCACGTGCTAAAATTCAACCTAAATGAATACTACAATTTGGGACTTTGATTGAGACAAAGGGTTCCGTAGTTTGATCCTTTGAAGACACCCTTGGCGCGAGTCCGATACAATACATCATCTGCTTCGGGGAAATGGGTTGCTCATTTTTTTAGTCATACCCTTAACTGATCTGCCAATTCAGTTGTCTAAATATCACGGGCTCCCATTATATGAGGTGTAGCTATTAAATGACCGAACTGTGCTTATAGGAACTATATTGCAAATGAAGTGCAATTTCTCCAATACTAGTGAGAAATTTTGTAAAAATATATCGCAAAATGATGATATATTGTAAAAAGTTCATATTACATGGGAATAGTACTAGTGATTTTATCTTTATTTGTTATGTTGATGTTTTAATTTTATGTATGACTGTTTTTATTCCATTATGGTTTACAATAGATATATGATAACGAAATAATTATATACATACAGATTCATGTCTCACATTCCATTGTAAAACATCTGGTCACTTTACACATTAAAGATATTACAAGTTACTAGTATTTTGTTTTTAATTTAATTTGTAAAAATTTTATTGATATCATAATAAAAAATTACAGCGAGTTTCATCAAAATCGTTAGAGCTATTTTCGAGGAAATCTTAAATAAGTGCATAACTACTGAAGTAGTGTCGCTTCCGCTAGATCAATTTAAACCAGAACTTTGTGGTAACATCTACGGCTGGAATCTACTTTGAATATAAACTTTTTATAAGTTTATAAGTTTTTTCGTTAGAGCTATTTTCGAGGAAATCTTAAAAAAGTGCATAACTACTGAAGTTAAGTGTCGCTTCCGCTAGATCAATTTAAGCTAAAACTTTGTGGTAACATCTACGGCTGGTATCTAGGTACTTTGAATATAAAATTGTAGTTTTTTTCGGATTCAGGGGCTCTTAAAACGTGTATTTCCCTTGAATTTTTGGTTGACATGAATACTTCCACTTACTGACCTACTTAATATATATTTCATAATTATATAGGTAAGTAAAATAGATAACAAAGTAAGAAAGAAACGTTATCTTGAAACGCTGGTGACAACTTAGCCTTAACTATTAGAAATGTTTTGTAAAATTTTCCATTGGGAACAAAAAAAAATCCCTAGATAGATTATAGTGAAAAGCTCTTCTACTTGCCTACCAAATTTCCATCATATTTAGAAAGGTATTCCAACAAAAATAAACCCGGAGCCCTAGGGCCTTTGTTAAAGGAGAGAAAGGTTTTATTGTGTAGGGTTTTGGAAAATAATACCTAGCCTTTTCAAAGAGTGGCATAGAAACCAGACACTGGTCTGAATCAGGGTCATTCACTCATTGCATTGACGGTGAAAGTATTGTTCAGTCGGATGGCCTCAGAATGTAGGCAGGATGTAAATAGAAAACGTGAAAAGAATTTCCAGTTATATATTCTAGCTATTTATTAAATAAAAAAAAAATAAAAACTACACAAAAACTGCATTCACCGAATACCTACCTAATAAATTAAAGAATATATGAAAAAATTCGGTTATCCCATTTGCATTGTATTGTAATATATTTTGTATAATAAATAAATAAATAAAATATAATAAAATTATTTTTTAGATATAAAAGTACACACAGGTATTTGAGAAGATCAAAATTTATCAAGTCAAGAAAATATTATCTTGTAAATTAATTTTAAATATTATTATCAAAGATAATCTTAAGATATCTATAATGTTCGTATAAATTTATTAATTTATTAATATATGCTATCAAATAAAAAGCTAAATGTTCAGTTGATTAAATTAAATAGGTATGTATATAAATTTTAATTATTATCTATGTGAAACAAAAATTTACAAATTCGATAAGTATTTCTTACAGATAAAAAAGTTTTAGTATCGATTCGGTAAATGGTATTTTTCTCTGAAATACAAAAAGAGATAATTAAAGATAAACTTAATTCCATCAGAGATTTGATTTGGGATTAAAGAAGATAATTATAAAAATATGCAATATCAATCTCCTGAAAAATCTTAAATTGCATAAAATTTTATGGATATTGAATATAAAATCAATTAACTTTGAAATAGGCTAACATATCTATATATATAAAATCCTTAGTGTGTATGTACGCGATCGACCCACGCCTAAACCACTGAACGTATCGAAACCATATTCACACCATATGTTTGCTTAGTGCTGGGGATGGTTTATCTAAATTTTGAGCCAAATCGGTTTGATTTTATTTTTTATTTTTATATTTAATTGATTGACAGATAAGAT